>CP139501.1:193349728-193854148 GCA_021014915.2 Artemisia tridentata subsp. tridentata
AGATCACCCTACGACTGTAGACCGTTTGAAGCACGTAACCATCATGATAAAAGTGCGGCAAGATCTAAGGATCTCATTAAGACTCATGTACACCATGTGTCCTTATTGGTGAACATAGGTGTATTATCTGGAAAGTGTTCCTAAGAGATTTTTGATGAATCTCATGGCTCTAGACTCTATTGTGCGTTTTGGTTTTAGTAGTCGGAGGCATGGAGCAGAGTGCCACCTTTTCAATATCAACACATCTCGGAGTGAGAGGCCGATAGATTATGTAGTGTTCTATGTGAGAAATGAAACAAATATCTTTTAAGAGATATCTGAGTGGCTAGGAGGGTTGGTGCAGCGCGTGATGAAGCGAAAAGTGTACCGCTTTTAGGGGGTCATTTAAGCCCTAAATCGGATTTATTTGATCAAATATTGCCCTAAATCGTTCCTTTTGTCATTTTAGGTACTTTGGAGAAGAAATCTGGAAAAGGAAGCATTTTGGACATTTTTGGAGCATAAAAGTGAAGAAATCGACAAAGTCTCAAAATCGGCTGAAAAGTACCTTTGACGGCGTCAGGTATTGCCCTGGACGGCGTCATGGCTTGGCAAGAAAAAGGTGGATATGAAAATTACTCATGATAAGCCAGAGAATTTTGCATGAAAAATCTGACGGCGTCACCCTTTGAAGTGATCAAGGTCGTCACGACTTAACTTAAAGAGGGACGGCGTCAAGCTCTTTTCTGACGGCGTCACCCCTTGATAGGCCAGAGAGGATTTTGGAGCACTAAAGAGGGACGACGTCAGGAAGGCCATCCGGGAACCCTAAAAGCGGCGAGGTGACGGCGTCAGAATCTACAACGTGACGCCGTCAGCCATTGATCTCTATATATAGTTTTGCAATTTTTTGTCATTAGTGTGGAACTTTGTGTGTGAAAAACCCTAAGACGATTTTAGCAGCTTTTTCAAGGCTTTTTGCCTTGAGATCTTCCATGTTACATTGAAGATAAGTTATCAATTAATCATTCAATATGTCTATGTGTTGTTTGATTCTATCTTGTTCTTGTCTTTTGTTTAACATGCTAGGCTAGGTTTTCTTTGTGTTTGCTTAGATCTAATGAAACCTAGCTATTGATTATTGGTTATTAGTGTGTTATTAGTTGCATTGGATGATTGTTCATCTATGTTAGGCTTAAGAAAACTGGCTAACTTCCTATTCGGTAACTTGCTTGAACGTCTTAAGAAGCATGAACCAATGCGTACTAAGGTTTTTATGGTTGTATTTAATGCATGAGCGAATTCTAGTGATCCCATGTTAGGAGCTTCCTAGCCGGCTCGACATAGGAGTGAAGTAGGAGTTCATAGAGTTGGGGAAGTACGTACGCCACCCCACGATTGGTATTAAGGAATACACCCGTCATCCACGCAACTAATACACACTAATCAATCGGTAAAAGATAGTTAGGGAGTAAGGAAATCTAAGTAAACACATTTCTCTCCACATAAATTTCACCACCTTTTCATTTTCTGTCATTTTATTTTATTTGCATTCGTAGTTACTTGGGTTAGTTGACTAGCAACTAATTCCGCCCACTCTTTCAAACCTGAGATTTTACTTGCTTTCATAAAATTATAAAAACATAAAAAGAATCTTCTCTCACCCTTAGACCTATTAGAGTAGTTTTTCATACCTAACGAACACTATTCCCTATGGAGAATGATCAATCCCCCGTACTTACCACTACACTATACTATATCGGTCAGGTACACTGCCTGGTGGGGTTGTAAGCCTCTTGAGATCCCTCGAGAGGTAAAACCTGTTGTAAGGTTGCAAAACCACGCATCAGCGCGTCACTGGGCCCATGACGTCTTGTCTTCAATATCAATATCACCTTAGTGAATACCGATAGTAGATGTATTGACCCGGTTTTTGCCCTAAGTTTTCATGGAGGGCTATTTCTTTTCACCCTTTCATTAAACTTTTCTTTTTAATTCTTCAACCCCTTCTTTCCCTTTCTCATTTACTCCTTTTTTCAATCTTTCCTAAGGACTTCTAATTCTAATCTATTGGAATTGTCCTTGGTTAGATCCCTCTGGCTCTGGCGGATCATAGGACATAAACCTAACCATAATCACCTTATTACTCCATGATTATCCTAGATTTATTGATCACTTGCCATAAAACCTTTTGTGAAAATCTCTCAAAGTGTTTATGAATAAACACATTTTTGTTAACACCTTGAGAGTTTTGCATTTTCTGAAATACTCCCCCTTCACATGTGCTTATGAGATTTTAAGAAAGAATTGCACATGTTGGGTAGAGTTCGCACATTTGAAATGATCGATTTTCATTGAACATGACCTTCGCGAGACACGTTTACATCACTAGATGACCAGCTTGAAATTATTACCCGTCCTGGTCATATTCAAAGATCATCTCTCGAATTGGTACATTCTACTCAGACAAGTCCTTTGCGAGACACGTTTACATCAATGGATAACCATCTTGAAATTATTACCCGTCCCGGACAAGTCTTTTCGATAATGGACATTTACTTTTCGTCAATTCGAGGGTTAGAACTAAGTCTGTCTGTTGAGCATTCTTTGAGATTCCACGAACTTTGATCACATTTTAATCACACCTTCTCCCCCTAAAAAATAGCATTGATATTTTTGATATCAAGTGATTAAAATGAAACTTTTTAGGGAGCAAAGCGGATATTTGCATGAAGTTGGAACATTTTGCATTTTAAATTTTATACTCCCCCTTAAATAAAGCATATTCTTTAAACATTTGAGTTTAAAAATCATTTAAGGGTATAGAGGGAGTTTGCACTTTTGAAGAATCTTGAGCACAGAATTTGGAGAAAGATTTTGAAAAAATATTTTTTTGAAAAATCTTGATCATGTGCTCAAGGATTCTTTGATTTTGTTTGCCATTAACAATGCGAGTCCTGATTAGATGTAATCAGAAGTCATCATTGTAGCGCGGGTTTCGTACTGAAATGCACGAAAGCTGTTGTGATGTTTAGGATAAGTGCTCGAAAAATATTTAAAACGTTTATTTTGAATGGGCACTTTCCTTTCTTTGAAGCGCGGGTCCTGAACTGATGTGTTCAGAAGCCATCAAATTAAGCGCGGGTCCGAAACTGAGTTGTTCCGAAGCCATTGAGAAGAAATTTTGAAAGACGACATGTTTTGAAAACATTTAAATGAACTCTCGCTCAAGCATCTGTACATGCCCGTATCATTGTTGAATGACATTTCTAGGTACGTACAGAATATCGATTATACGAGAGACATGTCGTGAGAAGAATATTTTTGGTTTTTATATTTTATATTGTTTTTGTATTTTTGAAATTTTATATTTTTGTATTTTGTTTTTGTTTGTTTTTCAAATTTTGTATTTTGTTTTTTGATTTTTTTTTTCAAAAAAAATGATATTCACAAAGAATGATTAAGAATGAACAAGTAAAAGTGGAGTTAAGAGTGGAATAAGACCAAGATTTCCAAATGCGATGTTGGCATAAAGTTCTTCTTTTCCACATTGGATGTGTGAACCCTCTCCACTTTCATAAGTACCTGCATCCACAGAATCCATAAACGAAGAATATGCACAAATAATAGTGTTAGAAGTACATGAATCATCACATTGAGGGTGTCCACTATCAACGGTTGTAGTGGTTTCTACTTCCTTATCCTGAGGATTTTAACTATTATTTGTCTTGGTGCAGCTATCAATAATCTTCCCTGTGGGAATCCATCTAAGACCAACTGTTTTAAAGACTTTTCCCGTAGGAATCCACCTAAGGCAAGATCTAGGAGCTGTTTTCTTTTCAGATGCAGCGGAAGTCTCATTTTGAGAAAAACTACGTCCTGTAGAGATCCACCTAGTAGGTTTCTTAGCCTTTTGCTTCTTATCAACGGGTTTGTTTCTATTAGTCTTAGTGGATTGTGCCTTAGCACGCAAATTTGCTTTCTTGATATATTGTGCCACACATGAATCATGATTAGCTGAAAAGACACATTTTTGACATGTAGGACAGACAAATTCAACATTCTTGTTCAAAACAGCAACCTTAACTTTGTCACTACAGCCATTTGAAGCTTGTTTCCTGTTCGAAGAGGAATTCTTAGTGTTGCATTCTACTTGTTTAACTTTTTCTTTTTCGCAACTACTCTTAGATGCAGGCCAATCCCTAGTCTGTTGATGAGAGTTCCTAGGTAGTGGTTTACTACTATTAGCAGTGCCTTGTAATGTTGTAGAATTCATCACACTAGGTTTTATACCTAAAATTTCATCTTTTCGAAGCTGTGCCTTTTTCCTAGCTTTTTCTAGATAGGGATTGTGGACCATGTCGTTTGAACCAACAGATTCTTTAACAGTATTTGAGGTCACATTCGGTGAGCTATTCCTGGGGGCACACACATTAGGATTCATCTTGTTGTCCTTTGAATTTGTAGTAGCATTCCTAGACTCTTTTGGATTATCTTTTGCACTTTTGTCTATCGCCCTATATGTTTGAGATGTAGAGGCAGACGCAGTAGTGGGACTAATCCTATCAAGATCAGGTGCTATCACATTTGAGTTTTCGACAACAGCTTTTCCTTTTCCTTTCTTGTTTTCCTTAGGCAAGGGTGTGGAAATGGACATTTTTGGTCTAGCAGACTTATTTTCCTCACCCTTTCCTTTTTGACTATCAAGCTGAGACTTCAAAAGATCAATTTGTTCTTGCATGTTTTTGTAAGAATGCTCATACGACAATTTGTCATACTTGCATTCTTCTTTTTTCTGATCAAGTTGTTTAAAATATGTTACATTTTGTTTTTCAAGCTTAATAAGCGCCTTTTCATATTTTGAAACAATTTCGGAAGTCTCAGCTCGAAGTCTTTCATCATCTTCGATAGAATACATTTGATAAATAATGGACATAATATCAGTTGAAAGAGCTTCTTCAGAGAGTGCGTCATTTTGTTTTTTCAAAACTTTGATTTTTTCAATGTTTTCATTAGCTTCAAGTACTAAGGATGTGTGGTCCTTGACAAATTCAGTTACTTCTTTGATAATTGCGTTCTCAACATGAATTGCTCTTGCATGTATGCCAGATACAATGGGAGTAATCTCTGTTTCGAACATCTTTTTCTGTTCAGTTTGAAAACTTGAAAACCAATCGTTGATTTTAGTATCAGTTTTGGTTGCCACAACATCTTGAAGCATTTCAACTCTCCTTTTAAGATCGGCCAAAAGTATTCTAGCTTCACTTGCGGAAGTGTCGGTAGAGTACATTTGTTCGATGTTAGAAAGGTGTTTTGACACAACTTTGAACTTTGAGGCAGCCACTGGTTTTTTGAAAACCATAGGTGACTCTTTTTTAACAAGATGAACTCCAGCAAGTTTGTTAGCTTTATTATAATCGATTGGCTGGATTTCTCTGTTCAATTGTCTCATTTTGTTTCGACTCTCTTTTGTAAGCTCAATCGTTTCAGACAAATTATAACTAGCAGGTGGATCATGCACATCATTTATAATATTACCATTATATAGCACATTCTGTTCTTTCTGAGCTATCTTGAGATAACAAGGATTTTCACAACCGAGAGCCAGTTTTTTCTTTGTGTGTAAAATCGGGTTTGGATTGTTAATTAATAAATTAATTGTTTGTGCAGAATGACCCGTTTTTACAAGCAATTCTTCCAACTTTTTAATTGTTGCTTGTTTGTCAAGAATTTCATCAAGAAGTTCATCTTCTTGTTTTGAAAACTTTGCATGCAACTCTTTCTTCTCTTTTTCAAGATCAGAACAAGTTGATTTTTGTTTAGAAAGTTGGTTGGTTAATTCAGAAATTTCCTTGTTTAAAGATTTAATTTTCATGTTCAAATTGACATCAAGAGTGTCAAATTTGATTTGCAATTGTTTTTCTCTTAAAGCAGAATCTATGTAACCAATTTCAAGTTTTGACTGTCGTTTGTGGTTAAATTCAAAAGCTTTTTTCGTTCATCTTGTATCTCTCAAGCTTAGTGTTCAATTTTTCATTAGCGGCCTTAACATCGCTATTGATCTTTTTGACCTTTTCAATCTCAATACGACAATTATTCAGTAATGATTCAAATAAAGCACGGGTTTCCTTATCATTAGCATCATTTTGTGCAACTTGATCTTCATTAGGATTCATATCTGGAGATGCCAAATTAATATTGCTACAACTTGGCGAGTCCATATATGTATCATAAGTAGGTACGAGAGGCACAGAATGTGGTTTTTGATGAGAAAACGGATTAACCTCATTACTTGGAGTTGATGTCTCATGGAGTGGTTCTGTGTCATAGGTAGGAGGAGTGTCAGAATCACTGCACGATGTTGTTGCTTGCTGAATATCCATAACGTCAGAGGTTCCACTAATTTCTGTAGAATTATCATTAAGTATTGTTGTAACCATGAAGTTGTATTCCTCATCAGTCAAGGTTATTCCCGAGTCATCCTTTTTGGCTAGCATCAACATGTACTGGAGCTTTTCTACCTTATCCATTGCATTGACATTTCCAGCTCTACATATCTCACTCCTTTGGGTTACAGAAGAAGTCATGAAACAATAATTCTCATTTTGATTGACCCCTATCTGATTCTCAATCTGACCCCTCTGATTTCCATCATACTGCCCTGCATTTTGCATTTGAATACCCGTAGCATTTTCAGTTGCATCTGACTTAGACTCAAGCAATGCTTTAGCACTTTGATCCATTTCTGACCATCGTTTCCAATGTGCAGCAAATGTGATTGGAAATCTCAAGTCAAGTGATTGTAAATGCTCTGGAAGCTCATATTCTTCATCATCTTGATCATTATCAGTCGATAGCTTCTCACTCTCATACCATGTTTCCTCAGATTCAGTCTCAGTTATCTCAGTCTGAGGATATGGGGCAAAGAATTGAATGAGAGGATCCATATCAATTGATGAAATGAGATTGGTGAGAAATGACATTGTTGGTATGATAAAGTTGTTTCAGGATCGTTGCAAAGAAATAGGTGTTGTGGTTGTTGAAGGTTAAGCTTGGTTGTTTGTTGTGAAGCCTCGGATTGTTCTTGATGATCGTTGAAGTTACAATTTAGATAAACGAAACAAATTAAATAAAGTTACTAAATTTGACTAGACTATAATTTAGACAAAATCAAAAGTTTACAATTTCGACAAAATTATGTAAATTACAATTTAGATAAAATGTCAATTTCTATAGAAATTTCAATTTGACCAGAATTTATACAAATTATGGTAAAATTTCAATTTAGATAGAAATATCTAATTTATATAAATTGATAATTTATATAAAATGATCTAACACTCTTATACAAGAGAGTAGATATCCGAATGTCGAAGTATTTTTTACACTTATACAAGCGCAAAAATACCGAGTTCACTTTTGGTGTTGAAGAAATCACGATCGAAGCAAATTTATAAAAGTTATTTAACTTGAACAACGTTTATGTAAAGTGCGAGGGCTAAAATTGACACTTCTGAAAGTTACGCAAAGCTGCTGAAGAAGCGAGGGGCTGAATCTGCCAAAGTTCAAAAGTTCAGTACAGTCCGAGATCACTTTGCGATAACCCTTTGTTGTCCGAGATCTGATTTGCGATAAAACTGGTTATGCTGATTTGCGATAAGAGCTCAGTGCCAATTGCGACAGATCTGGTGATTCTGATTTGCGATAAAAAACCAAGACCCAATTGTGATAAACCCCAAGTTATCGCAATTTAAATGGCGATAGACCATAACTTATCGCGAATGCCAATCAAGGTAAACAGTCAATCAAGATAAACCGTCAATCAAGATAAACCGCCAATCAAGATAAATCGTCAATCAAGATAAACTGCCAATCAAGATAAACTGTCAATCAAGATAAACCGCCAATCAAGATAAATCGTCAATCAAGATAAACTGCCAATCAAGATAAACTGCCAATCAAGATAAACCCTAACTTATCTTGATTGGGGCTATCGAATCAACTTTCTTATACAAGAAAGTGGATTACGCAATGACAATGTAGGAACCTTTTTATCAGATTTCTTGTACAAAAAATGATAAAAATCAAACCGCAATGAAGAGTCGAACCGTAGCCTTTTTGTAGCACCCTTTTTTTTTCGATCAACAAACTTTTTATAGAAACTTTTTAATGAACCAGATAATAACTTCAATAACACCAATACGATAATACTTCAACACGTTAACTATGAAAAATCACCAATACTTCAACCTTTTTGATGAACCAGTTAATACTTTAATACGATGACAATTTTTGAACAACAATACGTGACAAAAATCACGACACAACAAAAAGGCTTTCAACTTTAACTTAATAACACACTAAATTATGCTAACCAGTTAAAAAGCTACAACCTTTTCTTGTTAAACTCACGTAAAAACCAAAAAGCTCGAAGCTTTTTCTTTAAAACTCAAAAAATGATGCGTAAAACGTAAAAAGCTACAACCTTTTTGAGAAATAACGATAGAATAACAACACAACTAGAACCTAAATCTTTGTTTGGCGATTGATACCACTTGTTACGAGTAAAAATCCTACCTTTATCACACAACTCAATATATAATATGCATATAAAACTAAACAATATATAATATATATTGTTCGTATAATGGAGACAAAGATGAAACAGAATAGATGTTGATATGTGGCGTTAAAATAAGAACAAGAGTAATAATATAAGAAAAGATGAGATGAGATGATATGAAGAATAATAAAGAAAGAAACAGATGGCGGCACACAAGAGAATAAAAGATGGAACCGTGTAATATTAGATTTAGGAGAACGAAAAGAAAGAGATACAAAGAGGCAATACACACTCCCACCTATACCTCTCTAATGCACACAAACTTATGTGGTGGGAGTGTTGTATTTATAGGTGAGGAGTGATGCCCTAATGGGCTTTTGCTTGGGTTGGATGGGCTTTGTGTTGGACTTGGACTTTTACAAGATACATTGGCTTATCTATTACATTCTAATAAAGTCCAACACAAAGCCTTCTTGAACTAGTCTATTGCCTACAATCGACACACATTCTTACAAAGTTAATTTAAGATAAATGACCATCACTTCAATATAATTTAAATGCTAACAGTAAAGATGATGAATCAACTAACATCCGACACAAAAATAGATCAAAAAATCAAATTCGTTACCTGTTTTAATTTGATGAACCCAAAAAAGCAAATTGTGGAATGATTTGAGAAGGATTTCGGTATGGCATAGAAAATGGTATGGCACACAGTTGTGCTTTAAGGAATATTAAAACGTATTCTGAAAATAGACATTGAATGCTATCTAATCCTTTACAAAAGTAGATGGGAGAGTACAAAAGAAGGATCAGAGAAAACGATTTGAATGGGATGAAGAAGGAGGAGCGTACGACTTTTTGAATGGGAGCGTTTTCATTGAATGGTATTGAATACCTTACAAAAATAACACACAGAAGGTGCGTATATGACTGTGTATGGTTTAATTTCTTTGAGATGCATTATAGGTCTTGTACAATTGGGCTATAAAAGGAAGGACATTAATCACTTTTTTAATGCTCGTGCTTTAGAGCACTTGTGCAAAACCTTATTTTATTAGATAGTATAGATATAGATGTCCTCAAATACATAAAATTTTACACATTAAATGAAGAAGGTGGGTATTAATATGGAAAGTGAACACTTTGTAATTTAGTTTGAAGAATATACTGTAGGAGATAATGGGTGCCTTCACTTGAGAGTAAACATTTTTGTTTCTCACAAATGTTTTGTACAAAATATGGAAAACAATGATTCCGTTTATATCAGTTATTTTCTATCAAATTTCCTACTAGATAGAAAATTTGTATTTTCTTAATTTAACAATGGAAACTACCTTTAGACGAGTAAAATACCAAGTTCGCAAAAGAAAACTTTTTGAGTTGAGTTAAGGTGTTCCAAATGATAGTGTCCGGTATGTAACAACAATTACATTATGTATCGATCCTTTGCTTTTGTATTAGCATTATTCACTATGATTGATAAGTGATAACATACTTCCTTTCACGTCATGGATCTCAGCTTCATTTGCAAAAACATATATTTGTGCTTCCCTTTGTTTGCTTAGTCACTTGTTGAATGCTTATGCTAAAATCTTAATGCATATTATTGGCATAAACCTTCGAAACTGCTAAAAAAATAACAAAAAAAAAAAAAAAAAAAAAAAAAAAAGTGATGCAATCACTAAACTCACATCATCACACTTTAATCTCTAACAACGAATCAAACTATTAAAGTCAGTTGTCTATCTGGATTCTACCTGGTTGGGAAAGAACATATGGTTAGATAAACCATTCGTATGTGGAACCATGAATATTGCATCCTTAAAGGTTGATGGTATGGGTACCAATCCGAAATAAAAATAGGTACACGAAACTAAATCAAATACAGATGATAATTTGTCTATTCAATGAATATGGGGTAGTCCAAGATGTAGTTCTGCAATCAAATTGCCACTTGAAAAGACTCCTTGTGATTCACAACGCCTCTTGGATCATCTTGAGACATAAAATCGTGTTTGCCTTGTTTCAAATTCCCCGCTTACAAACACACTAGAAAATAGTATTATAGTAATTCCTATAGTACTCATGGACCCTTCACATGAATGGACATTTAATTTCAATTTGGTTTTTTTGTTTAGGTGATTCTATTGGTGTTTGTAACACACTGTTGTAATGTTGCTTTCTATACTTCACTAGCTTCTTGCTAGGTGGTCTCTTTCAATGAAAATGTCGTTCAAATAAAACTAAACAAGTGAAGGTAGTCACGATACCAAAGTTTCACAAGTTTTAGATGCTAGCCAGATCTTCAAAATGGTCAAAACAAAATGAAACTAAGGTAATGATGATATCATGATACAACGTAAACACAAAACATAAACAAAGTCGGGAAACATTGAATGAAACACATAGCCTAACATGATTCTTTGAGGGATGCGCTGCTAGCTCTCCTAACTCAAAGTTGGTGGTGATACTAATGCTTGCATTTTTTAGAATTTAATAATCATGACATTCATATATTAATCTAATAAACATCTTACACATATGCGGAAGCGTATGATCAATTTTAACACATAAAAGATTAACCGAAAAATAAAGAAACGTACATTTTGATTCTAGCAAGAACAAGAATCAAAATTTAAATCTTCTTCTTTAATGTCAAGAACTGATTAACGAGATACCCCTTACCTTTTTGAATCTCAATCCAAGAATATCAACTATAATGAGTTGATACCACAATCTTGTAAACACGTACTATAACCGAATTAATGAGATTGCTAGATCTTGAAAACATAAATAAACCAAAATAATTTTGTTTGTAAAACAAGTATGGATTGACCCTTATAGGGTTTATTGTCACACCCCCAAAATCGGGTCCAGCGGAAGCTTACGTGTCGCTGGGGTGCAACTCAATTGGTATCGAAACGCATGTACAAAGAATGGTTTTTCACAATCATTTAGAATATATTTGAGAAATCAGAGTGTTAAATTTACATTATGAAAAGTGGTGCAGAAATAGGCCCATAAAATAAGTTAAGCGGTCCCAAATGTTTATCAGAGTCTTCTATGACCATGCCATGCCCTGCCAAAACCTCCAATAGCGTGCTATAACTTAATACCTGAAAATACATGCTAAAGTGTCAACACGAGGTTGGTGAGTTCATAGAGTTTGTTTTAAATGAGTTGAAAAGCTTTTAGAGAAAGTTTCCACAGCAAAGGCATTGTAAATCCACTCAGTTGCAAATCCTGCCCATTCAAAACTTGCAACCTGTGTGTTCACAACCCACTGCTAACATATAGTATAAGTAAGGCATGAGTGTATACGAGGTGCGTTCTATAACACTAGAAGACCTTATGCTGCTCACTAGGAGACTTATGTTCGGCTACCCCAAGTGATAGATACTTAGGTCCGTGATATGTTCTGTACGGCTACCCCAAGTGTTAGATACTTAGGTCCGTGATATGTTCTGTACGGCTACCCCAAGTGTTTGATACTTAGGTCCGTGATCTGTTCTGTTCGGCTACCCCAAGTGTTTGATACTTAGGTCCGTGAATTGCTTTCAAGAATAACGCAAATAAGTTCAACACAATCATGTATGTAAGCAAGCAGTTAAGCATGTATCTCCCCCAAAGTAGTTTAAAACGTATAAAGTAGGGGCTATGAAACTCACCTGATATGATAGCACAATGATCACAATGTATAAGATGAAAATGAGGCTCGGTCTCTAACCGCGACCTATTATGAATGATATGATCTAGCGTAAGCAATGATACAATGCGACACATGCAAATACGTATGTTAACGATACCACTCGTTAGTTTTGAAAATAATGTTTATCGTCGAAAACTACATTTTTGACGTCTCGGCAAGTTATGAACTACTTTTCGTGTAAATATGTTGAAACGGCACTCCACGATCTTTGTTTGATGTTTTATCGCCAAATAAAATAGTTTCGTCGCAAAATAACCCTTTTTATAACTTGTGAAATATGACCAAACGGCCTCGCAAAACTAGTCGTGAAATGTTGTACGCTAAGAGTTAGGAATAGAACTTGACGTTTTTGAAATCCTTGTAACATAATCTTCATGTCGACTCATTTGACTTTTGATCATACGCGCCTCGATCATATAGAAAATCGGCCATGAACTTAGTGACTTGCTAGTTTTACACTTAGAAAATATATGTGTTGTAATGCTGTCAAAATAAGTATAGTTCGTCGGCTTTTCAAAAATTCATATCTCGGTCGTTAAAAGTCCGTTTTCAACGTTCTTTATATCCACGCGCTCGTCATAACATGAACTAACATATTTTCAATAGCTCGGCCCTCCTAGATCACGTCTAACGCCTCGTTTTGTCCCTTGAAGTTCGGCAATCAGCATGCATTTTCTGAAAATAATAGTTTTTGTCTTCTAACTTTAAAAAATCATATCTCCTTCGTTATAACTCGGTTTTTAGTGATTCAAGCGCCCACGTTTTCGTTTTTGAGTGTACTTTCTAAATATGAAGGCCAAAATAACGCCATGCTTACTGATTTTTCCAGATTTACATTTTCGGGACAGTAGGTATATATATACGTTAGAAACTCATTTTCTTGGTTCACGGCTTGATCAAACTACTTCAAAACAACCCCACAAATACACAAATCCTACCATACACCTTCTTAGGGTGTCATGGGTCCTAAACATCACCAAAAATGATGGGCTTCGCGAGGATGTTAATAAAACGTACAGATCTAGTGTTTTTAGAAAAGAATAAGTAAAGTGGTATGTGTAACATAACTTTTGCATGACTATATGCTAAAATAACTTGAAGATACAACAATATATGAATAAAATGAAGTATGAAATGATCAATAAAAATGTTCTTGAGCTTACTTGAATTATTGAAGAGTTTTGGATGAAAATGATTAAAACCTTGGGATTTTTATTTCAAAATCCTAACAAGGGATGTATAGAGGACTTGAATATAACTTAAGCTTGAAAATTTTGATGGTTGTTCTTGGTGATCTTCCTTGTGGCCGAGCAAAGAAGAGAGCAAAGGGGAAATATAGAACCTTTTTTTTTTTTTTGCTAAGCTAGTTTTGTAATATATGTGTTATGTAAATAATTCAAGACTTAGTATACATAGGATCATTAATAGTTTCTTGGCTTATTAGAGAAAGTGGGGCGGCAAGTGCAAGAAGTGGATGAGAATAATAGGTTACTTAAAGGTTAAGTCTCATTTTAGATAAGTATTAATGAGTTTAATGTATACATTAGGTGTTATCGGGTACCGGGTTAACTAGAAATAAATCGTGACGAGTTGAAATAAAATACGACGAAGTTGTAAAAATTGTAAATTCACATTCCTTGTAAGATTCGTGTGTTAAAATAATGATCGTGATGAAATATCGCAAACCGACGGAGCTATAAGTTTTTTCCGGAAAATATAGCAAATGGTTTCAACACATCGGGTAAATTAGTAATATAATTTTTGTATCATAATTTTGAGTATGTAAACATAATAGGATCATAGTCGGGAGTATCGGTTATATTATTCGTAGTAATGACTGAGTGGTAACGTTTAATAATTAACCATACGTTAATTGAAATAATGCAAACCCGTGCATAGTAAAAACCCAAAAATGCGAATTGTGACAGTCTCCACCCGTTAGAGGAATTCAGTCCCTGAATTCAGCTCGCTCGTTCTACGTACGTACGTTCTCATGGTCGGGTTTGATGGGGGTAAACTTTCCCATGATCGAGCATAGCCTTCAAAAGACCTCTAGGTAACCGATTTTTACTTAATCCCACAACTCATCAAACAAGAACTGTCATGGGATTAGGCTAAATCGGTTTGAGTAACAACTTGATTCCAGTTTGATCCTCGCAACTCATCAAACAAGAACTGTCACTTAGATCAAACTGGGAACAAGTGGTTTGAAGGAGGTCTTTTGAAAATTTGGCTCGATTATGGAATTGCTTACACCGATCAAATCAATCCGGACATAATTCCATTATAACTACTCTCAGTATTGCAAAATTCATCTCTGAGTCGAACATAGGTAGTCAGGCTATGTCCCACTGTCCCGGGTCGAATATAGATGACTAGTCTATATTCCACCGAGGTTCAATGAATTTTGGAATACTCAGCTTAGTTATAATAATACTATGTCCTTCACATGTAAAGGGTGGTTCAAAAGACTAAGGCAGGTGATCAGGCTTGAGGTCGAATGATGAAACTACGTAAGGAAAAGGTGTAACGCTGCGACATGCATGATATGTAAGCATACTTATATGGAATACAATTATAGTAATCAACGAGAGTAAGTGAGTATAATCTATCTGGCAATAAGATATAAATCTCATTAAATATGTCAGCAACAAACCACAAATGAGGCATCAGCTTGGCAGGTAGGCACGTGGCGGTCATAGGGTTAAGTTTTCGTAAAAGTAGCTATAGTTTAGGTTTTAAAATTACCCAATTCTCTATAGCCTAGGCTCTGATACCAATCTGTCACACCCCCAAAATCGGGTCCAGCGGAAGCTTACGTGTCGCTGGGGTGCAACTCAATTGGTATCACAACGCATGTACAAAGAACGGTTTTTCACAATCATTTAGAATATATTTGAGAAATCATAGTGTTAAATTTACATTATGAAAAGTGGTGCAGAAATAGGCCCATAAAATAAGTTAAGCGGTCCCAAATGTTTATCAGAGTCTTCTATGACCATGCCATGCCCTGCCAAAAGCCTCCAGTAGCGTGCTATAGCTTAATACCTGAAAATACATGCTAAAGTGTCAACACGAGGTTGGTGAGTTCATAGAGTTTGTTTTAAATGAGTTGAAAAGCTTTTAGAGAAAGTTTCCACAGCAAAGGCATTGTAAATCCACTCAGTTGCAAATCCTGCCCATTCAAAACTTGCAACCTGTGTGTTCACAACCCACTGCTAACATATAGTATAAGTAAGGCATGAGTGTATCCGAGGTGCGTTCTATAACACTAGAAGACCTTATGATGCTCACTAGGAGACTTATGTTCGGCTACCCCAAGTGATAGATACTTAGGTCCGCAGATTTTTCAAAAGTCTCGGAAGGGAGGGATGGGGTGATTTTATGAACAATCACATTCTTATGATTAAGAACACCTCCCCCACACTAGAATCTTCCTCAAGATCAAAATAGAAATGATCATATTCTGGAGGAGATATAATAAGAGAGAGTTCACCGGAGAACTCCTCAAAGATAAACGAATCATACTCGGGAAGAGAGATATGAGAGTGAGAAGTGGTACTGCCACGACTCGTTTCTTCAGTATGATCGATATCAAAGCAAAACGACTCATAAGTCGAAAGAGAAAGATCGGGATGAGAAGTGGAATTGCCACTACTCTCTTCAGTCGTATCAAAGATAAAACTTTCATATTCGGGTAAAGAATCCTTAAGCTCGAGCTCCGGAGGATTTGAAGGAGTGGGATTGCCACTCGGAGAATTATCCGAGAAAAAGTCATTATCCTTGACGGGGATAGGAAATGAGGAGGGAGAATTGAGCACATAACCAGAAGATGGAGTTGGATTGTCATTCAATGATTCAATCTTAGAAATTAGAAGATTGATATTCAACAATCTTTCACGAAGTATATCATCCTTGATCGTCAGAAGAATATCAGTGTCAATCTCTCCATCATCTAGGTCAGAATCTATCACGAGCTCAAAATGGGGAAGTGATGCCTCAACATAATCGATGTCTCCATAAGATAAAGAATCGTCATCAATTGTGGTACAATCATCGGAGGAAGTCTCAAAAGTATCAAGAGGAGGCAAATCACATATTTTGTCGAAAATACCCTCGGACTCACTTTGGATTAGGACAAGGTCCTTAACACTAGACTTTATTACTTCGTCCGATTCCGTTTCCGAAATAGTGCTAAGATGCTTGTCCCCCATTATGAGAGAGTCAACGGGCTCTTCAGTTGGTAAGACGGATGCAATTGCAGCTGACGAATTCTTATAAAATTCACAAATTTGAATAGAATCCTCGTCATCGTCATCGATGAGAAATCGGTAACGTCTTTTTTGCTGCTTGTTCTTCGGCAAGTACTTCTTCAATAGATTTTTCTTTCTTATAGGAAGTAGAAGGGGAAACACTCATTCTGGAAGCAAATGGTTTGCTTCGTGTAGTGTGAACCGTGGACTTGTTCTCGATAATAGTTAAAATATCTTTCGGAGTTCGATACAAGATATTGCCACCGGCGGCTGCATTAAGCGAATCTTGATCTGTTTGCATCAAAGCATGATAAAACATATCAATTTGTTGCAATTCCGAAAAACCATGAGGTGGGCACTTATAAAGAAGATCTTTGAATCGATCCCATGCCTCACCAAAATTTTCATCAAAAAGTTTTTGAAAATTTGTAATATCGTTCCTAAGATTCGCAATCTTAGAATAAGGAAAGAAATGATTCACAAATTTAGAAACGAGATCTTCCCAAGTCGAAATCGAACGAGGGGGTTCTTTATCGAGCCAACTCCGGGCTTCCCCTTCGAGAGAAAACGGGAATAAAAATCAACTTAATCGCGCAATCAGGAACATCCTTATATTTAACAGTCGAAGTCAACTTATTAAACCATCGGATGTGAGCGTAGGGATCGTCCCTCTCGAATCCATGAAATTGATTCAACATAACAAGTTGAATTAAACCGGTTTTTATCTCGAAGTTCCCAGAAAGAATTGCCGGTAAAATGATAGCATCTTCGTAACCCTCGGTGGGTACTTGAAGTAATTCCGACATCGTACGCATGCCCGCCATGAGAATCAAAGATTATAGAGGGATAAGAAGATAGAATTAAACAATTTAAGAGGATAAAGAAGATTATTTTTGAAAATCATTAAGAGATTTTTTTTTTTTTTTTTTTTTATTTTTTTTTATTTTTTTAAGAGAAAAAATGGAAAACAAATCAATTAAAACAAGATCGAAGCAAAACACAAGGAACTTAAACCTTAAATCAAACAAGCGTACGGTAGCTCTTTGAAAGAAAAACGCACAGAGTGGCGGAGGAGCAAAGGTGGGCAATAAATGCCTCTTAAAAACCCGCTCCTTTCGGTCTGCAATTTAATGTCAAGACCATCCTAGAACCTCCGTTATAGTTTGTTAATCAATCAAAGGTGAGCCGAATTCGCAAGCGACATAAAGGCAAGTTTTAAATCTTTTGTTTGGGAACTTATTATGATAATACTCCAAGTTGAGGAATATTATATTGAGATTGCTTTTATCTTTTATTTTACACAACAAAACGGAAAATGTTTTTGTATTTTTATTTTTTATATGATAATATATATACAAAAGAAAAGAAAAATATTTTTGTTTTTTATGGGGTTTATGGAAAAACGGGAACTTCACAAGGAAGGATCTCAAGTCACTAATCGTTAAAACCTTTAACAATATTGTCGCAACACAACCTCCCCGGCAGCGGCGCCAAAATTTTGATCCGTGTGTGAGTATATATATAATATCAGACGGATATGCGTGATACGCGGGAAATGACAAATCAACCTTTTAGGAAAAAGGTTAACTTACAAAACCCGTGAATGTGATATGTGTGATACCGGGCAAGTGATCACCCGGGTCGTGTCCCAACGAGGTGTGAATGGAGGATATCGTTTTAGGTTCGGAATTAAAGTGCTTGATGAATGGAATGAGATTTTTGAGTTTTTTACTTCTAATTAAGATGAGAAAAACAAATTCACAAAGAAAAATTAAGATTAAAACAATTTAAACTAAAAACGTGAATCGGGAATTCTAAAAACGAGCCTAAAAGTAAAATCTTTTAAAAACTAATCCTACAAGTGCAAATTTAATTTTCCTAAGTCCTAGATGATAAAAGAAAATTTTAGAAAAAAGAATTATATTTTTTTTGACTTTTATTTTTTTATTTAGAATTTAAAAATCAGAATAAGAAATAACATAAAAAATACAAAATTAAATTTTAATTTTTTCTGAATTACTTTAAAGTAAAACACATCCTAGAAAAAAAATGATAAACGACCTCTTATTCATAAGACTAAAATAATGCTTAAAACGTAGGCTAAAAGGCAAAATAAAAACAAGCTTAAAAGGATTAATATATGATCTCACAGAAAACCCAAGGGACTAGATAAGTTTTGAGATTATGTTGTCTTGTGACTAGTCATGTTATTTGAAAACAATCAAAAAATACTTAAATCCAAAGCTATCAAAAATTTCAAAGAAAATTCTAAAAAAATTCATCAGTGAAACGCCTAGGAAATTATCATGCAAAACTCAGCTTCATCAACTTAAATGAAGCAATAAAAGTCAACAAAGGCATGAAAAAAAGAATATAAAAAGTTAAATCTGCTAATCAAAAAATGCGAAGCTGATTTGTGAGTATTGGTAGCAGACTTAGGTAAGCTGTTGACCTATTAGTGACAGACTTGGAAGAGGACTAAGGACTAATAGTAACCTACAAAAGCTATAGCAAAAGATCTTAATAAAGCTTGGATCATCTGATAATCCTACTGTAATGCTCAAACTACATACCTTCAAAACACTTAATTAACGTCAAAAACAATTAACTAAGGAAAGTAAGAAAAGATGAATTTAATCAAAAGTCAATGCTCAAACGATCATTTAGACCCAATTTTGGTCTGACCCAAAAGTCTTAAAATGTCTGTTTGAATTTTCAAATGGAAAGAACAATTAAGCTAAGTTAGATCATAAAGTCAAACTAAGTATAAAGCATTAAAAAGAACTTGATGGAATTTAATTTCTATAATAAGTCAGTTCTATTTGAATCTCTTTAAGCATTCATTTAACAGGTTAAAAGAAAACTGAACTAAAATTAAACTAATTATCTACACCCAAACATCCAATAGAACAAATAACCATTGAAAATGTTAATGGTCGACCAAATAAGCATTAAAAGTACAGTTGATATTTACCAAATAGGAAAAACAAATTAAGCAATTTGTAATCAAAATCGACAAAGAAAATAACATTATAAAAGAAACTATGATCGTATAATAAAATAAGCTAAATTTTAAACCTCTTTTTGGCTGATCTTCAAGTTATTAAGAAATACTAACTAAGGTCATCACTCTAATTTATCTGCTCATGTAGACAAAATAGCGAAAACTCCATGAAAATGAGAATAATCCTAAATTGGAAAAATAGTACAGATATGGTTACAATGATAACTCAAGCCTTTAATTAGAATTGGAACTCCCAAAAGGTTGAGAGAATGCAATAACGATGGAGAAGTAGAGAGAAAACAATACCGGTTATAGACTGGTGTTAAAGGTAGCTTTTGGAAGGGAGGGATCTAATTTGAAAGATAACTGTCTGACTATTGGGTCTGACTTAATTGGCTTTGGGAAAGAAGTAGACGTTGACTTTTGACTGTGTTAAAGCTAAATCCTACCCGTTGGATAGCAATAGGATGATCTCAGCCCTTTAATTGGATTTTGGCGCCCAAAAAGGTTGAGGATTGCCAGCGTGGAGGAGGGGGGAGGTAAAGCAACTACTGGGTTTCTGACTTGGGTGTGGTAGGGTAGGTATTGGGAAGTGGAGGGGAGACAATAATGTTGGAGAAGTACTGGTCTTGGACTCTTGGGATTGGGGTTTTTTGGCGGGAATGGGAAAGGTAGAAGACGTTGACTTTTTGACTGGTGTTAAACTAAACAAAAAGAACGGGTTGGGTTTATTATAGTTTTGGGCTTTTGGGTTGTTATGGGCTGATGGGTTGGTTATCGGGGTTGGGTTTATTTTAGTTTAGGATAAAAAGGGTAATGGGTTAAGGGTTAGTTAGGATTAGTTATGAGGTTTAGGTTTAAGTTAAGGGACCATTCATGTAAATACTGAAAATCCAGGGACTGAGGCTGCCAATATTGAAAATTAATTCCAAGGATCAATTGTGTCATTTTGGTAATTTTGGAGTTGACTTTGACTTTTGATCAAATTGCACAATTGTTGTCGAGTCGATCCAAAAATGCCCGTTTTTGCTCCGTTTTCAATCATTTGTACCTGAAACACATAAAAACACAAACCAAGGATATCTGCAATATATTTGGGTGTTTTTGGTCATTTTTGTGTCTTAAATGGGTATAAAATGATGAGTATTTACACACTCATCAATAATACAAAAGAATTTCAATGGTTACAAAGGGAAAATCTGAAATACAAGGTTACAAATGAGAATTACAATAAATACTAAGTCTAAAAAAATATAATCACTTCTAGTCATCTCTAATTCAGAATAGCTACCACACTAGAGTCATGCCATTGGTGCATCAATGACATGGCCATGTTACCTTCATGGCTAGGAAACAAATTTTGGCTCGGGTATCAACTGAAGGGTTCTAATGGCCTATCCTATCAAGGTCAAATGTCTAAGTCATCAAGAATCATAATCAAAGTCCAAATGCCAAAGGTTCATAAATCTAAGATTCACAATCAAATGATTCATCACAAGGTTCAATTCCAAGGTTTCTATCAAATTTGCCTTTAAAGAAATCTGTTAATCAAGGTTTTCATAAAGGTAGTCTTTAAAAGTAGTTTTCATAAAAGGTTGTAAAATTTCATATAAAAGTGGTATCGCATCGTGCTCATAACATCGTTTTAAAAAATAGTTTTTCTCAAAACATTTCCATGATATAGTTAAGAAAGGTTTTTACATCCAGTTACAATATCAAATGAACCTTCCAAAGTATCAAGTGATTCGAATACTCATGTCACAGGGTAACGAACGAATTATGTCAAGTATCATATCACAAGGGTCATAGTGAACGAATGTCAAATGGATCATCATACCAACGAAGCATATCAAGCGAATGAATCAAAGTACAAGGGATCATAGCAATGGCTTAAGGGAGTCATATCAGAATAATTAATCAATAATCAAGATCAAGTCATGAGAGTGAAAGCACCCTTACTGAAAAAAGGTAGAATATCTGTACCTTGGACCGCAAGTGAAAACACAATAGAACATAAAGATCGGAAGCAAACTCCATCTTCAGCGAATCTACACGAATTTATGATCGTCTTATTAATAACTTATTTACATTCGGATTACTCATTTTAGTCGGCTTTCCATTTTTAGTAACTTTCCTTTTATAACAGCTTTCCAAAATAGTAACTTTCCAAAAATAGTATGTTTCCTCTTTAAGTAGTTTAACCATTTTAAGTAACTTTCTATTTTTAGCAGTTTTCCCGAATTAGCAAGTTTCCATGTTTAGTAGGTTTCCATAAATGGTATCTTAGTGTTACTTTATTCTAATTAGGGTTAATAACGTAGGTTTCACAAGTTTTAGGGTTTATAATGCAAATATAACAAGTTTAGGGATTATAGTGCAATTATAGTAAGGTTAGGTTATGAAATGCAAATATCATAAAGTTACATGGTTTCATAAGTTAAACCCTTTTAGTTTAGAAAATAATAAGTTCAACCCTTAATAATACACAAAAATCCTTATTTAGCCCTTTTTAACTTTTATCAGCTTTTAACAATGAACAGATCACACTTTGACGAATTTTTCTACCACATCAGAACTCAAAAATAAAATCCACAAAAATTTACACTGATACTTCAATGTCTTTAGAACCCACACGAATTTTCCCAGAATTTATTAGTTAGTTTAACCCCACAAGAAAAATACTCCAACTCAGACTACCCAGAAAACGTATCTGCTGCAGTACCCAAAAAGTATTCACTTGGTTTACCCACCAATACATCCAGGAAAAATCCCCAAAAATTCATGACATTACTAGGCATATGGAAGTTAAATACTGGAGAGTTTCATGACCCAAATCCTCATAGTTTATGAATGAAAAATCAGAAAATTGGATTATTTTCAGACTCCCAAAATACAGTTCTAACACTTGAACTTGTAAAATCAAAAAGGACCTTCTCCCGACCTCTAAAATTACAAGGCTTATATATTCAGAAAGCTCTTTTCCCAAACTTGATTTTAGACCCAAGTATCACTCAAAAACACGTTACTATCATCAAGATCCATTCAATTCAATTCGACCTAATTTTCCTGGACAGTAACTAGGGTTTATTATTTCATGATCGGTTTAGGTTTTTTTATTCCAATGACTTATCTATAGATACAAAGCAATTATGTATGAACTAAAATAGACATAGGTCGACTTATATATGTATTAACATGTACATAACCACTCGAATCAGGAATGCCTTACATGGGTCGATTACACAAGGTTTTTCAAGATTGTTATTTTATGTGAACTTGTTATGATTTTATGTGACTTCTCTTCTATGATTTTATGTGGATTAATCGACAAGAACATCAAGGTAGGAAACAAGAATCAAACAAGTAAGTTGTATTGAACAAGGATTGACACAAGTTACCCTTGTAGCGTGATCAAAAGAGAAAGGAAGAACAAGGTCGAACCACCACAGCAAATTCCAGCCAAAAACCCTAACCAAAGTCCTTCGAATGACCTCCAAAACCCACGATCAATACACCACTTCGAACTAGAAATCAAGGCACGTCTAATCACCAGTTTAAAGCCACAAGATACCTCCTTTTTGCTTGATCTTTGAACCGAACAGCAGAGAAGAACAGTAGCAGTCGAGTTTGTGGTTTGTAGTTTTTAGGGTTTGAAAAAAAGAGATGCAAAAGGTTCGGTATGTATGGATTGAAAGAAACCGTGTATTTTGATGAGGCTATACAAGGAAGGACCTATAATTGTGGGATTATGATATCATTCAACTTAATGCATACTTCTCTCTTAATGATCCTTGCCGAAAATTTGGTCTTGTCACCATAAAAATGTCGCCTATTTTTGAATAAATGTAGAGGATATTTGTTTTGTGATTTTTTTTATTTATAATGTAAAGTTTATTTTATTAGGTACCTTAAGGTTTTAATTACTTTAGGTTAAGTTCAAATAACATTACTTTGTATGATTTCATATATTCTTAAAAAAAGTTAGAGGGGTATTTTGGTCATTTCAGATTAGGGAAATTTTAGGGTTTTACAGCTTTGTCACCCTGAATGACTACCAGCATATAGTTGGTCAGGGCGACTGATTGTACCTCAGTAACGCCACTAGTATAATTGGCCTTGTGTAGGACGTCAGGTTTAGAATCTTGAGTGTCAGGCCTCATATAATCAGTGCGAAGTAAGTCCTGAAGTACGCAGGAAATGAATCTAGGATAGGACATGTGTCTTTTCCTAGACTTTCCTGAGAGCTTGGACACGAGGTCTCGGAAGATTATTCCTCCGATGTCTATTTTTCTACCCTCCAGGAGACTGAACACCATCAATTGTTGTGATGAGTTCAACTTTTCCGTGGAGGATTTGTTGCCTCCCAGGACCTGAATGACAAAAGTCATCAGGATCCTCTAGGCTGGGGGGAAACCAAGTTGTAATTATTGGTGCCTTAGCCAATAATGAAATTGGGGCCACCTTAGGTTGTCTGGGGTCATGTGGCCCTAGAAAAAGCAACTCTGCTTTAACTTCTTGGTCAGTGGGGTTGGGCTCAAAATTCACAGTGAAATCAAGGCCAATGGCTTTGATAAAGGTTTTCTAATTAAGGGAGAGGGTCCTTCTACCATTCATCACTGTAAATGTTATGATTGAGTCCCTGGTGTCATCAGGGCTTGTTGCCACTGCCATACACCAAAATTCCCTCAAGTAGTCATGATATATGACTGAGGGGGTCTTTGTAAATGCCATAGCAAGAAAGCAGTTTTGTAGATATTTAACTACATTCTTGTACGCCCAAAACTTTTGGGGATAGGCAAAATTGCCTACCACATTGTTCTTGGTCAAGTCTACGCCCTCCATTGTGAATTCCACATTTGGGGCGTATGTAATAGCCATAGAAGAAGCCATTTTTTGGGAAAGTCTGGGTAATCAACAAATGGTCTGGGTTTCTAATAGCTAAGAACACACACACAAAATTTTAGTTTTGAAAGAAAAGGGAAAATTTTGCTTAAGATTTCAAAAAAACGTGTGTGTGTATCTTGTTTGTGGGGTATTTATAGGGAAGTGAAGTGGAGGGTATTTTAGGCATTTAAGCGGTTATTTTCACAAAAGATATAATTTTGGAAAAAGTTTTGAATAAAACGTTTGAGATCCGAATGTAATGCTTAACCACCCCACTATCCCTGTTTGGCGCAATTGTCTAGGCAAATAGTTGAGCCGTCTGCAAAAAGTATAACTTGCAGAGCTGAGTCATCACATATCTGTTATGTGATTGGAGAGGCATTAAATGCCAAGTGGGAATGTGGTGGCCCATGAGGTGCATGCCAGAAAGGCAAAAGAACAAATATTCTTATATTAAATAAGAATTCAGTTACCAACCTTGGACATTTACTAACTAGATACTTAGAGCATTTAAGTTAGCATTGAATGTCATCTGAGGGCCCTGAATAAGTTTTCATTCAGTGAACCTCTTTATTCAGGACTTGGGTTTAGTCCTGATGGTTCAAGGGTTCAGGAACTTGGGTTTAATTCCTGAGGACTTAAGGTTCAGGAATTTGCTATTAGTTCCTGAGGTTCAAGATTTCAGGAACTTGGGTTTAGTTCCTGAGGTTCAATGATTCATTTCACTGAAGAACACATTGAGTCAGGGACATGGGTTTTCAGAATTTACACTTATTTGGATGGAATCAATCAGTGGAATGATTCTCAATATCCAACATTCCTAGTTCAGCTTTCAGTCTTGTGAAAGTTGGTTCATCCAATGGCTTGGTGAATATATCAGTGATGCGTGGTTTTGCAACCTTACAACAGGTTTTACCTCTCGAGGGATCTCAAGAGGCTTACAACCCCACCAGGCAGTGTACCTGACCGATGTAGTATAGTGTAGTGGTAAGTACGGGGGATTGATCGTTCTCCACAGGGAATAGTGTTCGTTAGGTATGAAAAACTACTTTAGTAGGTCTAAGGGTGAGGGAAGATTCTTTTTGTATTTTTATAATTTTTTATGAAAGCAAGTAAAATCTCGGGTTTGAAGGAGTGGCGGAATTAGTTGCTAGTCAACTAACCCAAATAACTACAAATGCAAATAAAATAAAATAACAGAAAATGAAAAGATTGTGAAACTTATGTGGAGAGAAATGTGTTTACTTAGATTTCCTTACTCCCTAACTATCTTTTACCGGTTGATTAGTGTGTATTAATTGCGTGGATGACGGGTGTATTCCTTAATACCAATCGTGGGGTGGCGTACGTACTTCCCCAACTCTACAAGCTCCTACTTCACTCCTATGTCGAGCCGGCTAGGAAGCTCCTAACATGGGATCACTAGAATTCGCTCATGAATTAAATACAACCATAAAAACCTTAGTACGCATTGGTTCATGTTTCTTAAGACGTTCAAGCAAGTTACCGAATAGGAAGTTAGCCAGTTTTCTTAAGCCTAACATCGATGAACAATCATCCAATACAATTAATAACACACTAATAACCAATAATCAATAATTAGGTTTCATTAGATCTAAGCAAACACAAGATAAATCTAGCCTAGCATGTTAATTAAAAGACAAGAACAATATATAATCAAACAACACATAGACATATTGATTGATTAAACAATTACTTATCTTCAATTAAACATGGGAGATCCAAGGGTATGAAAACCCTTAAAAATGGCAGAAATTCGTCTTTAGGGTTTCTCCTCACAAAGTTGCACACTAATGACAAAAAATTGTAAAACTATATATAGAGTTTAAGGGCTGACGGCGTCAAGTTATAGGACTTGACGCCGTCACCTCGCCGTGTCTAGGGTTCCCGGATGGCCTTCTTGACGCCGTCCCTCTTTAGACCTCCAATATCCGCTCTGGCTTATCAAAGCTTGACGCCGTTAGAATAAGGCTTGACGCCGTCCCTCTTTAAGTTAAACCGTGATGGCCATGATCACTTCAAAGGGTGACGCCGTCATATTTTCCATTGTAAAATTCTCTGGCTTATCATGAGTAATTTTCATATCTACCTTTTTCTTGCCAAGCCATGACGCCGTCAAGGGCAATCCCTGACGCCGTCAAAGGTACTTTCCAGCATAATTTTGAGACTTTATCGTTTTCTTCACTTTTATGCTCCAAAAACGTCCAAAATGCTTCCTTTTCCAGATTTCTTCTCTAAAGTACCTAAAATGACAAAAGGAACGATTTAGGGCAACATCTGATCAAATAAATACGATTTTGGGCTTAAATGACCCCCTAAAAGCGGTACACTTTTCGCTTCATCAAATACCCTTACACTTGAGATTTGCTTGTCCTCAAGCAAATGCGCTTTTATTCTAATCAAAATACAAGTTAGGGGTCATTTAATGCTAATATAAAAGTAATTACAACAAACATTCGTTCCACTTTAATCATAATAAGCACGGAGATTACATACTAGCACCTCACAAGTAGTGTTTAGATACTCACATCTCTCAGGTGTCATCAAAATAAATCTCATAAATGAAAACGGATAATATCTCTCACTACCTGTCATAGCAAATAGATTACCATAGGCTTGGGAAAGGATCAAAGACCTCCTCCACTAGGCTTAAGCACCTAATATAAACTATCAAAGAGGGCTTTTAAATGGGTTATAACGTGAGGTGTAGGGATATGATAAACACGGATTTGTTGGATAAGGGATATTTTACTGGTGGCGAGTTAAAGATCTTGATTAATTACATGTACAATATGCGTTGCTAAGCCAAGACTAGACTCGACTTAAGCTAAAAACAAAATAACAAAAACATAAGACAAACATAAAATGAAACGGGATGGTAGTCCGTATGTTTTATCTATTTTTCTTTTTCTCATTTTTTTGTATTTTTCTTGATTTTTTTTTTTTTTTTTTCATACACTCTTGCCCTACCATCCAAAATAATACATCATAGGGGTGTTGCATTCCCCTTACACTTGAACTTTTACATAACTTTACAAATAACTATTCTAATGACTCGAATTAAGATAATCGAAACACTTGGAGTACTTTTAAAATATTTAGCACATATGGGGGTAATAAATGATGTTCTTCCCCATTACTCCATTACACTAGTACTTTACCCATGAGTCCCAATCGTCCCAAAACAATATGTACAAGGATATGACTCGACTTAGCAACCATGTAATCAATTAGATAATTAACTAAAGGTTTAAACAAATGTTGTCACAATAATGCACTAAAGATGAGTGCATACAAGGTGGGCTAAGGCGATTTGGGTGTACATTTAAGTGGGGTGTAAACAAATTCTTACTTTAAGTAAAATGCTTAAAGGTCGAAACGAAAAGATAGGCTCTGAGGGGTGTACTAGGGGTATCGTGTACTAAAAATGAGTACAACGCAAAGGGTGTGGGAGAATTACTTGACCAATGTAGCCAAAGTAATTATAACAAAAACACAGGTGTAAAACAATGGGTTAATCCTAATGCCTCTTATCATGTAGTAAATCTAACTACACGAATGTAGTCTCACTTGTGGCCTCGAAATGGTCCTAACGCAAGTTCTAGAATCTAAGTGCTACCGGTACACACATCATAGCATAAATGCTTTTAATACCAATTCTAGGGGCGAACCTCACATATTTGGGGGTGGAAAATTTTTTAGTGGTACGGTTTTTTGTGCTAGTCATATAACTCCTATCCATGAGACGCTCATTAAGATCAAAGTTTCACTCCTATATGTTGTAAAAAATTTTAAATTTGGCACTAAAATTGCCCTAACAGGTATTTCTCTCAGTTTTATTACACATCTACCATTAAACAAACAAAAATCAAGTGCAATTGTATTCTCTAAAGTATCGTATTTTACCCCCCCCCCCCCCCTTACACTTAAGATGAACATTGTCCCCAATGTTCAAATAACAAGATGTAAAAGTGAAAAGGTAAAAGAATGAAATCAAATACTCCCCTGATTCGCTCGGTGGATAATGTGGCAACATGGTTAGATCTTCTTCCAAGAGAATGTAGAAGCTCCAAAACTAAAGCATCGCCAAAAGCTTGATTCCACATACATCTCCTTGTCCAAAATAACCTGTTAAACCTGAGAAAACAAACACGAAAACCTGCATAACATCGGCGGGATAAATTCTATATATAAGGATATAATGCTTGTGGAATGATAATTTTGCAGATTCCTGGAGATTATAAGTTATAGATTTAATAAAAACTTTTTATGAAAACAAAACTTTCAAAAATTTCTGAAAATTAAAACCTGACGCCATCAGGTTGTAACTCCTGACACCGTCAGAAATGATCTGACAGAATTCTCATGTTAAGTTTTCGGAAAATTTCTGGAAAAACCTATACCTTACTTCCTGGAAATCCTGCAAAATATCATTATGACTCGATACAAGCATTTGACTCAAACAAATACTAATATGTATGTTAATTTATTATTATTACGATTCATGTTTATTTGTGTTCTAATAAACCGATTTGGATTTCCCTTACACTTATCTTTTTGCAAAATACCTTTATATGTAGTTAAGACGAAGTTAAAAACAAGATAAAGCATTTTCACAATTTAGTTTTGAACATGAATCAATAATAATAAAAATTAAACACACATACGGAAGCAAATAAAATCCAACAAACAAATAAATAAACACATAAAACAAATAAAACTTGCATGCAATAAAGAAAACAAAGTGTCACAAATGTTTAAAGGCCAAAAGATGCCAAATCCTAAACTATTACAGACCAAATTGTTCTAAAATATACAACCATAGATTAAATTGTTCAAACATTATAACATCAAATCAAATCATCACTGGGGTGGGGGACCTTGGCGATAGTCATAGTTAGGAGGGAGGTGCCCGTAGTTCCCATATGGTGGGTAGTCCTGCTCACGTCCAGGGAAAGGGTCGATCTACAGGTGTGGGTCCAACTGATCACGCGTAGATAGATGCTGCATCTGACGAACAGTGTGATCATACATCCAGTCGAACCTCTTGTCCACCCGGGTCCTCTAAGTATCAACCTGGCCCATCCATGCCCCCTGGTGAGCCTGCCAATCCCCTCTGCTTATGTGCCAGTAGTAATCTGCCGTACCAGCCTCATAACCCCCATGCTGCTGCTGCTGATGCTCCTCCTCCTCATCATCCTCATCACCAGCATCCTCATCTCCGTCTGGATTATACCACATAAAGGTCCCATCGTGCATCTCCATAACAACCTCCATCTGCTTCAGGGACCTAACCTTCACTGTCCTGCATGCATCACCACCACTCAAATACCTCATGACCTCGGGCCTGAGGACTCCATAGGATCGGGCCAACCGGGTGATAAACATCCCACCATAAATCCTATCTCCTTCCCTTTCCCCAACTCCACCATTCAGAAAGCTAGCTACCCAAAATGGGATGTTGCAGTAAACCTCATCAGAGTAAATGGTGTACAAATAGAAGAGGTCTGAAGCAGTGACACGGTGGTGAGAGCTGTGGCGCCCTGTCAAACTGTAGGTGAGACATCTATGGGTCAACCTAACTCTAGGCTCCCTGATTTGAGATGCCACAGTAGTCGAGGTGTACACACCATCCCCAATAGTCGGCCAGAACATGGAACATCTAAAATCATTCCTCATTGTCTCTCCATGCAACAACCTAGGCATGAACCCTGCTTGAGTGGTTGCATGCTGACTGTACAACCCAAGTCTCCATCCAAACTCAGTAACCGAGCATGTCCTTAGCTCACCCCCAGCCTAAAATAGATTGTGGTCCAGCCCACATCGGTCCTTGCCTCGGCCATGTCAAAGTGAAAAGTGGCAAAGAATTCACGTACCAATTCGTCATAGACCGGCTCTTGAATTCTAAACAGGTTTTCCCACTGAGGGCCGGTAAATTCATCCGTCTGAAAGCTTTGAAGAAAGGTTTGCTCAAGACCTTCCCTCCTCAAAAAGCTCCAATCTACCACGGCCCCATTTTCAACTTTATGTTGTAGCAATTGGGTGTATTTAGTTGTGGCAGCATCGTCATCAAAGACACCCCAACTGAGGACCGTGTCGCCAAAGTTCTCTTGTTGAGATCTAGAAGAACTCCCTCGGCTAGGTCTTTGACGCTTACTCATTATCTGGAACAAAGCAAGGAGGAACAAAAAGGGTTAATTTGTGAATCAAATAATTGGTTGAGCATCAGACAAGTCTGACGCCGTCACCCTTTGCTAGGTGACGCCGTCAGGTTCGACCAAATTCAAATCCAAAATTACGAGGGAAAAATCAATATCCAAACTTCAAGCTTATAAACCAAACGCCCCTTTTTACAGCAAAATGGGTGATTGGATCATAGGTTATGGTTCAAATTCGTGGCCACCCAATTAGTGAATAAACCCAATTGATTGCCAATCATCAAATGCTTTAATCATTGCTAAATAACACTAATTAAAGGCATTATGAGTTCTAAGCATGAATCAATCCTAGGGTTTCATGAGTTGGGGGTTTTCGAAATTTAAAAATCCTATGAGTAATTAAAGCGAAAAGAATGAATAAGAATTACTTACCACGTGGAGATTGGTAACGAAAGTCGGTGAATTTGACCTTGAAAATTCGTGGGTGGGGTTGGAGTGGATATGGTTTGTGGGGTTTGTGATGAAAGTGATGGAAGTAAAGTTATTATTGCTGTGCAGACGGGGTGACGGCGTCACGTTCATAGTCTAACGCCGTCAGACCAGCGTAATTTACCACTTTGTGCCAGTTTACAATTGAGCCCCTTGTACTTTAAGGGAGCAGCTAGTCAGGGTCAATAACCCTGATAGCTAGTCTCGTTAACAAGTTCCTCCTGGGTCAAATGTTTTGTTACTGTCACGGGATGTAGTAAAATGTTGGAAAGGGCCGGTTGACGTCTCATTCAGGTTCCAATTTCCATCACGGCAGGTATTCAGGGAGTGAGAGGAAATTTTCCAGGGGGTTTTCGAAATGAGGGTGTGCTTTAATTGAGTTCTTCTCACACCTGGCTTAAAGCCAAAAGATCGTTTCCTAGCTTCATGAAAGTTAGGGAGCGTGACAACCATGCTTCCCACGAAAATGCTATGATCTTGAGAATCCTCTTTCTCGCGAGGGGATCCAAATGGATAAGAGGGTTTTAAAGGTGAAGGCTCGGGGAGAGGGGTTTCATCATCCCATTCGTTGTATGGTTCATTAGGGACCGGGAGTTCAAAGATCTTCTCGATCTTTTTGTGTGAAGCTTCTTCCGTAATTTTCTCCTTTATTCTCGCGATAAATTTTTCTGCTAGTTCCATGAACATATCTTGGGTGTTTTTCAATTGAGTCTCTAATTCATGGATCCGTCTCTCTTGGTTGTTCACGAAAGTTAGCATTATCCCTTCAAATTCATCTTGTCGTGAGAATTGATGAAACATATGTTTACCAATTGTGTTCACGCACTCATCGGGATTTTCATCAGCCGTAGGTGTCTCAGCTTTCATTAATCTCGCAACCTGCCTTTTTATGTTTTCGAACAGCTGTTCTTGGGTTGCACTCATGCAATTTAAAATCCCTTCTTCCGAGAACGTTGAGTCTTTCCAATCTTCTTCTTCGTACTCTGCTAAGTCTTCAATGACTTCCCGGTACTTATCGACACTGAGCCTGCTCAGCCTTCCATTGGCAGCGTAATCTATGGCTCTTCTAGTTTGATGGCTTACGCCATCATAAAATAGTTGGATTTGTAGCCAAGTATCAATGCCATGGTGAGGGACTTTTTGGAGTAAGTCCTTGAATCGAGTCCATGCCTCGTAGAGGGTTTCGCCTTGACGTTGTTGGAACATCAAGATATCATTCCTTAGCTTGGTAGTTCTTCCCGGTGGGAAAAACTGAGCAAGGAAGCGAGTGGTGAGATCATCCCAAGAGGTGATGGATCCTGCGGGTAGACGTTCTAGCCATTGACTAGCTTGGTCCCGCAGAGAGAATTGAAAGAGACGCAGTCGGGACGTCTCTCGAGTGGCAACATCAAGGTCTATGGAATCAACGATTTTGAGAAAGTCCTTGAGATGTTGATTAGGATCTTTAGAACGAAGTCCATGGAATGCGCATCCGCTTTGCACCAACCGGATGGTGTCGGATCGCAAGGGTGTGACATTGGCTCCTTGAGTGAGCTCAATGGTGTTTCGATAGCCATGGTGGCTAGGACGAGAGTAGTCTCCTAAGGTACGGGCTCTAGGAGGTGGGTGTTGTTGTGGTGGTGGGTTGTTGGGATCAAGGATATTACCATCTTCCATGATGTCGGATGGTAATGGTTACGAACAAAGAAACGAAGAAAAAAGATAGACTAAAGAAAACTTAGAAAAACAAAATAAAAATCTCACTAGAAAGGAATCTAGTGAGTAGACCTAATAAAATAAAAATTCAACCTAAACAATAACTATTCCCAGGCAGCGGCGCCAAAAACTTGATGCGTGGTTTTGCAACCTTACAACAGGTTTTACCTCTCGAGGGATCTCAAGAGGCTTACAACCCCACCAGGCAGTGTACCTGACCGATGTAGTATAGTGTAGTGGTAAGTACGGGGGATTGATCGTTCTCCACAGGGAATAGTGTTCGTTAGGTATGAAAAACTACTTTAGTAGGTCTAAGGGTGAGGGAAGATTCTTTTTGTATTTTTATAATTTTTTATGAAAGCAAGTAAAATCTCGGGTTTGAAGGAGTGGGCGGAATTAGTTGCTAGTCAACTAACCCAAATAACTACAAATGCAAATAAAATAAAATAACAGAAAATGAAAAGATTGTGAAACTTATGTGGAGAGAAATGTATTTACTTAGATTTCCTTACTCCCTAACTATCTTTTACCGGTTGATTAGTGTGTATTAATTGCGTGGATGACGGGTGTATTCCTTAATACCAATCGTGGGGTGGTGTACGTACTTCCCCAACTCTACAAGCTCCTACTTCACTCCTATGTCGAGCCGGCTAGGAAGCTCCTAACATAGGATCACTAGAATTCGCTCATGCATTAAATACAACCATAAAAACCTTAGTACGCATTGGTTCATGTTTCTTAAGACGTTCAAGCAAGTTACCGAATAGGAAGTTAGCCAGTTTTCTTAAGCCTAACATCGATGAACAATCATCCAATACAATTAATAACACACTAATAACCAATAATCAATAATTAGGTTTCATTAGATCTAAGCAAACACAAGATAAATCTAGCCTAGCATGTTAATTAAAAGACAAGAACAATATATAATCAAACAACACATAGACATATTGATTGATTAAACAATTACTTATCTTCAATTAAACATGGGAGATCCAAGGGTATGAAAACCCATAAAAATGGCAGAAATTCATCTTTAGGGTTTCTCCTCACAAAGTTGCACACTAATGACAAAAAATTGTAAAACTATATATGGAGTTTAAGGGCTGACGGCGTCACGTTATAGGACTTGACGCCGTCACCTCGCCGTGTCTAGGGTTCCCGGATGGCCTTCTTGACGCCGTCCCTCTTTAGACCTCCAAAATCCGCTCTGGCTTATCAAAGATTGACGCCGTCAGAATAAGGCTTGACGCCGTCCCTCTTTAAGTTAAACCGTGATGGCCTTGATCACTTCAAAGGGTGACGCCGTCAGATTTTCCAATGTAAAATTCTCTGGCTTATCATGTGTAATTTTCATATCCACCTTTTTTGCCAAGCCATGACGCCGTCAAGGGCAATCCCTGACGCCGTCAAAGGTACTTTCCAGCATAATTTTGAGACTTTGTCGTTTTCTTCACTTTTATGCTCCAAAAACGTCCAAAATGCTTCCTTTTCCAGATTTCTTCTCCAAAGTACCTAAAATGACAAAAGGAACGATTTAGGGCAATATTTGATCAAATAAATACGATTTAGGGCTTAAATGACCCCCTAAAAGCGGTACACTTTTCGCTTCATCAATCAGCTAGCTGATATTCAGTAGGAATGAAGTGTAATTCTATGTCACCATTCATGACATGGTCCCTGATGAAATGATATCTAATATCAATGTGTTTTGTTCTCTGATGAAGAATAGGGTTGTTTGAGATGGCAATTGCACTTGTGTTATCACAAAAGATGGGAACCATCTTGTACTGAATTCCGTAGTCACTGAGTTGACTTTTCATCCAGAGTACATTTGCACAACAACTTGCTGCTGCAACATATTCAGCTTTAGCTGAGGACATGGCAACTGATTGTTGCTTTTTAGCACTCCAACAGACTAGTTTTCCACCAAGAATTTGGCAGGAGCCTGAGGTGCTTTTCCTGTCCATGTTGCATCCAGCATAGTCAGAGTCTGAGTATCCTTTAAGATCAAGGCCTGAACATTTTGGATAGTATAATCCAAGGTTTGGAGTACCTTTCAGGTACCTGAATATCCTTTTCACAGCAGTGATATGAGATTCTCTTAGGTCAGATTGATATCTGGCACACAGACAGACTGAGAATTGGATATCAGGCCTTGATGCAAGTAGATACATCAGTGATCCTATCATTCCTCTAATAAGAGTTTGATTCACTGGTTTTCCAGTAAGATCAGGACCAAGGTTGTTTGGGGGTACTGATGAACTCAAATAAGTACATTTTATTACTATCATTTATCCTATTAATTTGACTTGTTTTACTATATTATGTATGAGGATTGATACTTAATCGTTTACTTTTGTAATTCTCAGGTAAAAACAAGCATTTGGTGAAACTTAGCAATTTTGGACTGATTATGGAGCATAACATGCATAAAGTTAAGAGTCTACTGAAATAAAGAAGATCAAGACTAATCTGCTCCAGATGCGCCGCATCTCACTCATGACATGCGCCGCATCTCTATCAAGATATCACCAGATACGATCCAAGATACAAGAGGACATGCGCCGCATCTAATCATGGAGTTACGCCGCATCTTCTGGCGGTGTACGAATATTCCTGAATATTATAATCTTGGACCCTACGCGAAGTTAAGTACATGCGCCGCATCTACTCCTTAGATGCGCCGCATCTTCCCTCAGACAGAAACTATAAATACCCCAAGACCAGACGAATTTCGGGGGCATTATCAGAGTTTCGAAGACCGAACAGGAAAAACCCTAGGACGAATTCAGTCAAGGAGGCAGCACAAGACACACCCAAATCAAAGATACAAGAGCTGTAAGAAGGTGCTGCATGTGTTTAATTCATTAAGTAGTTTTGTTTTATTGTGTTAGCAAACTTTAATTCATCAGGATTGGTGGCTTGTGTAATGTGACAACGAAAGATTGCACTCCCTTTAATACTTGCTTTCCCATCAATTAAAGTTTATATGTTGATGTCTTTGGTTACTACTTATTAGTGCATTGATAACCTCTGTGTTTATTAGTGGCTTGCGGGCATTTGACTGCGGGACATAATGTGGCTCCCACGGTTATTACTAAATTGATCACTTAGGAATAACTTTTAGACATAAGTAATCATTAAGGGTTTACTCGCCGATAAGATTAGGACCAACGAGAAAGGGTTAACTACATACACTTCATATAAAGCTATCAATAAAACAAGTGACAATCTACTTAATCATAAGGACAGCCCTCTTATTGTCTCAAGTATCTATCTGTGTACGTGTGTGCTACTTGCTGATTCGTGCCTATTGGTTTATTTTATTATTTAATTGCAAACAAATCGTGCCAGTCTCTCAGGCTGAAACCCCTTTGCGTTAGGATATTAAAATACTGATTAGAATAACGAGATAATACGTTCCACTCTTAGTGATCGACACTCTACTTACCATTATCTTCATACTGACCGGGTACACTGCTCGTTAAGTGTGTGTGTTATTGATAAGTCGGCTAAATATAAATTTAAAACTTGAGTAGGCATTAAAACTGCTAAACCGCAACGACACATCACGCGCATCAAGTTTTTGGCGCCGCTGCCGGGGAGTGAATTGTTATTATCTGTTAATTTGATTAGTATTTTAATTAGGTTTTTCTTTTTATTAGATTAATTGCATCATTGTATTATTTTGCATATTTGTTGTATTGTGTGTTAATTGTTTTCTTTTATTTTTGTGTGTTTTATTTTCGTTGTGTGTTTTTTGTTTTTATTTTTCGTATTTTTTTTCTGTTCTGCTATCGTTGTACTGTGCTAAATCAAACGATACGGCGCATCTGATCTCTCAGATACGGCGTATTGCGTTTAATTTTTAAAAAAAAAATACAACGCGTTTAATTAATTCGATACGACGCATCTTTTCCCCAAGATACGGCGTATCTGTTTTTGATAAAAAAAAAAATTTCTAAGCGATAAAGTAATACGACGCATCTGCTTTAGCAGATACGGCGTATCTGTTTTTGATAAAAAAAAATTTCTAAACGTTAACGCCATACGACGCATCTGCTTTCGTAGATACGGCGTATCTATTATTTTAATTAAAAACAGTTTGCGAATTATTAAACAGATACGACGCATCGATTTATATCGATACGGCGCATCTTTCTGAATCAAAAATCTTGTATTTTGAAACATAACGAAAGTACGGCGCATTAACTTTTGTTAATACAACGAATATAATTTGATAAATATAGTTGATTTTTGATATTTACCTTGATCGGTCAGCTACTCTCGTTTGCAAGTTGTTTATTTTTAGGATAAATGATGACTCGAGCATCACCAAGAAAGATTACATTCTGAACCAAACCAAGAGATGCTAGCTGAAGTGACCGAACATAAGACGACAAGAGTGGAGGAAAACTCAGTACTGGTAACATTGAACTTCTTAAATTCTTGAAATAGAATCCCAGGTAAACTCTACGATAATTCAACTGCCCAAGGGAAAGTTCTCTACACTATAATCTCAGTTTTATTATCCATGTTATACATCTGATTCAAATCGTAATCTTAATTTTGTATGCTTAAAAACGATATTTGTTCCTAACATCGGAATAAAAACTTATCCTCTAAACAATAAGATTACAATTATTAACAAAACGTTTATGCCTATTGCTCTTATCTCGAATTCATTTATATGGTATACCGTTTAACCCAATTGGATGAATAAAGAATCGTGTTGCGGAAGCCAAGGTATGTTCTTTATTTAAATTTCGTTCACTAACATATCGATACGGCGGATCTAAATATCCAAAGCGCCGTATCCCTGACCAACTAGGACTTATTGACTAGTCAACGAAATTAAATAGATACGGCGCATCCCAATTTTCCAATACGGCGCATCTCTTCGCCCTATAAATACGACGGGAATGCGCCGGATCTAAACTCTTTACCGCATAAACACACAGTTAAGAACACACAGTGAAATTATACTCTTAATCCGAACATCTTTTATCGAATCCACACTTTAATCCGAGCTATAATCCTTCTCCTAATCATAAAAATTAAGGTAATTGTTCTATTTCGATTTAATCTTGATTAATACGAAAATTAGGGTTTATATGATTGAATCGATTCGTGCTTAAATGATATAGATATATGATTAGGACTTGCTCTAGATGATTTCCCCCGTATTTAATTTGCATAAGTAATTGAACTTATAACCTAATTTGATCTAACCGAAAATTTAGGTTTTGGGTTCGATTTTGATTATTTAGCGGGAAGGCGAATTAGTAGTAGTGGAATAAGATATTAGAACTGATATAAGGAAAATATGATACTGTGATATTTAGTGGTAGTTTACGTCACGGATACGGATTCTTGAAAAACGTGCCTGACCCTTTATTTTATACTGATATGCTTTTAGATGCGGCGCATCTAGGTTGATTAATGCGGCGTAACGACCTATTTCAAAATTGATAAAATTCTAGATACGCCGTATTGATTAATCTAGATACGACGCATCTCAATACGCCGTATCTATTGTCTTGCACCGCATCCCTTATTTGCAGACTGTTTACTGACTGTGAATATCTATTTCAGATGGCATTACCAGAGGTCACACTAAGGCATCAGTGGCTACAATTTGAGAACATGGGACTTACTCCTGCCGCTCTGGAGGATTACTTGCATAGGCTTGACTCGATTTACTTCAAGAAAATATTCAGAGTCCAGGTTTTGAATTTTGACGATGTGGGATTGATCGGTGGTGGACATGCAGCTGCGAGTTTACAGCATCGGATGGAGATGGTAGTTGTTGGAGATGATGAGGAGGCGGTGTTTAGGTCTAGTGCTTGGGAGAGACTATTTAGGATTGACGAGCCTCTGATTAGGGAGCTCATGCTGGAGTTCTTTAGCACGATTCATTACAGGGAGACGGATTTGGAGATTGATACAGCTGACACTCTGGTATTCAGGCTAGGAGGTGTGCATAGGCAGATGTCGATGAGGCAGTTTATTTTGGCCATGGGGCTACACACTGAGGAGGAGCTTGGATCTGCTGGGTTTGCCAGGTACTGGGCTGAGAGTTTACGGGTTGTCCCTGACAGAGGGTTATTCAGTGATTACTGGGACCGGATTTCTTCATTGGGTGATATTATTACTTCCACCCCCTCATATACTTTGATCAGGGAGCCGATGAGGAGGCTGTGCCACAGGCTGATTGCACTTACTATTGCTGGGAGGGGTCAGTCACCTGAAAAGGTTACTACTCTGGACCTCTTCCTCCTTAGGAGTATGGATGAGGGGTTGTCGGTGAACATCCCCCACTTTTTAGCGCACTACCTCCACCGATCTGCTGCAGGGAGAGATCGGAGGAGCCAGATGACTGGCGGGCATTTTGTTTCGAGGCTGGCCCGCCATTTTGGAGTTATTGGAGCAGAGATCCCAGCGGGGCTGGAGGTTATTGTGGCCCGTCTCCCGGTTATCGATAGGGACTATTTGGTTAGACTCGGGATTTGCCAGGTGGCTGCGGGAGGCCACTTTTGGGTAGCATTAGGGCCCGCCAGAGCTGCAGGGCCAGAGGTGGAGCAGGGAGGACCTCAGGGACCTCCGGCTGCTGCTCCTGCCGACGAGGAGGTGCCACAGGCACCAGTACCCCCACGCACCATTGGTCAGAGACTTGAGGCAGTCGAGGGAGAGTTGAGAGCCCTGAGGAGGGACTCTGAGTGGGTGGTTAGGAGTGTGAGCAGACTTTTGGAGCATCAGGGTATTACCCACACCCGTCCAGATGGTACTGAGGTTGCGGGAGTGACACGTGCATACGAGCGCAGAGTCCGCCAGAGGACTGATGGAGCCAGCACTTCCGGGACCCATCCAGACGACCTTGCTCACCCATGATCTTACTCTCTTGATTTTACAGACATTGTTCCACACATTATTATTATTTTTTTGGATTGTACTGATCACTATTCTCATGTATATATTTAATGTTTCAGTTTATATTTCTTGTTATATCTGATGAAGACTGGCATTAAGTTCAGCATGAGAGTACGAGAGGACGTGAAAGATTAAACCGTGGAACGAGTCATTTTACAACAGACTGTTAACAGTCTGTTTGGTATCTACATGCGCCGCATCTGGTTAACAGATGCGACGCATCCTATCCTTTATTTTGATTTATTTTTGTTTCAGGCCCGCATGAGGATACGGCGCATCTCAATTCTGAGATGCGACGCATCTCCTGCAATGGTCATATCTTATTTTAATTTTTCTGCATTTTTATTTTCGACTTTAAAACTTTTTATCAGTTTATTTTAATGCGGCGCATCCCTGGTTAAGGATGCGGCGCATCTTTATTCTGATCCGTATTAATTCCAGGCTCGATACGGCGTATCTTCTTCCATAAGATGCGGCGCATCGACTGACCTGATGATTTTCAGTTTTAATTTTTAAGTTTTATTTTTCCTAACTACTAATGTATTATGCAAGTTTGAACCTTTCTTATCTTAGGTGTGTTTTAAAGTGTTGGTGGTATTATAGTTTCCTGGATTTCCTGTGGATACATCAAGTATGAAGCTTTAACGTTCTAATCCACAAGAAGTTTATTTTTGCTCTAATACAAATGGAGGATCATACCGAGCAAATCTCAGGGGAGTTTTTCTGTTCTAATTCTTTTATTTTCCAGTTTTTAACCTTTTATACAAACAACGAGGACGTTGTTTAACTTAAGTGGAGGGATTGGAGAATTAGAACACTTAACAATTACTTGTCCTAAACTTTTTCAAAATATGCTTAAAATGTGCTTAATATATCAAACTTAAAATTTTTTTTAGCATGTTTTTGTTTAAGATTTAAGTTGCATAGCTGCACACATGACGTTATTTTCAAAAATTGTGATTTTCCAAAATTCACAAATCTATGAGTGTGCTGGTGACTTGTAAACTTTAGAACTTGGCTTGTATACTATTCGAGACCACCATAATGAGTATTATTTATATAATTGGAATGACTTGTCTAAATTGGTAAATTTCTAGGATTACACCCAAAATAGCCTTTATATGTTATGTGTTATTAACTAACTACACTGGTTAGTTAACCCCCGTATAAACCCTTTTGTTACTCTCATTTTTAGAGTAAGATACCCCTAGAAAAACACTCAGAGCCATTCCTTTCGTTTCTTACACCTATGTTTAAAATGTTTCGTTACACCCTTACACCTTAGCCTACCCTGTAGATTAGAATCCGTGGTTGGTTAATTGCTATAGGCAAAGTGTGTTTCCTTATATTACCTGTGTTCGCGTGCGTAATTCATTATCTTTGGTTAGGTCGGGAAATTGCACAATGCAATTGGAGTGAAAGTAAATATTGTATATCTTTGAGTTTATTTTTCGTGTGTTTACTACTTTCACTATTATCGTTATTTCTGAAGTATGAGAAGTATGAAAAAAATTATCCAGAATTATCATTATAGTGATGTGGTGAAATTTTACACATCTTTAGTTTAAAAAAAAAAAAAAAAAAAAAAAAAAAGTTCGAAAAAATGAGAAAAGAAAAAGAAAGAAAAAGAAAGTTGGAAGTTAGTTTTAACCAACTTATGTAAAGTTATGTAAGTGGTCGATATCACCACTATTTGTTGTACTATATTTATGGATTGAATGGGAATTGGCAGTTATGGGAACGCCAATTAAGGTTTATTCTTTGATTAAGATCTTGTTGAGTATAATTCGTGTCTACCTAAAGCGAGTGTTTCAAGTGTTAAAGCGTGAGTTATTCAATGATATGAGTCTTATTCATGGGATGGTTGGGATAGTGATTAACCACACTTAGGATTTTAATTTATTTGTTTTGTTTATTTTTATTTTTACACCAATTTATATCCCAAATGTTATCCATGCCCTTCATTATTCTTTATCCAACCAAACCTTTGATTTATTGAGATTAGGGATTTGAGCAATCTTAAGTATCGTAGTCGTGGATTCGGCTATGTATTTATGATTTTGTCGCCCTTTTTGATATTTTATTATTGGTGAAGTTTGGACCTATCTTTAGCCTATTCGAGTTAAGGATTTGAGCAATTGCAAGTATCGTGTTCGTGGATTCGATCATGTATTTGTGATTTTGTCGCCTTTTCTGGAATTTGAGATCGATAGTGAAAGAGAATAATCGACCCTTAAGCCTAAAAACCCTTTTTACCGCTTTAGACTTGTTATTCCTTAGCTTTAGTGGTGGAGATGTGTATACTTACCAAGCTTATGATAGAATATTCGTCACGACTGGACAGTTAAACGATTAGATTTGCTTTTATCGACTTATTTTATTTTACTTCTAATTCGTTAAGTGTTTAGTTGTGTGATTATGAAATAAACGAATACATGCTTAAATATAAAAATAAATCCTAACATCTTTTAGGATACATTTTCATAAAAGAAATTCTAAGGTTTACTTGGGGACAAGTAAAGTTCAAGTGGGGGGATATTTGATGAACTCAAATAAGTACATTTTATTACTATCATTTATCCTAATAATTTGACTTGTTTTACTATATTATGTATGAGGATTGATACTTAATCGTTTACTTTTGTAATTCTCAGGTAAAAACAAGCATTTGGTGAAACTTAGCAATTTTGGACTGATTATGGAGCATAACATGCATAAAGTTAAGAGTCTACTGAAATGAAGAAGATCAAGACTAATCTGCTCCCGATGCGCCGCATCTCACTCATGACATGCGCCGCATCTCTATCAAGATATCACCAGATACGATCCAAGATACAAGAGGACATGCGCCGCATCTAATCATGGAGTTACGCCGCATCTTCTGGCGGTGTATGAATATTCCTGAATATTATAATCTTGGACCCCACGCGAAGTTAAGTACATGCGCCGCATCTACTCCTTAGATGCGCCGCATCTTCCCTCAGACAGAAACTATAAATACCCCAAGACCAGACGAATTTCGGGGGCATTATCAGAGTTTCGAAGACCGAACAGGAGAAACCCTAGGACGAATTCAGTCAAGGAGGCAGCACAAGACACACCCAAATCAAAGATACAAGAGCTGTAAGAAGGTGCTGCATGTGTTTAATTCATTAAGTAGTTTTGTTTTATTGTGTTAGCAAACTTTAATTCATCAGGATTGGTGGCTTGTGTAATGTGACAACGAAAGATTGCACTCCCTTTAATACTTGCTTTCCCATCAATTAAAGTTTATATGTTGATGTCTTTGGTTACTACTTATTAGTGCATTGATAACCTCTGTGTTTATTAGTGGCTTGCGGGCATTTGACTGCGGGACATAATGTGGCTCCCACGGTTATTACTAAATTGATCACTTAGGAATAACTTTTAGACATAAGTAATCATTAAGGGTTTACTCGCCGATAAGATTAGGACCAACGAGAAAGGGTTAACTACATACACTTCATATAAAGCTATCAATAAAACAAGTGACAATCTACTTAATCATAAGGACAGCCCTCTTATTGTCTCAAGTATCTATCTGTGTACGTGTGTGCTACTTGCTGATTCGTGCCTATTGGTTTATTTTATTATTTAATTGCAAACAAATCGTGCCAGTCTCTCAGGCTGAAACCCCTTTGCGTTAGGATATTAAAATACTGATTAGAATAACGAGATAATGCGTTCCACTCTTAGTGATCGACACTCTACTTACCATTATCTTCATACTGACCGGGTACACTGCTCGTTAAGTGTGTGTGTTATTGATAAGTCGGCTAAATATAAATTTAAAACTTGAGTAGGCATTAAAACTGCTAAACCGCAACGACACATCACGCGCATCAGGTACCATGGGAGTCTTGACTGAGGCACAGTCACTGAGCTCATACTTCTTCAGTAGATTCTTTACATACTTCTCTTGACTGATAGTGGTTCCTCTATCAGTCTGCTTGATCTGTAGACCAAGGAAGTATGTCAGTTCTCCCATTATGCTCATTTCAAATTTCTTTGCCATTAGTTTTTCAAACTGTTTGCAAAGTTTATAACTTGTTGAGCCAAAGATGATGTCATCAACATACACTTGTACAAGTATGACATCATTATTTGTCTTGTAGATAAACAGTGTGTTGTCTATCTTGCCTCTGACAAATTTATTTTGGATCAGGAAGGCTGAAAGAGTTTCATACCATGCCCTGGGAGCTTGTTTCAGTCCGTAAAGGGCTTTGTTAAGCTTGCAGACATAGTCAGGAAACTCATGGCTATCAAATCCAGGAGGTTGCTGAACATAAACTTCTTCTTTCAGTGAACCATTTAAGAATGCACTTTTAACACCCATTTGGTACACCTTGAAGTTCATGTATGTAGCAAAAGCAAGGAAGATCCTGATGGCTTCCATCCTTGCTACTGGTGCAAATGTTTCTTCATAGTCAATGCCTTCTTGTTGATTATAGCCTTTGGCTACAAGTCTGGCTTTGTTTTTAATGACTATGCCATTTTCATCAGATTTGTTTTTGAATACCCATTTCATGCCAATGACTGAAACATCTTCAGGACACTTGACCAAGGTCATTACCTTGTTTCTGTCAAATTGTTCCAGTTCATCATGCATGGCCTGAACCCAACTTGGGTGATTAAGTGCTTCCTTGACACTTTTGGGTTCAATTGTGGATATGTAGTCCACAAATAGCCATTCATTGGCTGAGGCTGCTCTCAGCTGTGCAGCCATGCTTCTTGTGAGCATGCCTTCAGTAGGCTCGCCAATTATATTGACAAGTTCTATATCCTGAGACCTAGTCCAACTGTCCTGAGGTCTAGGATACTGATTAGAACTTGAGGCCTGATGGGTAGGATCAGGATCAGACACATGATGATCTTCAGCATCTTAAGTGTCTGAGTGGGTTGACTCATCACTGTGATTATTTGGTTCCTGAGTACTTTGTTCAGACTGAATGATATCATCAGTACTTCTTTGTGCTTCAACAAACTCAGTGATGGTTGGGTAAGGAAGGTTGTGGGGAATGATGTAATAGGAGATGTCAGCATTTGCTTGGTACTGAGTGGAAGGACCATTTTCAGGATGATGTTCATCAGGAGGGTATCTTGATGATTCATCAATACCTATTTCTTCCACTGAGTTGTTAGAGACACTGATTGCATCAGTGCTCTCATCAAAGGTAACATGAAATGTTTCCTCAGTATGCTATCTCCTAGTGTTGAACACCCTGAAGGCCTTTGAGACAAGGGAGTATCCAAGGAAGTATCCATCATCAGCTTTGTCATCAAATTTTCCTAAGTGATCCTTGTGATTATGAATAAACACAGGACACCAAAAGACATGAAAGTAGCTGATATCAAGGATCCTTCCCTTGAATAACTCATAAGGAGTTTTGCTATGTCTCTTAACAATGATGGATCTGTTTTGTATGTAACAGGCAGTTTTTACTGCTTCAGTCCAGAAGTGTTTGGAAAGGACTGATCCATTTAGCATTGTCCTGGTTGCTTCAATGAGGGTTCTATTCTTCCTTTCAGCCACACCATTTTGTTCAGGTGTGTAAGGTGAGGAAAAATTTTGGGAAATTCCTTTCTCATCACAGAAACATTCAAGTTCATAATTTTTAAACTCTGTTCCATTGTCAGTTCTAATCTGTTTGACTTTGATGTCATTTTGATTTTCAATATTCCTAACAAAGGACATAATTGTTTCAGCTGCCTGACTCTTTTTGATTAGGAAGTATACCCAAGTGTATCTTGAGTACTCATCCACAATAACCATAGTATACTTCTCATGGTTAATGGATCTAGGACTGATTGGTCCAAATAGATCCATATGGAGAAGATGTAGGCAGTTCCTGATGGAAAAGTTGGTTTTGGTTTTAAAGGATGCTCTGTGATGTTTACCTTTTTCACAAGCTGAGCATGGTTTATCCTTTGAAAACACAAGAGATGGTAAGCCAAGGACCTTGTTTTGTTTCACAAGGTTTTTTATGTTTTTGAAGTTCAGGTGGGAGAGTCTCTTATGCCAAAGCCAGTTGAGAGTATCAGTGGCCTTGGTAAAGAGACAAGTTCCATTCTGAGTTAGACTGGACATGTCCAACACATAAACATCATGCCTTCTTGGTGCAATAAGGACAACTTCCTTATTAGCATTGAAGATGATTCCTTGCTTATCATCAAACTAAACTATGTATTTAGCATCACATAGTTGACTGACACTGATCAAATTGTATTTAAGACCATTTACATAAGCTATCCTAGTAAAGACTATACCATTCCAGTTTACTGAACCATAACATTCAGTGAGACATGATGAGTTATCAGCAAATATCACTTTGGGTCCTGATTCATCAACATACTTGTGCAGATACTCCTTCACACCAGTCATGCTCCTTGAACATCCACTATCTAGATGCCAAACAGGATCCCTGGCATGTTTCTGCACAAATAGTAAACTGGGTTAGTTCTTTCTAGGACTCCACTTCTTGGAGGGCTTAGCTTTGGGGTCTTTTTAACATTTACAATTGATTTATGGTCAGTGGTGGAGTGGACTGAGCTACCACAAATTATGCATTTGATTGCAGATGTAGACTTAGTAGACTGAGAGGCTGACTTTATCATACCTCTTCTGGCCTGAATGACCTTATCACGTCCTGAGGTATCATGAGTGGGACCTCCACTATTTTCACAACAATTATCAATTTGACAATCCTTAGGATGGTGGTCATTGAACCCACAGTAGGGGCAAGGTGCAAAAGGCTTGGCCTTTTGTTTCTGTTTCTATTTAGAATCAAAAGGGTAGTTTAAAGACTAAGCTTTAAGGCCTGCCATCTTTGATGTGACTAAGTGTGTTTTGTGATCAGAGGTCCTGTGATCATCCTTTTTGCAAATCATGCAGTAAAGGATTCTATAGCAATCATCAGTGAAATGATTGGTGTAGTTACACAGCTCACATCTTTTCAGGGGTTTTGAGGGTTTGGGTTTGGTGCTTGAGGAAGCTGGTTTTTGTTCCTTCTTCTTGGATTGAGAAGGTTTCTCAGAAGATGCAATCTTCTCACCCAGCTTCCTTACCATTTCAGCCAACTGATCAAATTTTGAGTCAGGGCTTTGGGTTATTACTTTAGAAGGGACTGAAGTTGATGAGTCATCAGTATTTACTGAGACTTCAAGGGTTGGTCTTTTCAGGATTGTTTTTCCCATTCCTGACCTCTCCTTTGGAGAGTGTTGGGAGTAGACCATTGGTGGGAGGCCTGAGTTTGGTGCAGCACCCTGAAGGGTATTCAGTGGAGGGAGTGGTGGATATGAATCTGATTCAGGCTCACTTACTAACTCAGTACTACTGAGTTGGTCAGAGAGTCCAAGCATATTTTCAAGGCCTGACTTTCAGGAAGCAAGATCTTTCCAGTCTCAAAGTTTGGTAACTTACTGTCTGGGTTGTCCCTGACAATCCAGTCATTTGACTTGGGAAGCATTTCTTGCTCAAATGATATGCCAGCTGGAACAAAGGTCAATTCACTGGGACTTACATAGGGGTTAACCATGTGATGGTCAATTCCTATTGTTTTCCTAGGGATTAAACCCACAGTATCAAAGACCTTGGGGTTCTTTTTGGTCCAGCCTTGGATGACAGCCTTTTCTTTGTTAAGTTCAGTTTGTAGGGCTTGGTTTTGTTTCAAAATTTCAGTGTTCTGAATTTGTAGAGTAATTGTTTCTAATTTGGCTTGCTTCAGTACAAGCAATTCATCTCTACATTTATTCAATTCTGACACTATGTTGTTATATTTTGAAAACAGGTTAAGCCTTTGTTCCTCAACAAATTTAAGATCTACACAAATATAATTCATGTAAGACTGCCAATCAGAATCATCATCCATAGAAAGTAAAGTGTTTACCTTCTTCATGGTGATGTTTACCCACTCTCCATTCCTTGCATGGCTTTTCCCAACAGCCACCTGATCACCTTCAGAGAGTGCCATCAGTGCACTCACTCTAATTTCCTCATCTGAGGAGACCTCTTCTTCATCCCAATCATAAGCTTCAGCTACTAAAACCTTGTTCTTTGTCTGAACAGGTTTGGATGTTTGAGCAGCCTGAGACATAGAGGGATTAGTTTCAAGAAGTGCAAGTTTAGCCTTAGTTTTCCTATATTTTGCTTCAAAGTCTTTTTGACCCTTGTTTTGAAATTGTTGGGTCGACTGAAACATTCTAGGTTGAAACTTGCTAGTTCCTGAGGAACTGTTTCCTGAAAATTTGTAAAAGGGTTCTGAGATGGTTTTAGAATAACAGTCCCTAGCAAAATGACCCTTTTTACCACAATTAAAACATTCAGTGTTTTCATTTGCTTTTCCTTTTGAAAAGTTGGACTGGTTTCTTTTGATGAAACGTTTTGAACTAGCAAGGAGTGCCCTCTCTTGGAATTCCAAGTTTAAATCTTTTAGGTACTCATCACTAGTCCTTTCATCAATTTCATCCTCAGAATCCTCTTTAAAGTCCTGCACAACACCATTAGTATAAAAGGCAGTTAATATGGGTGTGGAGGTCAAGGTTTTTTTGGACTCAAGAGCTTTTAAGTCAGGGTATCTTCTTGAGATTAAGTTGTCTTCATAGACAAACTTCCCATAGATCTCAGGGAGCTCAAGAGTCTGAATGTGATTAGCATTCTTCAAGCCTTGTGAGAAGTTTAGCCACTTCTCAGGGAGACTGTTGACAAAGCCAACATTTGTCTCATGCTTAGACAACACTACACCATCATTTGATAGTTCGTTTATCAAAGTCTTGTATCTGGTATAAGTCTGAGAGAGACTTTCAGAGTCTTTTGCCCTGAAAGTATTATACTCAAGTTTCAGGTCCATAACCCTGTTTTCCTTGGTATCTGAGGGACCCTCAAAGCTATTAACCAAGTCATCCCAATTTTGCTTGGCTGTTGAACAGTTGATGACTGATTCTATTATATCGTCAGGAAGACAAGATATAATGATGCTTTTCAGGTGTTGGTATTGATTGACCACCCTCCTCTCATTAATGGTCCATTGAGCCCCAGGCTTGTTTAGCCCTTCAGCAGTCTTTGGTACATAGGGACCATCTTTGACACAAGAGATGTAGTATGGTTCCATACCAGTCAAGAAGCAAAGCATTCGCTTTTTCCACTTGCTAAATTTACCAGCTTCAAGTGATGGGGCAACAGCTGAAAAGCTTCCACCTTTTTTGTCGACTAGCTGGGGCACATTTATATCAGTCATAGTAGGATATTGGTTTTAAAAACCTTGAGCACTTTAGGTTAATTTTAAAGATTTTATAAACCAGAGGCTCTGATACCACTTGTTGTTCCCTTAACACGCTTAGAGTTAACTATAAAGTTAATCTATTTGTGTTTATGAATAATACAATGTATTGATTAATTCTAACAGTAAATAAAACGTAAATATAAAAACACAAAGTATTTTCAATGTTTAAATTCTTATTAGAAATGAATTAAAGAATCTATTACCCAAGTGTTTTGCGGAACAAACACTTGGGATTGAATAGACAAGGTATGGTGTCTCCTATCTAAACTTAAGCAATGCTTTAAGTGGTAACAATTCGACCCACTGAGCTATCTCAGGGATACGTTACTCTTTGTAGGAGAAAAGGGGTATTGTGAAAGTCTAAGCTTTAATTGCACAAAATACCTAACCCACTTTTCTCCATCTGTTTGCTATTTATAGGCAAACATGTTAAGAGTACTGAAGATTAAAACTACATAAACAAATAGGAAGCATGTCTGACAACTACAACAGTAGTTGTCATTTCCAAGAACCAATAGGATTGCTCCAAAAAGTCTTCGAATGTCAGTCCTGACACTTCTTCGACTTTTAGCCACATGAGGGATGGTTTGTCTGACCCTGATAAGACTTGTTCTTATCTTCTCAAAACCTTCCCGCTTTATCCCGCCTTTTATTCAGGCTTCAGGTTCTTCATTCATTTGCCTTCAGTCTTCAGTCTTCAGTTATTGTTGTTGAGGAGACTTGGGGTTCAGTGAGCTCTTTTCTAACGCTCACTGATCCCATTACCTTCTTCTTCGTCTCAAGTAACACTTCAAGGAGATCCGCCTCCCTGTGTGGTGAGTCTTTCTTCTTAGACTCGTCCTGAGCATCTTGAAGGTAACTCACTGAGTGACTGTTCACTCAGTGACTTAGAATGTTTTCGGTTTAACTAACACTTAGCTTAATTTGTATTCAAATCATGTTTTAACCACTCTTGGGTGCTGAAGGACCCAACAGTATTTATAATGCATCAAACTTGGTAAATAATGTTATTTATTGTAAGTGTAGTATTGAAATGATGTGATTTCTTTTAATAAAGTCTAAATAAGTAATTTTAGAAAAGTTGTTCTTGGGACAAAAATCAATTCAAGTCGAACGCCACAGGTATGTGAAATCTACCTCTAAATCTTATGGCTATTAAAACAGGTGAAGCACAAGCACATGATACATGTTGTTGAGTACAAGTATGTGAATCCATTCGACCAGGTGTACACTTAGCTTCTTCCCAATGACGAGCTGTTGAAGACCACTACTATCATGACAGAATTAAAAAAAAAAAAAAAATAAAAAAAAATAAAATAAAATAAAATAAAATAAAAACTCAAATTTCGAACCATTTAATGATGCAGACGTTCCTAGGTAACAGAGTCTGATCTCAAGGGTTAGAAAGAGAGGTTCGACTCAGGTTTGGTATGTAAGCGCTTCTTTGTAGAACTTAGCGTGGTGAGTAGGGCTCAGTTTGTAAGTTAGCATGCCATTGCAAGACTTTCTTGCTTTTGACTTCGATGCAATAGATTGTTTCTTTGAAGCGCACTTTGTTGATGCTTATTTTAATACGTGCTGCCTATCAAGTTATTTTAAGTTTATTGTATGAGATGATGAAACTATTGCTTTTGTGCATTTATGCTTTTGCAACTACGATGAGTTGCTGGACCATGTTGGGTGCCACCCAGCCGTATCTTGGCGGGCCATCACTATATCGAGTTTGCAGCCACGACGGGTCGGATACCCTTTTATCCGGTTCCAGCTCGCATATCTGAGCCAAACCTGATTTTTTTCTTATATGTCATAAGGGCCTGGCTTATTTTCAAACTGTTACACGTATGCAACATTCTATGTTACTGTTTATGAATTTACTTCGAGTTTATTATGAGCGATGAAGATATTAATGCTTTTGTGACCTCATGATGTGTGAAAATGACCTGTATCTTGGCGGGGCAGCACGACCGGGGTCGTGTTTGCAGCCATAGCGGGTCGGATATACTTTAACTTGGTCTCGCAATCGGAAATCTAAGCCAAACATTTAAGGATACTCATGTTGGTTAATACACACAAAAGTCGTTGTACTTGATTTTCTTATTCTGCAAAAGAACAGATTGATCAAGGTAGCTCACTTGCATCAATTTAAAGAGCACAATATATGGTATCTATATGCGAATTAGTTTTGTTATGCTTATTATTCTGCTGTTTCATGCAGGGTTCTAGCAAGTTTGCATACAACGACGGTGTACATATGGAATTACCACACTCGGGTATGTGACTATTTATATTAGTTTAACCAATTAATGATATCAGATATTGCAGCTAGAGAAAAGAAACATGGATGAAACTGCTACGGTTGGATCTTGATCGATGAAAGAGGATGTTGGATCAGAGGATTTTATTTCATGTGCGTGGGCGCAAAAGGTTAGTCAAATCCCTTCTTGCTTTGTTGATCCTTTGCTGAAAATGTTTTTGCAGTTAAGCCACTTTGGCAGATGAAAATATTTCGGCACAAACATACCCCAAACACTTCTTACATATCCCATGTTTTACAAATAGTTTTTTAGGAGCAATAGGGAACTGAAATGTTGATGGATTTGAGTTTAATTGTGTTTAATTTTATGGGTTTTGCAATTTAGAGTTACAAGGTTACTGTGATCTTATTTGATTTTGGTTAGGAAAGCTCATAAAATCACTTTTTCCGGCTTATGAAGTTGCTTGGTTGAGCTTATGCCTTATTCAGTCACTTTTTTCGGCTTATGAGGTCGCTTAGTTGAGCTTATAGCTTATTCGTAGGACATAGGTAGAAGATGATAAGCTCATGTGTCGGATCGTGCATCATTGAAGCACAAGGTTAATGAAATTTTTTGGACTTAATATATTCTCAACTATTATACTGTTATAATTAACTTTAGGTTTTCTTTTAATAAATCATTAGGTACATAACACAACTTATCAATCAGTAGCTTTCTTGATTTTTGATTATAGTGGCTTGAAGCATCAAATTTAAATGATCACATAAGTTTATCAATTTATGTATGTTTAGGAAAAGTTAGACAATTTTGCATTGATCGAAATAATCAGTTTTCTTATAGTAACTCGATCTATACCGTTTTATGAATTACAATTATTTTGACTAAGTGATTACAAATTTTGAATCATGATCAATGTTTTGCAAACGTACAATGTAATTATCGTCACTCCTGAACAAAAAGAAGAACGTCAAGTTGATAGTGCGTTTTGAATAAATGCAGACAGTAAGACCAGATAGAGTGGTTTACAGGTGGACGTTGCTGAAATGGGTGGGTTTGGGGGCTGAAATGTGTGGGTTTGGAGGCTGAAATGGGTGTGGCCTTTGGTGATGAAATGGGTGGGGTTGGGAGCTAAATTTAGGGTTTAGATGGGTGGGATTCAGTGCTGAAATGAGGGCTGAAATAGCTGCATTTAGGTGTTGGAATGGGTGCAAAAAGAACAAGGTTATTCAAGTCATTAACATTATTCTTAAATATCATTTTTTCCGCTTAAAAGCATCATCTATGGCAGCCCATTTCTGGAGTTCTATTGTTTACATAACGACCTAAACAAAATATAAACCTATCATTTAATAACATACTTAAGTTTTTTTTTTTTTTTTTTTTTTTTTTTTTTTTTTTTTTTTTTTTTTTGGCAGAACGAATGGCTGGATCAAGTAAAAAAATGGCCAAGCTGCAATGGAAATCAGACTTGGACGTTGGTATGTGTTAAATTACACATACCTTTTACCTATTTAAACAGACCAAATAGACCAAAAACTGACCGAATATGCCAAATATATGTGGTTTTTGTGTTTGTGAATATGCAGGTACGGATATCTAGAAAAATGGATAAAAATCAAGAAAAAGACAAAGACGAGCACGGGAAATGGAAAAGAGCTCAAAAGACGGGACCCGGGAAGAAATTCACGAGTTTGGTCGAGTTATTGTGCAAAAATCCCGAAGAACCCTTGGATTATTTTTAGTTGGCAAAATTGGTCCTTGTATTGACTTTGAAGAAATGGCAATTATGGTCCTTGGAGTTTCGAGATTTACAACATTGGTCCTTGAGTTAAATACTACTTAGCCTTCTACTAAACACAACCGAATCCCATTTAAACCCACAACCGGATCAACCCACCTAAAGCCCAAACCCAACACTTCAAACAATAACCCCAATCCTAAACTTAAACCAATCGACCCAACACCCTAGCCCACACAACTATCCCTTAAAACCACACAGCCCATCACCGGCCCAGACCACTAAAAAATTACCCGACCCACTCTTTTATATAACTAAATACGGGGTAAATGTTTGGTCAAACCCCCAATTGAAATTGTCAAAATCCCTAAACAACAAAACACTCCCCTAAATACTGCTCATCTTCTTGTTTAATCCCCTCTTTCCCGCGCCTAATCCACACTAACCCACCAGTCACCATCACCTCCACTTCAGTCCAAGAAACCTTCACATGGGTTTGTTTCCCCCTCATCCTTGCCACGATGGCAATCCGAGGACCACTTTGATCCAACGACCAAGAATACAAGTTGTGGGGAGCAAGAAAACATCCAAGGGTCAATATTGAAGCACAAGACATACTCACACAAGAAACACACTTAGCTGCTAGGGTTTTGTAAAATTTTTAGTATAAATATATGCGGAGTAGCAGATTTTTTCTTTTGTCCCATTTTTCATGTTTTAGAAAAATGTTGACCATTTAATTATTGTTTGATTTTATAGTGTAATGTTTAATTTAAGTTGTAATTCTACTTTTAGTTTGGTATTTTAATGCAAATAGCAGTTTTCTTTCTTGGTCAACTTCGGTCAACTGTGTAATTTACTGCTTATTTTCTTCCTTTCAATTGCTTGTTACTGCTTATGTTAGCTCTTGGTAGTTTAGAAGTTAGTTTAGAGCTTGTTGTGTTGTTTGTGGCTTTGAAAGTCCTTAGCAGCCCCCCTAGCCCTTTTCTTAGCTTAGGTTCTGCTTATACTCTTTTGCATGGTGATTTAGTGTGGTTATGTTAGTTAATGGCAAATGTTATGTGCGTTGTTAGTAAGTTGTTGGTTAATTTTAGGGTTTATGTTGGACTTATGTTTTAGGTTTTATGACTGTTCTGTTCAATGCTCCCTTAGGCTAGTAGGATAGTTTGTAAGTTATTGCTTCAGCTGATCTCTTATTGTTCTCTTGTAGCTTATTTATGTATGTGTTGCTTGTTAGAGTCTAGCTTATTGTTTTCATGTTTTTTTTTTAGCCTGAACCATCCTGCAATCAGTAGCCATATGTTTCTTGTTCCCTTAACCTATTCAGGCAACTGTTCTGTTTGTTTGAATTCACCATTTTAATTTGAGCTTAAATTTTGGTTTTCAAAAAAATGAGTTTAGTCATAAAAATTGTTTATCAGTTAATGCTTATCTAGAATTCTTTTTTTTTCCCAAACTTTATTTTTCTCATCTTTTAATTAGTTCAAAGTTTATTCACAAAATTTTTCAGATTTTTAAAATTAGTTTTAGTATTTTTAGAGATTTAAAATAGTCTAAATAGTTTTTAAAGTGTAAAAAAATTATTTAAAAGTCAAAAAAATATTTTTCTTTTTTCAAAAATTTTCTTTTTATATTTAAAGTTTAGGAAAATAATTTTTATAAAGTTAGGACTTAGAATTTAGAAATTTACTTTTATTTACGTTTTTAAACTTGTCGCGTAACGTTTTTAATTTAAATTTTCGTTTTAGATTTCGTATGCTTAGATTATTTGTACTTTTAGCTTAATTAGTTGCTTTCATTTAATATTTCATTGTTCGTAGTGTAGAAAACCAAAATTCTCACTTTTATTCACATTCACTACACGAATCACGTTCCGGGAACACAAATTCCATTCGATCTTCGTCGGGACAAACGACTCGGGTTAACACATATTTCCACGTGTGTTTTCCTTGAAAAATATATACTATAATTGTTAAATCAGTATGCTACGTGATGGTGATCAGTTTATGAGAGGATGCTTCGATACACTAAAAGGGTGTTAGACCTTTATAACTTTGTGTATATGATATGTTTGAGTTAATATGATTAGGTATGCGGAATCTACTTAACCACACTTAGAAGGTTATTTGGTTATGGAAATGGAACAGTTATGTTTGTTATTGAACAATGAACAAAGAAAGTTTATCACCAAACAATTCAATATTATTCAAAATAATACGAGTGATCTTCACTATCACTAGGGTTACAAAACCTTGAATCTTAATGTTTCTATGACTTGTGATATTGTTGTGTTTGTTCTTTTCTCTTAACAGATATTCAAGTTCTATTTTTTGGCACAAATCTAAGTCATACAATATCTAGTCTAAGATCTCCCTTTTATACAAATAAAGGAGATCATTACAATTATGATAAGTCTTGTCGAACTACTGGCTAGCTTATGTTGCGTGTGTCAGTAGCTAAGATACAACATGTATCTATGTTTACAACTTGTTTGACTGACTACAAATCAAAGATATTATCTACCGTATATACTTGACTTTTATACACAAATATCTTCTTATACTTATCCAACCAGCAGTAGTAAACGCGACACTTATCCATCCAGCAGTAGTATAAGTTACACCAGCAGTAGGATCAACCAGCAGTACTTTCTTTGTACTAGCAGTACTAACTTCAGTTAGTACTGTTAGTTATAACTTGAGAGGCTTTAGATATACACTAGCAGTAGGAACTGTTAGTATATTCTTCTCAGCAGTACTAACTTTGTGAACTTTTAATTCCCAATACTAATCTTCAGAATATTTAATTCCCAACAATCCTCCCCTAAACATGTGATTCCCTAATCAACATATTTCTTCTGAATTAAATTTTGATTGGGAGGATCTTTCAAACACTTCATAGTCAGACTCTTGATCTGAGCTTTCCTTTGTTCTTCAAGATTATTCTGTCTAACTTATCTACTTTCTGTGAATCTCTTTCAGCAATAAGATCATCTTCTTTGTCTTGAACAATAGCAGTATCTTGAATAAAAGATGGTGCAATTTACTTGGATGGAGGAATTATAAGAGGCAATGGTGTTGTGTATCTTGGATGCTTGTTTCAACAAGTGAAATCATCTTCCAGCATGCCTTTGCAAGTGATGAACAAACGTAGTGAACTGAAATTGAAACTGAAAGCTCCTAGATAGAACTTTATCCATTTGAATGCTTCATCCCTTCTGAATACATATAATACTCCAAAATCTTCATTTGAACTTTCTTCATTTGAAGAGCTTATTCCCAGTATCCATCAACTAAAAAAGTTTATACCTAGCATCCATCAACTGAATGCTTGTTCTTATTATTGGCTGAATAATAAGACATGTTAGCTTCTTAAAAAGCTGACATCATCATCTTGTATGCTCTTGTCTTTTCTTTAACTTGATCAATTTGAGTTTCCTTCCCTGATTCTGAGCATACATAACCTTTTCTTCTTCCCTTATTGGATAATCTCTCACCATGTACCAAAATGTTTGAGTTTCCTCCCCTAAGATTTATCATTTCCTCCCCTGTTTGGAAGATCTCTCACCATCATCTGATCTACCAATTAGAACATGTTTTCAGACAATGTTGTACATGAAGCCATCAATTCCTTAAGAGTTTAATTGATGCCCTCATTACTTCTAGGTGTGTTAACTCCTATGAGAGGTGATTCATGGGGCATTGACTCATTATCCATCATTTGATGATGATTCTGAGCCTCTTTGAAAATACCTTTTAAGAAACCTTTGACTTAGCAGTATGAATATGATTTTATGATGAAAAATCATACTGCTCTCAACCATTTTGAAGGGATTAAGTGTGTAACAGACACTTAATCAAGAATTCGGTTTAATTTAACCTCTGGTTGTGTGAGAACCAATGTTTTCAGTTATAAATAACTGCCTGTGTAAAGATAAACCTATTCAAAAGGCTTTCTTGACAGGGTTTCCAGCTCATAGCAATTGTTACCTCTAACATAAGTGTTAGATTCACTTTTGCTAGCTGTTCTTTCTATAAGATGTCCTTAGACTTGCTCATTATACTTAAAAGTATAAAATGATAGAAAGTGAGTTGAGTCAGTTACTATCTGACCAACTGAGCCATCAAGTCAATGTGAAACATCATAATCAGGTTTCAAGAAAGAAGTTTTAAAGAATCAATTAACTTAGGGTAAACCTTTGTTAATGAATTCCCAAATTCAGTCCATCATAAACCTATTATGTTAGCAAATAAGATAATCATTCTGCTGCTTCCATTTCACTTGAAACTTCCTTTTTGCTCAATGTTCATACCGGAAATTGTTAGTCCAAAACCAAGAAACAAAATGCAAAGCATTTGTCTGATAGCAGTATAAACCTTATATGACTAATAGTATGAACTGCACAAACAAAATTTGTACTAGCAGTACAAACTTTTTAATAATAGTACGAATTTACAAAGTAAGCAGTACAAACAAAAATAACACAGAGTTTAAAATTATTGAGGATTAAGCATTCCAATACTTGCTACCAAGTACTGAAACCTTCCAACATCAAAAGCTTTTGTAAGAAGATCTGAAAAGTTGTGACCAGAATCAATTTTAAGAACTTGAATCAACTTTTTCTCATTACAGTCTCTAATAAAGTGATGTCTAATTTCAATGTGTTTTGTTTTAGAATGTTGCACTAGATTTTTAATTATGAAAATTGTACTACTATTATCAATATGTATGACAGTGTTCATAAAATTGTACCCATAGTCAAGAAGTTGGTTTTGAAGCCATAGGACTTGACCACAGCAACTTGCAGCAGCTACATATTCAGCTTCAGTTGTTGAAGTAGCCACAATTATTTGCTTTTTACACTGCCATGAGATAAGTCTACACCCAAGGAATTGACATCCTCCAGTTGTTGACTTTCTGTCCAAGCTAGCACCAGCATAATCACTATCCGAAAATGCTACCAAGTTAAAAGGTGACTCTCTAGAATACCATAGACCCAACCTTGGTTGACCCTTGAGATATCTAAAAATCCTCTTGACTGCTGTGAGGTGAGAAACCTTTGGAGTTACTTGAAATCTTGCACAAGCACAAACAGAGAACATGATATCAGGTCTTGATGATGTGAGATACATCAAAGAGCATATCATAGATCTGTAAGTGTGTACATCTACATTGTCTCCATCTAAATCTTTAAGAAATGGCTTCTCAGAGTCCATTGGTGTGCTTGCTACTTTTGAATCAGCAAATTGAAATTTTCTAAGAATCTCAGCAACATATTTATCTTGACTAATAAATATTCCTTCACATGATTGCTTAACTTGCAGACCCAAAAAGAATGTAAGTTCCCCCATGGAACTCATCTGAAACTTATGATGCATAAGCTTCTCAAACTCCAAACACATTTCCTTCCTTGTAGATCCAAAGATGATATCATCCACATACACCTGAACTAGCAAAAGATCACTCTTGTGCTTCTTGATGAATAATGTCTGATCTATCTTCCCTTTTTGAAATCCATTTGCTATTAAGTAGGAAGCTAGTGTTTCATACCATGCCATTGGTGCCTGATGAAGACCATAAAGAGCCTTAACTACTCTGTACACCTTTTCTGGATGATCAGGATCAATGAACCCTGGAGGTTGTGAGACATACACCTCTTCTTCAATAGTACCATATAAAAAAGCACTCTTGACATCCATTTGATAAACTGTGAAGCCCATAAATGAAGCATAAGCCAAAAATAACCTAATGGCTTCAATCCTTGCTACTGGAGCAAAAACCTCTTCATAATCTATCCCTTCTTCTTGTGTGTACCCTTGGGCTACTAATCTAGCCTTATTCCTAATCACTATGCCCCTTTCATCCCTTTTATTTCTGAAAACCCATCTAGTGCCAATTACCTTTTCATCTTTAGGTAAATCAACTAGCACCCATACCTTCTGAATCTTGAACTGAAGAAGCTCTTCTTGCATAGCTGCCACCCAGCTTGAATCATCTAGGGCTTTAAGAATGTTCTTTGGTTCTGCCTGTGAGAGAAAACATACAAACAAGCAAGAGTTTGAAAACTCATGCTGCTTTGAAGCATAAAGGGCATCAAGAAGCCCTTGTTGGTCTGAAGACATCAGTTGTTGCCTTGTCTTCACTCCTGATTGTACATCTCCAATCACATTGTCCAGGGAGTGTACTTTGTGAATCCTTGTGTGTGGTGTTGTAGGAACATGATAGTAAGGTAGGAGATTATTGAAATCCACCTCTTCTTCTGAGAAATCTGCTTCAGTTGAGACTGATGGGCCAGCAGTAGAAACATTTGGCCTAGCAGTATAAACTGTTTGCCTGGCAGTATCTTGCTCTGTCTCAGCAGTAGGAACTTTTGGCTCAGCAGTAGGAATAATAATTGTACTGCTACGTTGTTCTTCTTGTTCATCTTCCTTTTTTTCATATTCAACCCCTTCTTTAGTTTTATTTGAAGAAGATTCATCATTTGTTGAAGTTGAAGCCACACTTGTACTTGTCCATATTGGCATCCATACATAATCTTGATTTGTCTCCTTTGCTAACCATGCCTCACTTGTTGTTTCATCTCCTTTTGAACCTGAAAATTCATTAGTTTCTGCAACAATAAGCACATAATTCATAGAATGGGTTAGTATCTCAAGATCAAATAGCCAATTGGGACCTTGACCTGCTACATTTGATTTATTCTCTAAAAACTCCACATGCAGGTTCTCCTCTATTCTTCTAGTTCTTGAGTTGTATACTCTAAAAGCTTTGCTATTAAGAGAATATCCAACTAAGAATCCTTCATCTGCTTTACCATCAAACTTTCTAAGATGGTCTAAGGTATTCAGAATTGTCACATGACATCCAAAAGGTCTAAGAAATCCTATTGCAGGAGTTCTACCTCTAAAAAGTTCATATGATGTCTTATTGTGAGATTTGACAACCAAAACCCTATTTTGAACATAGCAAGCAGTATTAACTGCTTCAGCCCAAAAATTGATAGGCAACTTAGAGTCGGCTAACATGGTTCTAGAAGCTTCTATGAGTGTTCTATTTCTCCTTTCAGCAACACCATTTTGCTGAGGAGTTCTAGCTACACTAAATTCTCTCCTAATACCTTTTTCCTTGCAGAAGTCATCCATAACTCTATTTTTGAACTCTGTCCCATTATCACATCTAATGACTTTTACTCTTTTGTCTACTTGGTTTTCTATCTGTGTAATGAATGTCTTAAGGATGCCAGAAGTCTCATCCTTAGAACCTAAAAAGAAAACCCATGTAAATCTACTATAGTCATCAGTAACAACTAGACAAAATCTTTTATGCTTTAGGCTACTAACAGAAGTAGGTCCAAATAAATCCATATGAACCATAAACAATGATTGATCAATAGAGTTAAAAATTTTGGGCTGGCTTTGTGTTGTTTTCCTTTAAGACAAGCAATGCATGTTTGGTCATTTTCAAATCGTTTTTGAGGTAAACCTCTTACCAAACCATTCTTAACAATCTTATTTATGGTTTTGAAGTTAATGTGACCAAGCCTCCTATGCCATTTCATTGATTCATCCAATGTAGCCTTTGCATCAAGACAAGTTAAAGCCTTTTTAGGAACAATGTTCTTCATATCAACACTGTACATGTTGCCCTTTCTTGGAATTCTAAGAAGTACTTGACTTTCATCAGGCATCTTAAAATCAGAAGAAAGAACAAGACATTCAGTGTCAGTAAAAAGAACTTTGTTCTTTTTGTCACACATTTGTGAGACACTAAAAAGATTATACTTAAGCTCTTGTACATAGTACACATCTTCAAAATCTAAATTTCCAGTTTTAATTGTACCTTTACCAGAAATTTTGCCACCAATACCTCCTCCAAAGCTAACATATCCTCCATTTATTGATTGAAAATCTGAGAGATAAGACATGTTGCCAGTCATGTGCCTTGAACATCCATTATCTGAGTATCCTTGATCGTCTTGTTTATCAGTTGAATGTTCCTGCACAAAAATGAGGAATATTAGTTTCCTTTGGGGACCCAAGCCATTACTGACTTGGATCTGCCTCGTGCATCAATGTAATTTAATCTCTTAAGAATGGTTGATGCACCATTGGGTTTAGTTTGTCTCCAAACCCAACATGCTGAGGTCTTAACAGCATTTGCCCTGTTTTTCCAAGCAGCAGTATGAACTACATGCTTAGCAGTAGAAACTGCTAGCTTTGTAGTTGTTCCCTTTGGTTTCCAAACTTGTTTTTGGACCACTGCTTTTGTTTGAATGGGCATTTGAACAGTTTTTGATGCATTTTTGTGAGTTGATTTTGCATTTTTAACTGTTGGTCTTGGGTTAACAGTCATGAATGGTCTAGCAGTAGGAACTGCTTGCCTAGCAGTAGGAACTGCTTTTGAAACTGCTCTGGGTTTTGTTCTCTTAGAATTAGAGTGAAAGTGAAATTGAGGAGTTTGCCTTTTGTAATTCACCCTATTGTTTGCATACCCAGATACCCATTTGTTACAGAAAGCTGCAAGATGATCAAAACTACCACATGTGTAACAAGCTTTGTTATAAAAGGCAAAGTCATCACCTAATTGGTGAGACTTGAGGTTATTCCAATTTCTATGGTTACCTCTGGGCTTGTTGGTGGTTCTATATTGTTCACAATATTTAACTGATTGCCTAACATGTTTAATGTTTGATTTAGGCCTAACAGCATCTATTTTGACCACTTTAGGAACACTTGTTCCTGCTTTCTTAACAACTTCAGGTTTAGACATAACCTGTTCTTCTTCATCACTATCAGATTTCCAGTCCTCAATGACTACAACATCTGATTTACTATCAGAGGACACCTTGTCCTCAGGAAGTGAAGTATTACTTATACTTTCACTTACTTTCTCTACCTTAGGAATCTCAGTAGACATAGAACCATATTCCATTTTTGGTTCTTTAAACTCAGCAAAACCTGTGTGTGCTAGGTCAATACCTGGAGGTAAAGGAACACCTCTGTATGGTGGAGGAACAGATTTGTAACCTATACCAGACTTAGCTTTATTAATAATTTGAGCTTCCCAAAGTCTATTGATTCTATCTGAGGCATTATCTAGTGTGTCTACTGTGATCTTTACATTTTCACATTTCTTTTTGTGCTCTGCTAGAGATTCATTCAGCACAATAATACACTCATCTTTGAATTCTATGTTTCTTGTTAGAGCAGCCATGTCATCACTAAACCTAGATTCATTTCCTTGAAAATGTAAGATCTGTTTTTCAAGAACAGCTAGACCTCTTTTATGATTAGCTAAATTAGCAAGTGTGTTATAAAACTCTTCTAGCTGATCATCAGATTCCTTTTTAAGTTTTTCATAAGCTTTAAGAGCAGTGCATGATTCAGTACATTTGATTATAGAATTTACCTCTGAATCAGAAAAGGCCATCAGTGCAGTTGATGAAGCGAAAAGTGTACCGCTTTTAGGGGGTCATTTAAGCCCTAAATCGTATTTATTTGATCAAATATTGCCCTAAATCGTTCCTTTTGTCATTTTAGGTACTTTGGAGAAGAAATCTGGAAAAGGAAGCATTTTGGACGTTTTTGGAGCATAAAAGTGAAGAAATCGACAAAGTCTCAAAATCGGCTGAAAAGTACCTTTGACGGCGTCAGGTATTGCCCTGGACGGCGTCATGGCTTGGCAAGAAAAAGGTGGATATGAAAATTACTCATGATAAGCCAGAGAATTTTGCATGGAAAATCTGACGGCGTCACCCTTTGAAGTGATCAAGGTCGTCACGGCTTAATTTAAAGAGGGACGGCGTCAAGCCATAATCTGACGGCGTCAAGCCTTGATAAGCCAGAACGGATTTTGGAGGTCTAAAGAGGGACGGCGTCAGGAAGGCCATCCGGGAACCCTAAAAGCGGCGAGGTGACGGCGTCAGAATCTACAACGTGACGCCGTCAGCCCTTAATCTCTATATATAATTTTGCAATTTTTTGTCATTAGGGGGGAACTTTTGTGTGTAATTTTGGGAGGAAACCCTAAGACGATTTTAGCAGCTTTTTCAAGGCTTTTTGCCTTGAGATCTTCCATGTTACATTGAAGATAAGTTATCAATTAATCATTCAATATGTCTATGTGTTGTTTGATTCTATCTTGTTCTTGTCTTTTGTTTAACATGCTAGGCTAGATTTATCTTGTGTTTGCTTAGATCTAATGAAACCTAGCTATTGATTATTGGTTATTAGTGTGTTATTAGTTGTATTGGATGATTGTTCATCTATGTTAGGCTTAAGAAAACTGGCTAACTTCCTATACGGTAACTTGCTTGAACGTCTTAAGAAACATGAACCAATGCGTACTAAGGTTTTTATGGTTGTATTTAATGCATGAGCGAATTCTAGTGATCCCATGTTAGGAGCTTCCTAGCCGGCTCGACATAGGAGTGAAGTAGGAGCTTGTAGAGTTGGGGAAGTACGTACGCCACCCCACGATTGGTATTAAGGAATACACCCGTCATCCACGCAATTAATACACACTAATCAACCGGTAAAAGATAGTTAGGGAGTAAGGAAATCTAAGTAAACACATTTCTCTCCATATAAGTTTCACCACATTTTCATTTTCTGTCATTTTATTTTATTTGCATTCGTAGTAACTTGGGTTAGTTGACTAGCAACTAATTCCGCCCACTCTTTCAAACCCGAGATTTTACTTGCTTTCATAAAATTATAAAAACATAAAAAGAATCTTCTCTCACCCTTAGACCTATTAGAGTAGTTTTTCATACCTAACGAACACTATTCCCTGTGGAGAACGATCAATCCCCCGTACTTACCACTACACTATACTACATCGGTCAGGTACACTGCCTGGTGGGGTTGTAAGCCTCTTGAGATCCCTCGAGAGGTAAAACCTGTTGTAAGGTTGCAAAACCACGCATCAAGTTTTTGGCGCCGTTGCCGGGGAATAGTTATTGTTTAGGTTGAATTTTTATTTTATAGGTCTACTCACTAGATTCCATGGACTTCGTTCTGAAGATCCTAATCAACATCTCAAGGACTTTCTCAAAATCGTTGATTCCATAGACCTTGATGTTGCCACTCGAGAGACGACCCGATTGCGTCTCTTTCAATTCTCTTTGCGGGACCAAGCTAGTCAGTGGCTAGAACGTCTACCCGCAGGATCCATCACCTCTTGGGATGATCTCACCACTCGTTTCCTTGCTCAGTTTTTCCCACCGGGAAGAACTACCAAGCTAAGGAATGATATCTTGATGTTCCAACAACGTCAAGGCGAAACCCTCTACGAGGCATGGACTCGATTCAAGGACTTACTCCAAAAAGTCCCTCACCATGGCATAGAACTTTGGCTCCAAGTCCAAATCTTCTATGACCATATCAATCTCTCCATGAGGCAAACCATTGACCAATTGGCCGGTGGTAAGCTACGTGATCTAAGTGCGGAACAATCATGGGCTCTCCTAGAGGATCTTGCTCTTTATGACAACGAAAGTTGGAGTGATCCCCGTGATTTGAATAAAACGGTCAAGGCAATATCTTTGCCTTCGAACAATTCAAGCACTTCCGACCGTAGGATCATAGAACTTGAAGACCAAGTCAAGTTTCTCATGAAATCCTATGAGGCTCCTAAACCTTCAAGCCAAGTGAACAAAATCACTTCTTCATGTGAATTATATAGTGGTCCCCACGACACTCGTGATTGCATGGAACTCCTCGAACAAGCTTTTGCGGACTACGCATCCTCGCGTACCGACGGAGCAGGAGACAAGTGGTACACTTTCAAACCCGAGCCAAACCCCTACGGTGATACATACAACCCCTCATGGAAAAATCACCCGAACCTTAGGTGGAAACAAAACCAAAACGCACAACAAACCAATTCTTCCAACCCACCTAATCGTTTCCAATCAAGCGGTTCCAACTCGAACCGTACTTTCAACAACAATCCTTCCAGCAACGGTAGTACCAATAACTTTGAAGGATTGATGTCCCAATTTATGGCATCTCAAGAAGCTCGTTTAGCCAAGTTTGAAGCCGATTTCAAACAAAAACAAAGCGAGATGACCGATAAGATTGACACCTTGTTGAAAGCCCTCAATGACCGAGAAATGGGAGCACTCCCTAGCAACACGGTCAAGAACCCGAAACTAAATGTCAACGCTATTTCATCGGTTTCGTCCCCTAGTTCTTGTCCACAATATTATTCGGTCAATTCCATGAGCACGTGTTTCAAACAAACCCAAGTCATAGTTGAAACACCTCCCACTCAAAACCTTGACGAAGAATTCAAGGAGCTCCACCTTGAAAGTCCGGTTATTGATGTGTTGGATGAGAAGAAGCTCAAGTTAGGCGAAAAAGGGACCGCCTTTGTTCAAAACAAGCTACCTAAGAAATTAGATGATCCGGGCTTATTTGTTCTACCTTGCAAGATCGGTAATTCGGAGGCTTATGACACATTAGCCGATCTTGGATCAAGCCTTAACCTACTTCCGTTACCTCTCTACACCTCTCTAAAACTAGGAAAACTTGAAGAAACCGAGGTAATAATAGGCTTAGCGGATGGAAGTGTTGCTTACCCGGTTGGAGTAGTCAAGGACGTGTTAGTACACATAGGAAAACTAACCATTTTAGCCGATTTCCACGTCCTTGATATGGTTAGCGACCCTACATGCCCCTTGTTGATAGGTAGAGGATTTTTGGCGACCGCTAGTGCTATGATTGATTGTAAGGAATCCAAGATAGCGGTAGGAGAAGGAGATACTTGGTCAGTCTATGATGTGAAGAAACATGCCTATAATACTAGTGATGAACCAACACCCCATTGGTTAGAAGTAAATAGGAGACCATCTAGATATGGACCTTGGATCGATAGAGACTTCATAGGACCCCAACGCCCATTTTACCTAGAAGAGGACTTTGTTAACCGAACACATACGGTAGAGCAACTCTTGGCTAGGGACACCGAATTGGATCCATTTGAAGACCCTCTAGTTTTTAGGAAGATGATTGATTTCCTAGGAGTTTTTCCAATTAACCTAGGGATGAATAAGTGGAATTGTGAGGAAGATGATCATAAGTGGGATTGGGACAAACCACCCAAAGATGGAGATGGGTCATGGCATATTAAGATGACATTGTATGACCCGGATGGAGAGAAGTTTGAAAAGATATATTGTACTAAGCGGACCAATAGGAAACTTCAATCCAAGCTTAACCCTAAAGACGTCCTCAATGACGAACTCACTTACATAGGGTAGAAGGACTTTAAGTCTAGCTACAAGACTCGTTAATAAAGAAAAGCGCTTCTTGGGAGGCAACCCAAGTTTTATTTGCTTTGTGTGTTTATTTATTTGTTTGTTTGATTTTATTTGTTTCCGTATGTGTGTTTAATTTTTATTTTTATTGATTCATGCTCAAAACTAATTTGTGAAAATGCTTTATCTTGTTTTTAACTTCGTCTTAACTACATATAAAGGTATTTTGCAAAAGTTAAGTGTAAGGGAAATCCAAACCGGTTTATTAGAACAAATGAACATGAATCGTAATAATAATAAATTAACATACATATTAGTATTTGTTTGAGTCAAATGCTTGTATCGAGTCATAATGATGTTTTGCAGGATTTCCAGGAAGTAAGGTATAGGTTTTTCCAAAATTTTTCCGGAAACTTAACATGAGAATTCTGTCAGATCATTTCTGACGGCGTCAGGATTTACAACCTGACGGCGTCAGGTTTAATTTTCTGAAAATTTTTGAAAGTTTTGTTTTCATAAAAAGTTTTTATTAAATCTCTAACTTATAATCTCCAGGAATCTGCAAAATTATCATTCCACAAGCATTATATCCTTATATATAGAGTTTATCCCGCCGATGTTATGCAGGTTTTCGTGTTTGTTTTCTCAGGTTTAACAGGTTATTTTGGACAAGGAAATGTTTGTTGGATCAAGCTTATGGCGATGCATTAGTCATGGAGCTTCATCATTACCTTGGAAGAAGATCTAACCGTGTTACCACATTATCCACCGAGCGAATCAGGGGAGTATTTGATTTCATTCTTTTACTTTATACTTTTACATTTTGTTATTTGAACATTGGGGACAATGTTCATCTTAAGTGTAAGGGGGGGTAAAAGTACGATTAGAGAATGCTATTACGCTTGATTTTTGTTTGTTTAATAGTAGATGTGTAATAAAACTGAGATAAATACCTGTTAGGGTAATTTTAGTGCCAAATTTAAAACTGAGATAAATACCTGTTTGGGTAATTTTAGTGCCAAATTTAAAATTTTTTACAACATTTAGGAGTGAAACTTTGATCTTAATGAGCGTCTCACGGATAGGAGTTATATGACTAGCACAAAAACCGTACCACTAAAAAAAATTTCCACCCCCCAAATATGTGATGTTCGCCCCTAGAATTGGTAGGAAAAGCATTTATGCTATGATGTGTGTACCGGTAGCACTTAGATTCAAGAACTTGCGTTAGGACCATTCCAAGGCCACAAGTGAGACTACATTCGTGTAGTTAGATTTACTACATGATAAGAGGCATTAGGATTAACCCATTGTTTTACACCTGTGTTTTTGTTATAATTACTTTGGCTACATTGGTCAAGTAATTCTCCCACACCCTTTGCGTTGTACTCATTTTTAGTACACGATACCCCTAGTACACCCCTCAGAGCCTATCTTTTCGTTTCGACCTTTAAGCATTTTACTTAAAGGAAGAATTTGTTACACCCCACTTAAATGTACACCCAAATCGCCTTAGCCTACCTTGTATGCACTCATTTTTAGTGCATTATTGTGACAACATTTGTTTAAACCCCAAGTTAATTATCTAATTGATTACATGGTTGCTAAGTCGAGTCATATCCTTGTACATATTGTTTTGGGACGATTGGGACTCATGGGTAAAGTACTAGTGTAATGGAGTAATGGGGAAGAACATCGTTTATTACCCCCATATGTGTTAAATATTTTAAAAGTACTCCAAGTTTTTCGATTATCTTAATTCGAGTCATTAGAATAGTTGTTTGTAAAGTTATGTAAAAGTTCAAGTGTAAGGGGAATGCAACGCCCCTATGATGTATTATTTTGGATGGTAGGGCAAGAGTGTATGAAAAAAAAAAAAAAAAAAAAAAAAAAAAAAAAAAAAAAAAAAAAAAAATCGAAAAAATCAAGAAAAATACAAAAAAATGAGAAAAAGAAAAGTAGAAAAAACATACGGACTACCATCCCGTTTTATTTTATGTTTTTGTTATTTTGTTTTTAGCTTAAGATTGAGTCGAGTCTTGGCTTAGCAACATTGTATAGTACATGTAATTGATCAAGATCTTTAACTCGCCACCAGTAAAATATTCCTTATCCAACAAAACCGTGTTTATCATATCCCTACACCTAACTTTATAACCCATTTAAAAGCCCTCTTTGATAGTTTATCTTAGGTGCTTACGCCTAGTGGAGGAGGTTTTCGATCCTTTCCCAAGCCTATGGTAATCTATTTGCTATGACAGGTAGTGAGAGATATTATCCGTTTTCATTTATGAGATTTATTTTGATGACACTTGAGAGATGTGAGTATCTAAACACTACTTGTGAGGTGCTAGTATGTAATCTCCGTGCTTATTATGATTAAAGTGGAACGATTATTTGTTGTAATTACTTTTATATTAGTGTTAAATGACCCCTAACTTGTATTTTGATTAGAATAAAAGCGCATTTGCTTGAGGACAAGCAAATCTCAAGTGTAAGGGTATTTGATGAAGCGAAAAGTGTACCGCTTTTAGGGGGTCATTTAAGCCCTAAATCGTATTTATTTGATCAAATATTGCCCTAAATCGTTCCTTTTGTCATTTTAGGTACTTTGGAGAAGAAATCTGGAAAATGAAGCATTTTGGACGTTTTTGGAGCATAAAAGTGAAGAAATCGACAAAGTCTCAAAATCGGCTGAAAAGTACCTTTGACGGCGTCAGGTATTGCCCTGGACGGCGTCATGGCTTGGCAAGAAAAAGGTGGATATGAAAATTACTCATGATAAGCCAGAGAATTTTGCATGAAAAATCTGACGGCGTCACCCTTTGAAGTGATCAAGGTCGTCACGGCTTAATTTAAAGAGGGACGGCGTCAAGCCTTGATAAGCCAGAACGGATTTTGGAGGTCTAAAGAGGGACGGCGTCAGGAAGGCCATCCGGGAACCCTAAAAGCGGCGAGGTGACGGCGTCAGAATCTACAACGTGACGCCGTCAGCCCTTAATCTCTATATATAGTTTTGCAATTTTTTGTCATTAGTGTGGAACTTTTGTGTGTAATTTTGGGAGGAAACCCTAAGACGATTTTAGCAGCTTTTTCAAGGCTTTTTGCCTTGAGATCTTCCATGTTACATTGAAGATAAGTTATCAATTAATCATTCAATATGTCTATGTGTTGTTTGATTCTATCTTGTTCTTGTCTTTTGTTTAACATGCTAGGCTAGATTTATCTTGTGTTTGCTTAGATCTAATGAAACCTAGCTATTGATTATTGGTTATTAGTGTGTTATTAGTTGTATTGGATGATTGTTCATCTATGTTAGGCTTAAGAAAACTGGCTAACTTCCTATACGGTAACTTGCTTGAACGTCTTAAGAAACATGAACCAATGCGTACTAAGGTTTTTATGGTTGTATTTAATGCATGAGCGAATTCTAGTGATCCCATGTTAGGAGCTTCCTAGCCGGCTCGACATAGGAGTGAAGTAGGAGCTTGTAGAGTTGGGGAAGTACGTACGCCACCCCACGATTGGTATTAAGGAATACACCCGTCATCCACGCAATTAATACACACTAATCAACCGGTAAAAGATAGTTAGGGAGTAAGGAAATCTAAGTAAACACATTTCTCTCCATATAAGTTTCACCACATTTTCATTTTCTGTCATTTTATTTTATTTGCATTCGTAGTAACTTGGGTTAGTTGACTAGCAACTAATTCCGCCCACTCTTTCAAACCCGAGATTTTACTTGCTTTCATAAAATTATAAAAACATAAAAAGAATCTTCTCTCACCCTTAGACCTATTAGAGTAGTTTTTCATACCTAACGAACACTATTCCCTGTGGAGAACGATCAATCCCCCGTACTTACCACTACACTATACTACATCGGTCAGGTACACTGCCTGGTGGGGTTGTAAGCCTCTTGAGATCCCTCGAGAGGTAAAACCTGTTGTAAGGTTGCAAAACCACGCATCAGCAGTCTCAGTAGCCACCATTGCAACTTCTTTTGGTGCTTCTTCTTCATCAGTCATGAAGCTCCAATCATAGCTAACACCATCAATGGCTAGCATAGCCTTTGGCTCTTCCACTGTGACTTCCTTCTTCTTTCTCTTGCTTATACCATGTGTTCCTATTTTCTTGCTTTCTTGGGTTTCTACACTCTTTAGCAAAATGTCCTAGCCTATAACAATTGAAACATTCTACTTTCTTCTTATCAAACCCATCAGTTTCATTAGCATTTATGGTAATCTGCTTTCCAGTTCTTTGCCAAAACTTCTTAGCCCTCATGCTAAGTAAAGCAACCTGCCACTTGATATCCATCTCTTATAAATCATCATCATCCACCTGCTCAAGGTCTTCATGATTTAGAGTAGAACTACTAGTTTGACTAGACATGAATACATAGAATGATGGATCTCCAAGTCCAGCAACATTCTTTTGTGAACTAGTAGTAGGACTACCATAGTTAGCAGTAGAAACACCTTCATCTTCATCTACCTCTTCTGACTTGCTAATACTAGGAGATGACAAGAATGCCACATTCCTAGAACTAATACTATTGTTTCCAGACTTCTTTAGACTTTGTTCAACAATTTTGAAATTGTTGTACAAATCATTGAGTTTCATGGTTTCAATGTCTGGCTTATTCATCCATACAACCACATGAGTATGGAATTCATCAGATAGGCTTCTTAAGAACTTCATGTTGAGATCTTCCTTTGCAATCTCAACCCCCAACACAGCTAACTGACTGACAAGCTTGTGTAATCTTGAGAACAGCTTATCAAGAGATTCATTGCTATTTGAACTAAAATTTTCAAATTGTTGTTTCAGTAATGTCTTCTGTGTTTTCTTGTTAGTTTCATTACCACCAAACCATGCACAAATCTCTTCAAAAAGTGTTTTTGCATCAGGATACTTGCTAAAAGATAGCATCTGTTCACCAGGAATGGTCATAAGCAACAAATTTCTTGCCTTTTGATCATTCCTCTTCTGTATCCTATCTTCATTGGTAACTGGTCCAGTATTTCCTTTCCGAATTATTTTTCCTTCAAGAATGACATCTGAATAACCTAGTGAAAAAGAATCACCATACAGAATGATATCCCAAAGAGCATAATCTTGAACCATAAAGTATTGCTCAATCCTTATCCTCCATAACTCAAACTCATTTGGTTTGATCATGGGCAACTTTGCAGCAATATTTGTAGCCTGAGTATTCTCCACGTCCATTTCTTCTTCTTCTTCTAAATCAAATATATCAGCCAAGCTCTGATACCAATTGAGAGGATGCTTCGATACACTAAAAGGGTGTTAGACCTTTATAACTTTGTGTATATGATATGTTTGAGTTAATATGATTAGGTATGCGGAATCTACTTAACCACACTTAGAAGGTTATTTGGTTATGGAAATGGAACAGTTATGTTTGTTATTGAACAATGAACAAAGAAAGTTTATCACCAAACGATTCAATATTATTCAAAATAATACGAGTGATCTTCACTATCACTAGGGTTACAAAACCTTGAATCTTAATGTTTCTATGACTTGTGATATTGTTGTGTTTGTTCTTTTCTCTTAACAGATATTCAAGTTCTATTTTTTGGCACAAATCTAAGTCATACAATATCTAGTCTAAGATCTCCCTTTTATACAAACAAAGGAGATCATTACAATTATGATAAGTCTTGTCGAACTACTTGCTAGCTTATGACTACAAATCAAAGATATTATCTACCGTATATACTTGACTTTTATACACAAATATCTTTTTATACTTATCCAACCAGCAGTAGTAAACGTGACACATATCCATCCAGCAGTAGTATAAGTTACACCAGCAGTAGGATCAACCAGCAGTACCTTCTTTGTACTAGCAGTACTAACTTCAATTAGTACTCTTGGTTATAACTTGAGAAGCTTTAGATATACACTAGCAGTAGGAACTGTTAGTATATTCTTCTCAGCAGTACTAACTTTGTGAACTTGTAATTCCCAATACTAATCTTCAGAATATTTAATTCCCAACAGTTTATGTGAAAGCCATGCATGTGCATAAAAAACATTCCCTCAAGAAAGCTGGTATCATTTGTAAGAATGGTTACATTGTTATCAAACTTTTAGTCTTTTATCATCTCAATGTCCGGTTTTTAATGGGACTGCTTGAACCAAAGTATTGCCGCCTTTTGTCAAGTTATGTACATAATATGTAGTCTTCTATTAACATATTTTTGGTTTAAAGGAATGGTACATTGCAGATCCTGCAACACATGAAAGCTGACAACGGCTACAACACTATTGTATGCAAACATATTTGTGGTTTAATGGAATGGTACATTGCAAATCCTGCAACACATGAAAGCTGACAACGGCTACAACACTAAACACTACCTATAAAAACAATCTCAGCCTTTTTATAAATACCAAAATTACATCGTACCACTAAACATTTAACACGACATTCCCGCAGCAACGCGCGGGCTCCCCCGCTCTTTGTGAGCTATAATTGGAGCATGACTTCATTACGAGTATAATATTTCACTATTATTCATGATTGTTGAAAGATACGACCAGTCTACCAAGTTCCATATGCAATTGTATGAATACTTGCCTTTTAAAACTCTAGTCAATACGGAGTAGAACACTAGAAAATCTAGCGAATAAAAATATATGAAAGACAAAATACCACTTTTACAAGGGATTATGTATTGCGAGTCTAATATGTTTGGCGCGGAGTTTTTTGCGGCTCACCACGATGAGTGGTGAGCAATGAGCTTTTTGATTTTTATTGTTCGTTTGGCAAAGGAGCTGTGAGCTTTGCGATTTTTTAGGAATGTTCATTTTTCCAATGCTTCTTTAAGAAGCTGTGAGCGGTGGGCTGTGAGTTGTGGCTAATGCTCACAGCTACCGCTCACTGCTACTGCTCAATGCTACTTTTACCAAACACACCCTTAATATTAATTGTTTTTTTCTCTTTTAGGCCACATATTATTAAAACTAACTTATAGGATACCAATTTATGTGTTTGCTTTCATTTATATCAATTTCGAATATTCTTTTCTCGAAAATATTTGAAACAACAAAAATAAAGATAAATATAACATATTAAAACAACACAAATAACCGTTGAAATATAAAATATCAATTTTAGCATTAGTCAAGTGCAACTTTATTTAGTTGAAAATAATTTATGATAACTTAATTAATGTTTTACGTTTAAATTTTAAAATTTATTGTTTTAATAAGATAAAGTCATCTTTATCTTTGAAATTGTACAAATTTCTAGCAAAGTTTTGAACAAGATTGATATAAAAGAGAACGAACATATATTTGAGTGACCTATAAGTTAAATGTTTAATAGTTGGACGTCTCCAAATATTTAGTCGATTTTTATAAAAATATAAAAAATACCAAAATTTGGAAGCAAGTTGTCATAGATGCTCTGAAGAAACATTTTAGTAATTTTGGTTTAAAAATTGACTAGAACAAAACCAAACAAATAAGCGTTGACTTTTATTTAACGTGTATGATTAATAATCATCCGATAACTCAAAGTAAGAATTTGTCAGCGGAGAAAACACGCTGAAGCAATCAATAATCATCCGTACCCATCTCCCAATTTCCAATCTCCAGCCTTTATTCATTTTCATTAAAAAAAAATAACCATATCATAGCGTAAACATTAACAATATTCATATTCATTAAACTTTCATATATTCTTGATTCATTAGATTGATTGATTGATTGATTGATTGATATATTCGTTATGAACCCTTATCAACCACCAAAATATCCTTCAGCCTCATCATCGTCTGATCAGGCTGGTAATTATTGGGGTACACACGCCATGGGTACCCCTATGCCTGCGCCTAATCCTTACGTCCAATATGGTGCCCCTCAGGCTCCACCACCACCTCCTCCTCCTATGCCGAATAATATGGATAATGTACGTAAGAAACTTAACTCTTGGGGTAATAAAGCCGAAACAACTGCTGCTAACATTTGGACCAATTGTAAGTCGTTTCTTTCATGCACCCTATGAAATGTTTTAGGAAAAAAAATATTTAGTACCATGTTTTGAATAGTCGTGTGATAATTTTTTCTAGATCAGCCCTGTATGTAAATTAGGATATGTAAAGAACTCGCGCTCTTAGATCAATAAATTAAAGGCTTAGACTAATCTATTCACATGTTAAATATGTTGTTTTTCACATGTGAATAAATGTCCTGTTTTAGTCTTCTCCAAAGAATACACTCTGTATATGTAGTGTATGTGATTACTGACTGGATGTTATGATTTGTTTAGTGAAATCTGGTCAATCTGTGACTGGATCAGCATGGGGGAAAATGAATTTGACTGCAAAAGCGTTAACGGAAGGTGGGTTTGAATCATTGTACAAGCAAAACTTCACGACTTACCCAAACGAGAAGCTCAACAAGACTTTTGCATGTTATATGTCGACGTCTACTGGACCTGTTGCAGGAACCTTGTATCTGTCTAATATTCATGTGGCATTTTGTAGCGATCGGCCTTTGGCTTTTAAACAACCTAACGGCATGGAGTCTTGGATCTACTACAAGGTACTCATAACTCTCTCAATTCCATTATGTTTCCTGTTGTGTTTTGAAAGTGATACTAAGAATCATATAATCAACTACATTATGATCAAACAAGTTGTTTATGCTATTTGAGTAATATTTGGAGGTGTGATAACAACTTAACAAGTAGCTGGCAAATTCAGATTGCCGAAAGATTTGCTTTGAAGTGTTTTGGGGATTGTTTATTAAATGCACATTTGCTTTAAGCAGAGTGTTTAAAAGGTGTTTTGAATTGCATTTTGGAGTAAACTATATGATTATTACCTTGGCATAAAATAATCACAAAAATGTATAAGGCCAATAAAATGAGAAAAGTGATTATTTGCGTTTTCATAAGACAAAATGCGGTTTGAAAAAGAAACTTTCAACCTGCTTTTTCTTAACCCCGTATTGAAAACGCAATTCCAAACACCCCCTTAGTGTTGGACAAAAGTGCTTATCTGCATTTTTTTTTTATGCTTGCTATACAGGTTATAATCCCATTGGAAAAGATAGCCACAGTAAACCCGCTTACAATACCAGGTAAAAAACAAATAGACAAGTACATCCAACTCTCTACAATTGACGGTCAAGACTTCTGGTTCATGGGTTTCGTGAATCATGAGAAAGCTGCGAAACATCTTCTCAACGGGGTGGCTACTTGTGTTAAAACCATTCCAGTTATTCCTTAAAATGTTTTGCCATGTGTTACTGTATTTTGTTCCAGATGGATAAATTAAACATGTTCCGATCTCTGTTTTCTTCACGGAATTGTCATATTACTCTTGTTCCACTATAGTGTTGATATTGACATGGCTCTTTGTAGAGCCAGTTTGCTTGACATGATATCTTTTAAACACTCGATGTTGGTTGTCAATGCTTTCTGACTCAAAACATATGGTAGAGCAATAGCAAACACCATATATAGGGTCGCCGAGAGCAGCACACTAACTATGGGGGTGTTTGAATGCTCATGTTGAATGTGATTATGTGAGATTATACAAGTAACTAATCGTAATAAAACGTTATGTATAAAATACTGTTTAGATGTGATTCGGTTGTTTGAAGTTGCTATATGTTTCCTTGTTTGTATATCCCTCAGTAGTTATTATTATTTTGATAGAATGAAGAAGACATTTTCATGCGAAACAATAGAGTTCTTCTAAATGTGTGTATAACTCTACATATCAGGATAAAAGAAAGGGTATATAGTAGCTTTGTTTCACTATTCACTAAGCAAAACACCAGAAGCAAGAATTTTGTTAATTTTAACACTGGAAATTGATTGTGACGACTTCATGTCACAATAATCAGTTCCAGAATGTAATTCCAGACAGCCCCTAAAAAAGTTTCAAGTACTAGCTGCACATAGGAATGCCATCAAGGTTACGTATTTCCAACTAAGACCCCAAAGGTTAAAATAATTTAAAACTGCTACCAAAATCGAGCAAAGGGGTTAAAACTTAAAAGGAACAATTTTGTAAGAAAGTAACATCTCTAAGCAAAAACGTAACATATCAGTCAAAAGACTAATCTCTTTTAGAAGATTTTACACACACGTGCATGACATTATGAAAACTAGTAATCAGCGTCTCTTCTTACATCCCTTTCCAGCACCGGATTTTGGTGGGGTGACCAGCAGGTAGATAAATGGAACCACCATGGAAATTACGGATACTAATGAGCCATACTTCCCCATCAGCCTCTGAACATTTCAAAAACATATATAGAAAGAATCAGTTTTACAAGATATTGCAATACATTCCACATACTTCAATGCAAATAAGTAAATATATATGTTATCACAGAAAACAGATAAGCACCAAGAAGCTTATAAGTGAATGCCATTTAACTTAATTTTAGTACTAGCTGCAGCTGCTGGTGAGTAGAGTTGCACAATTAAGTGATCTCAAGAGATGAAAGAGTTTAATTTAATAAAAAAGGTGAATAAAACAAAAAGGAAAATCTAGCCAAACTCCCTATAATCCAAGTACAAAACCAGCCAGGGAAAAAGATAATGTAAAGAAATGCATAGATCACAGAAGTTTATACCTTAATCTGAAAGACCACCGGTCATCAATCATGTCCATGTTATTAGTCAGGAAAAATAAACATATATAGAAACGCTTTATAAGGTTTTTCTTTTCTTTCTAAAATCGTTTATCATGTTATCTCTGATAGTGAAAGAAACACACGATATCAATTTATTCTCCTGAGGCTTATCTGATAGGAATTCCAAAGGCAGAAGTGAAGTCGTATATGCTTCCTGCAATAGTCAAAAGATTGTAAGAATCAACACAACACACACCTAAATACTAGTTATTTCGATTTTCCATAAATCTGACCTGTAGTGAAGCCTCATTGGGGGCACGGAATGTAATAACAGCTGGTGTGCTATAGAAGACGGTTTTCACATTTGACTCCAACGCAAAGGAGTGTTGTAGAAGAGCACCACTGATGGTATAAACAAGTACTGTAATTGATACTATGATTATCAATTGATGAAAAGCAAGTTTTGATTTCATTAGAGAAATTATTGTGTGTACGCATGTTAGATTTTGATACATACACGTCAAGCTTTTCCCGAGAGGTTGAAGTGTTTCCTGAGATGATGCTGAATATCTCGGGAGACCAGCCATCATCAGTGAGACTAACATTATATGCGGCCCTGAATACAAAAGATGGTTAAAATGTGAGATTAACCTATGTGAGAGCTAAAGTGTCTTACTGTTTTAGTTGCAGGAAAATAGGTAGACTTCTTTAAAAAGAGGTGTAAAATATATGATACTAACTACAGTAAAAAAAGCAGTGTCAAATAAGCTCACTATTGAAATTATTCAGTAGTTCAAACAACCTTACCATAAATAAGGGCATGAGCATGAACAACAAGAAACGTTAAATATGCATACCCTATAAGCCTTGAAACTAGAAGGTGGGATATTCTTGAAACATAACAGAACTTAAGCAAACACTTTCACTATATTCAAAAATAGTTATGGAAAAGGGAAAAGAGGCTTCATGACGGTCAAAAGCCAAACATAATTAACATTCTTATTTTATAGATCCAGTTGTGCATATACTCGGTATGGTGTGATATGGCAAGATGATTAAATTTATATCATAATTCTGTTCAGCTACGCTGCAGCTTACTGCTGAGTATCACCTAACCCGAGTTTAGTAGCTGATTAAAATACATTTAGATGTCACGGCTCGCCATTAAACATTAAAACAATAACTTAATGATTATAAACTGTGTCACTTTTAAACAAAACTACTAGAGATGAAAATATAGAATCCAATATACAAACATAAAACCTAAAGAGGTGAAAGTCCGATTAAGCTGACACTTGTAGTGCGTTCTTACAGAAAAGAAAATACATCCACATACAAGCTCATCGATGGAGGAAATCATGCATAGGTTAAATGAACATGCAGCAATGTGATAGCATCTAAGCAGAAACTGGCTAAGATGGATATATGGCATTTTCTTCACCTGCTCAACCTGTTCTCCGGAGTCTCGGATGATTAAAAAGTTTCCCAACAAGGGATCTAAAACCTAGGCGTCCATCTATGTTTAAACTGATGATACCACAGTAAGTCGAGAAAATACAACTTATGTAATCATATACGAAATCCTCAACCATGCCCACACATCGCAAAGTGATAATTAGTCGAGACATCTAAATGATAAAACTTATTTGCAGCCAATAGCCCCAATTGGGTAAAACGGGTAAACAAGGTTAACAGGGGAGGGCGAGTCTTTGACTCACCGAGGTATCCTCCTGACCGTTTCAGACCCTTTCTCTGGCCACCCCAAATGCATACCTAGTGAGGTCAAAACTCTATAGACCTCTTGTGAGGAAGGCCTTACCACCGGGCCATTTGGCGGTGGTTCCATTAGCCCAATTGGTTTTGTGTTAATAAACCCGAAAGGTCTAATTGGTCAAAGAAATGAAAATTCATCCTATACAAAGTGAAGGTATTATTCCAAACCCCATTGCTCGTAATTTCTTAAACAATCTAATACATACTGTCAATTTTTAATGACACAATGTACTAAGCTAAATATTTACTAATATAGCAATAATATATTACGTAATATCTAGAAACATAGTAAACGAGTGAGCAATGCATCAATCAACACAACATGCAATTAAAGGAAACTGATTCAACTTAGACCAAACATTTAAGATATAAATCAAGGCATGCATGAAATGAAAATGTTGCTTACGCAGATCCATGGTTATAAATGTCGATGGAAACAGAATCTTTTTCAATGCCAGATTTAATTATGTTAAGTGTCACTTTCTTGTGAGCTACGATAAATGGAGCATCGGATCCTGCGATTACTAACGACGGTGACACCAACAAGAAGATGGTAAATGCTGCTAATAAGCTGAAGAGATGATGATTCATAATGCATGTGTGAACGTACTTTGCTAATTTTTGTTTGAAGCTTCCTTCAAATCAATATTTTGAAGGATTCGGGTAAATATTTTTTTAGTTGAGTTTTGAATATAAAAAGTAGGGTTTTGGGCTCTGATATCTAAACTGGGATCTATGGACTTTTAGGCCCATCCATTTTTTTTCACAACTAGGCCACCCAGCCAAAATTGACTCTCTCTAAGTAGCAGGGGTGTTCATCGGTACCATAATAATTTGCTTATTTGTTTATCTCAAAAAATAAATGTTTACACTCACTTTCAACCAATCAAATAAGTGCAATACCTGTATGTTGCTCGGTTACACCTTTTCTTTTGTACGCCTTTTCTTTTCTATGACATTTGTATAAGTTAGAAAGCGATTATATATATAAAATTAAAAAAATTAAATGGTATGAAAAATCAATGTCATACCGTTCATCAACACACTTGTTTGAACCCAATTCTTTGCATATTGAAGGGGGCAAAAGTTATGTAGACTAACCATAATTAAATTGTCACATTGGAGTTGTGATTGAGATTATGTAGGCTAACATATAATTTCTTACCACAATATATATATATATATATATATATATATATATATATATATATATATATATATATATATATATATATATATATATATATATATATATATATATATATATATATATATATATATACTAGCATGGTACCCGCGCGTTGCGGCGGATACCATGGCACAGGCTTCAAATGATAATATTGTCGACGAATAAATTGACGTTCCAACCCATAATTAGTAGTACTATCGTTGAAAACAACACAATCCATAAACGGTTTGTTGTTGTACGTGTAAAACTAATCGATATTCAGAATTTCAGATATTCAAAAATTTAGATATTCATTCATGTCCCGATAAGTAAATAACAAATTAACTTTGTACTCCAGCTCATATAATCTGTGACTATTTTATGCCTACTCTAAGACAAAACGTAAGCTACCCAAAGTGTATATTATAATCCATGAGGCCTATTAATTAGTTATTATCATCTAATAACATACCATGACAAATCAACATGAAAATATTTAAATGTGTGTGTTATTTTTATATGAAATCTTTCATTTTCAAGGTGTACAATGTATGGACAATTAGGAATCAAACATTCCCTGTGTTTTGGCTATTTAATACTCCCACGTATGTTATTTGTTTATGAGGAAAATTATAAGAATGCCACAGTTTGAGATGAATGATTTTTTATCGAGGCGTGACAAAAAACGGGTGATTGTGATTAATATATTTAGATTATTCGAGTAAAGTGAAGGTTTAGTGTCTTCTTTTTTATAATGTTTGCTTTATTGAAAAATGATTCATGCCCCACTCATAGAAATCACTTTTTCCACACGCTTCTGTTGGGAAGAATGGTCCTTTTGAGCGACATTTGATGCATTTGACCAGCTTTTTTTAGCTCAATTATTATTATTTTTTTCCAATTGCTTAGATCGACCCTTGTATAAACTTTATTACAAACTTGGCATTATAAACTTCATATCAAAATTTACACCTTAAAATTAATAACAAATTTACACAATAAGAAAAATTAAGAAATGAATCGAATTCAATTCAAAATCGAATACAACCAGTTTCTACCTAATAAATCTATATTACAAATCAATGACGTAACAGCATCACGAACCAGGAGCATCACGAATAAATAAATAATAGCACTATGCAAGTGGAAGCCCTATAACTTCACAATGATACTTCCCATGCTACTTCCAGCCATCATCAAAATAATAATATAAATGACAGCAAAAAGGCCCCATACGCATGCTTTTTCATCAGCACAAAGCACAAGGAATAAAAACAGCTATGATATCATAAAATAATGGCGTATGCAATTATTATAATCAACCATATTCGCATGCTATTCCAGTATATTCCAAATTCCAACAGCAAAAACATGCGTATATTCCAAATTCCGGCGAGGGAGCAAACTTTCCGGCGAGGCAACAAATTTTCCGGCGCGTCAGTTAATTTTCCAGCGGACTAATCTAAAAAAAAAACACATAGATCTATAAACATTAACAAAAAAATATTAACGCAAATTAAATATTTTCCAGCGAGAAATATTAATGAAAAATAAATATTTTCCGGCGAGAAATATTAACGAAAAAATAAAAAATTTCCGGCGAGAAATAATTTCTTTCCGGCAGAAACTATTAACGAAGAAATACCAAAACGAAATATACCAAATACGAAAAATATTCACGAAAAATACCTCAATTTTTTTCCGGTTGCGTTAATTTTTTCCGGCGACCAATAGATCTACAAACTTTCCGGTGAGGGAGCAAAGTTTCCGGCGAGGCAGCAAATTTTTCGGCGCGTCTATAAAAAAAATATAAACGAAAAAACATATAGATCTATAAATAACGAAAAATAAATATTTTCCGGCGAGAAAAATAAATATTTTCCGGCGAGATACTATTAACGAAAAAAATACCAAAACGAAATATACCAAATACGAAAAACACTAACGAAAAATACCTCAATTTTTTCCCGGTGGCGGTAACTTTTTCCGGCGACCAATAGATCTACAAAAAAATACAAAAAACGTTAGATCTATAAAAGAAACAATAGATCTACAAACAATCGGTCTTGTCGTCGGTTTCTATGGTGGTGGTGATGGTGTCCTCGGGATGGTGGCGGCCTCGGGTGATGGTGGTGTTTTAGGTGGTGGAAGTTGCGGTGGTAACTGGTGATAGTGGTGTTTTAGGTGGTGGAAGTTGCGGGATGGTGGCGGCCTCGGGTGATGGTGGTGTTTTAGGTAGATGAGGTGTGTGAAGGTATGAGAGTATTTTGTGTGTTTTTTGTGAGGTGAGATTGAGTTTATGATATGGGTATGTTTTGTGTGGTATTTGTTTGATTGGACAAGGGTATTTTCGACATTTCGCAACTCTTTTTTTCAACAGGGTTGCATAATCTTTATAAGGGAGTATATATATATATATATATATATATATATGTATATATATATATATGTGTGTGTGTGTGTGTGTGTGTGTGTGTGTGTGTGTGTGTGTGCGCGCGCGAGCGCGCCCCTTGCTCGAGTGTGTGTGTGTGCGCGCGCGCCTTGCTCGAGATAGAGATGTTTTAATTATCTTTCTTATGCTTAAACATTATTGTGATTTTACAGTTAGTATTGTTTTCTTTTCTTTTTTTATTAGTTACTACTATGAGTTAACACTGCTATAACATTTTTATATGACTAATATAAATCATAAAATTTTAAAGCACATACATGTTTCTCACGTTACAAACAGGTATACGTGAATGCTTGAAATATGCTTAGGATGATATTTGAATATGATAAATACAACCACTAAAGTAAATAAGTAACGGATAAAATTAAAACTAAACATAAATATAAATCAAAGTACTGTATATAACAATGAGAAAAAGACTTTGGGCTTTGCGAAAAAGAATTAAAAAAAAAAAAAATTGTGGTAGATTAATTAGCCATGCAACTAGGGGTGTCAGTAGGGTCGGGTTGACCCGACCCGAACCCGATAAGGCTAATCGGGTCAAAAAATCTAGTCGGGTTGTTTTGACCCGAACCCGATAACCCGATAGTGTTATCGGGTCGGGTTAGGGTTAAATAAAAAATGCTATCGGGTTATCGAGTCAACCCGATAAGACCCGACAATGTGTTCTAAATATTAGTTCTGGTTTTCAATCAAACACAGCATGCTCAAAGATGGTCCAATGTCCAATCCTTCAGATTAGATTACAAAAATATACAGCTTAGAGTGATAATAAGTAACTGACTAAGGAAATATATATAGCAAGGAATTGACAACAGTTATTGAAAAATGAAGGCTAGATTCAACTTGGAGAAACGGCTTGATGACAAAAAGGTCAGTGCTTTGGTTAATGGTGCAGCAGGATATCTGTAGGTAAGTAGGTTAGTTAAAATTTTGGTACACAGTTATTTTCATTCGAGCTAGCATCTTGTATTCACACATTTGAGTGCAGCTTCATATATTTGGTATAATTATAAAGTCTAAAACACAACTCTCAACACCCCAGCCTTAGCCAAAGATGAATGTCGGCATACTTCAATCCCAAAAGAAACAGTCTAGTAGCAACCACATCATCAATATATAATCCCCTTGGAATGAAAAGGAATTAGTGTTGCAAATACCTTTTGTTAACTATAAATAAATAAATATCTATTTGAGATGAAAAATCAAATTGATCCGATCTTGTCTACATCCGAAATTTTTGACATGTTCTTCTCAAAATTTTTGGGTACTATGAACTGAGGTTAGCATACAACCCGATAACCCGAATCACCCGACCCGACATAACCCGACCCGATTACCACCCGAACCCGATAACCCGATTCCTTATCGGGCCGGGTTGCGGGTGAGTTTTTAAAAAATCAAAACCCGACTCACCCGACCCGATAAGACCCGATAACCTGACCCGATAACACCCCTACATGCAACTATGCAAGTGATAATGGTACACCGTTAAACCATGTGTAATGGTATATAGTGTACCATGGGGCATGGTGTGACATGTGGCAACTTTTTTTTTTTTTTTTTTTTTTTAAATAAAACTAAAAAATAAAAATAAAAAAAAAATAATAAAAAAAAATTAAAAAAAAAAAAAAAAAAAAAAAAAAAGTTGTCGTCCATAACCAATACTCTAGCCCAAAATGATAAAACCCAATCCATTATATGAAACGAAGTGCACAACCCAGCTCAAACCCAATGTGACTAACCTAAATACACGGATATAAGAGAAAGAGTTGCCCTCATTTATCTATCATTATGCACGCCTCTTCTCCTAATTATTCTCTCAACACACATACGCCTTACATCAAACATATCCAGACTCTAAACGGATCTTCAATCTTATAACAACATCAAAATAATCGCCTCTCATCAACTTCAACTTCAGATGGACCCACACACACTCAGGGGCGCGGGCGTGGTTGATAAAACGCCCCAACTATTTTTTGGACCTTCAGCGCCTGTAAGTAATGGGGGAGGGGCGTGGATGGGGCGCGGTAGAGGCAAAAAAGTGGGTTTTAACGCCCCATTACACATGGTCTTATGCTTTTGGAATCTTGTTGACTCTGTTAAATTGTACTCCTTGCACCTTAAAAAGTATTCACATTACTATTTATGTTTGTCCCAAATTAAGTGCACAGTTTTTACATATGGACAATAATTATGACTGGTTTTCCTACTTTACCATTTTTATCAAAACTTGCATTAATTACTCATTTTTTATTTCTATATTAACTATGAGGGTAAAAATGATTTTTTTATCGATCAAAACTAACATTAATTACACATATCATAATTTCTCTATTTTTTGTTTATGGACACTCTTTTTAGGACGGAGTGAGTATACGGTTATGCACTACTTCATACAATTATTTGTATGGTGGTTAGTTGTTGAAGAAAACATAAACATTCCGATCAAGATGTAACAAACAAATGGGGTTGAAGAACTCGATAGGCAAACCGACAATGGAATGACAATGTAGCAAAGAAAGGGTGAATCAGTTATTTTTAGGTTGTCAACTACACTTTCTTTTTTTCAAATGTCTTTTACAAATAAACCATGTGAAGAAGTTGACTTCTTAATTTTATTTTATTTTTTGGCTTTGCTTGAATATTTAGTTGATCAAATGGCTCACATAGAGTGTCATGTCATCATTCTTTCTTTCAGCTACGTCGACGATATATAGTATAATTACTTTTGACTGAGTCTGAATAAAATTTTATTATTTAATATTGCCAATTGACCCACTTTTTTAAACTGTGTGAACCATGAAAGTGACATTTAATTTAAGACGAAAGAAGTACTTTTTGTGTTTTAGGTGGAAAACAATGTTCAGGCTAAGTGGTTTGCTTTCAAAAAGACTGACAAGTTGAAAAATGTAACTATTTTTTTTGCAAAGGTGTTTTTATCTTTTTCAGAAATTCCTATATGTGCACAAATTATGGTGGCCTTTTGTCTTTTGCTAGTAATGCTGATACATACACAATAAAAGGAAACACAAAACATCAATATAAGCTTAGCTTAGAAGAAAAGTTATTGATCACTCGATCCATCAGATATTCTCTTTTTTCTTATAGATCAACTATTATATTTTATTTACATTCTTTCTTATTTCAGGGCCCGTTTGTTTCATTGGTGTAGTCTATAGGGATTGGGATTGGGCTTGATACCATTCATTTGGTTGAAGAGTATGGGTTTTAAAATCGGGGATGACATCATCATAATTGGTAATCTACAAACCCCACCAAGAGGGGTGGCATTTCAACAAAACCTTTTCCCCACTTTCTTCTTTCTCATACAAAGTTCATTTATTGCATTAATTTTCAAAATTGTGTGTAACCAAACAACATTTTTTAAATAGTTAACCAAATGCTAAACCAACTATCTAAACAACATTTTTTAAATAGTTAAACCAAATCCTAAGTCCCACACCCAAAGTGAACCCGGACTTCAAACCAAACCCTCAATTCTTTAAGAGTCGAGTTATTTTAGAAACCAAACATTCCTCACATACCAAGGGACTCATCCCCACCATCCATCTAAAAAGAAATCAATGGTTGAGATTAAAAGCATTTAATATTTCACCCATTTTTTATAATTTAAATATCTCTTAAACCGTTAATCGTTAAGCGAAAATAATTACACCATCGCGACAAGCATTTAATTATCTTTCTATAGACGGGCATTTTGATACACTTTCGACAAAAAAAAAAAAATTCATTTTTTTCACGTTTTTTTTCGTAGCCGAAAAAATCATATATGATATATCATATATGATATTTGTAACACCCCAACCCGGCAAGGGTAGAAGTGTCACGTAAATGGTGACATATCAAAGTCAAGCATAACATACGACTTAAATAATACAATAGGATTTCAAAGGTTACAAATGAAATATTGAAATTACAAGGTTACAATGTGAGTACAATTATACTATCTTCTAATCAACTCTAATCCAGAATAACTATCAAGTCTTCTAAGTCCAAAAGTCCCTTCACTCTTACCCAGCTTCCAACTAAAACCTGCCGCGGGAAAAGAAACGCGGCTGAGCTTAAAAAGCTCAGTGAACAGATATAACGGAAACAAAGCAGTAGTAAAGTATAGAGAATGAGTGAGAAAATACCAGGATGACAAGAGTCAGGAAGAGATATACAAAAGTTATACAGAAATATCAGGAATCATGAAACAGATATCAAAGTCAAAGTAAACAATTAACCCATCACATCCCAAGTCATACCAAGTCTAGTCCAGTATAATGCCAAGTCAAGAATCAAAGTAAACAAACCAGAAATCCAGGTCAAATCATGTCAAGTCAAATCTCGAGATAAACAAATCAAAATCTTCCACAAGTCCAGGTCTAATCAGATCAGATCACATGGCAAGTCGTATATCAAATTATAGCACATATGGAACAAGTAATGGCAAATAAAGGTTAAGGTGTAGGGTGACAGAAATCCTCTACGAGCCCGAACCAAATCACATATCGAACCAGATCACATATCAGGATACCAAGGTGTACGGAGGGGTGACCTCGTACCAAGGAAATGAGGGGATACCTCCAAGGGTTGGAGTCATGAGCTCCCAAGGGTGTGAAAGACGTGTATCGCACACACCATCAGCCACCAAGATATACAAGTACAAGCAAATCAAGACACGACTAGGATGCATCCATACGCCCCCGCAGGCCACAAGGTCTTCCGCTACATAATAAATCAGAAACAAGAGTCCGGGGACGGGGCAAGACATCACTTCCTTGCCCTAAAGTCAAGCCATCGGTGCATCAATGACAGGGACATGAAACCCTCATGCCTAGTAGATGGCTCGTAGTCTCAAACTGTGGGTCAGGGTCATGTATCAAGTCTAAGGTGTCAAAATCACAGGGTTCAGGTCTCAGGGTTCACATAAGGTTCACATTAGACACATATCAGAATCATATCAAGGTTCACATCAAGAATCAAGACAGGAGACAAATACAGGGTTCATAATCAGGAGGTCAAACATCAAGGTTCAAATACTAGAGGTCAATATCAAATATCGGAAGGTCACATATTTAGAGATCAAATATCAGAGGATCAAACATTAGGAGAGCAAGTATCAAAATCAGAAGGTTCATAACAATTTATTCAAGGTTCATAACAAAGGTTTTTATTTAAAAGCTCATGTCATAGTTTCAAAAGAAATCCTTTAAAATGGTCTTTATAAAAATGATCTCAAAAAGCAGTTTTCATAAGATAAGTCACATGTAATTTAAAAGAGTTTTGAACATTCAGTTATAAAATCTAATGAACCTTCAATGTAGCCTAGAGTCACAACTATCCAGATTACCACGTGATGAATAGGTTGGTCCAAGTATCAAAATAACATAACATGGTTCATGACAAGGTCCAGAACAAAGTAACCTAAGCAAAGTTCAAATCAAAGAATCAAGACAAGAATTTCAACACAAAATCAGGACAAGAGCTTCAAACAATTTATCAAGACAAAGGTTCAACCAAGAAATCAATTAAGATTCACAATATCATATAAGAACAAACAGGATTCACAAATAAGAACATAACCAAGAGTCAGAAATCAGGAAAGTGAGACGAAGGCACCCTATACAATGAGGGCAGAATATCCGTACCTTTATTAGCAAGCTAAAACAAAAGCAATCACTGACAGAAAGCCAAATCAGTTCCTCCTCGAACCTAAAGGAGTAGAAGAATAGAATTACAAACGGTTCCTTATAACTTCATGTTTAGCTTGCCTATCCATTTTAGTAGTTCAAGGTTCATAAGGTTATTATGGTAGTTTTATTCATTTAAGGGTTTATTAAGTATTTATGATAAGTTTAAAGACCAATTGTGCAATTATCATAAAGTTAGGGTATGAGGTGTAATTATTGTAAAGTTACAGGTTTCTACAAGTTTAGCCCTTTAATATTATCAAAATAACAACAAAGACCCTTTAATGTTAGAATATTAACACTTAACCCTTTTTAAATATCATTATACACTTTTTCAGGTTTTTAGGCATTTCCGGACCCGTATTAAATAATTTAAAAATCATAGTAAAACTCCGGAATAAAATCTACAAAAATTCACAGAGGTACCTAAATGTCCCTAGTATTTTACCAAATTTTTCCAAATTTTATTAGTTAGTGTAAGTACGAAATAAAAATCCACTTTTACAACTTGTTCTGAAATCGTATCTGATGGAACACCGAAAAGTTATCACTTGTTAACCCCTTCAGAAAAATTCAAAAAAATCTACAAAAATTACAGTTACTAATGGACATCCCAAAGGTTACTCAGTTCAAAGGGCTCTTTCTAATTCGACACGATTTGGAAATTAAAATTCAAAAACCCGGACTGATTTTCCAGACTTACAAATACGACCAGACACATAATTTTCTAAAAATCGAAAAGTAGCCTTACAAGCCTCTAAAAATTACAAACTAAATTTCTCCAGGTAGCTATTTCATTAAACTACGATCTAGACTCCAGAAACATCGAAATATACATTCATATCATTAATTCACAGCCGATTAAAGTCGAACAAAAATCCAGATCAGTAGCAGTTATTCACAGATTCATATATAACTTAGGGTTTTCACTCAAATTCGAATTGATTGATGCTAGTATAACATGTTTACCTTACGTGATGAGTGAAAACAAGAATGAAACAAGAATCAAGCCTCTTTTTGGGGTCTTGAGGATCGACAGCAGCAGCACACAAGGAGAACAGCCGCACTTTTGGTGATGAGGGGATTAGGGTTTTTGTAAAAAAAAATATTTCGGTATATCTAAATAGTGGAGATCGACATTTTTGGGTGAAGGGAAGATGGGCCAAGTTGTAATAGTTTCTTAAAGGATTAGGGCCCAAGACTTAGTGCTAGAATGACACAAGAGTTTTCGGCCCAAGGACACAAAGAACACATGCGCAAGTTTATTATTTTCGGACTATAGAACTTCTTAAATGTGCCATACTTCATATCATACGTTTCTTGTATCATTTCGTATTTACTTTTGGTTATACGTTCATATCATATAGTTTCGGTCATAATGTGTTATATAACTCCAGTTTTAATTTATAGCGTATTTTATAAGTTATTAAAACTTTAAATTTGAGGGCATTATTGTCAATTCATATTATGTTAAATTGCGGGTTTTACAACTCTTCCCCTCTTAAAAAAAAATTTTCGTCCTCGAAAATTGGAAGCGCAACGAAACGGAAACACAAAGGTCCGGAAACGGAAATGCGAATGACTTTGTTTCTCATGACTCAAATCAAAACGAGGTGGTTTCAAATTTCTCAGAAGGAGACAAAATGAGTTGATTTCTGATCAAAAGGTCCATGCAATATAAAATGGACGATAGGCAAATCTTCGAGAAAGCTCATATGGAAATGCGAACGAAATTTCAGATCAAAGTAACTGTATCAACAGTGGAGAGTTCTACAAAGAGTTCAAGATTTATAACGGAAGTCAGCACAATGCAAACGAGAGTCCAAACTCAATCAGATATCTAATGAACGAAAGCAGAGTATACGCATCGATAGGATGAGCCTAAAGTCTCACTAATCACGGATAATCCAACGGAGTTCAAATTCTAAACTTTTAGGTACTTCCCAAGATATCCTATGGCCACAATGAGGGCACGTTATATGGTGTAAGTATTATCACGTTAATAATACCAGCACCACATAATTATGCCTTCATGATGATCATACTTTATCTCAAGTCGTAAACAAAGCCACCTATCTTAATCCACCTAGCACTTCTATAGTCTCAGAGGTCAACAAAACCAAATGTCATAGTCAAGAGGGAAACAATTCTTATACTCATGGTGAAACACCACAAGACTTTTCATGGGGATAGAGAGGGGTAAGACGGAATCAAATAGTGTCAGAAGATTCATAGGTGATTATCAAAAGCAAGAGACAAACAACAGAATGTATCGAGTACGTCATCGCCATGGAGATTCTTAGAATTGTCCGAGGAGGCATCAAAATGATTAACAGAAGGATCAGATATCAGAGTTGGAATTTAAAGATAAGGTTCAATAGTGTCAGGTACTTTCTAGGAAATTTTCAATGCTTCAAAGCTTAATTTGGTTTCAAATCTTAGGTGGAAGGCATAAGCTTTCAATTTACAGAAGCGATCTCAACAAGCTTTAACCAAGAGCAATGTACGAATCAGAGTGATGCGGAAGCAATGATACCTAAACAAATGCCTCATAGTCTACCCATTCCTCACTGGTCAGAATTTAAGTTCCTATAGGGAAATCCTAGAGCAATTCTTACAGGTCATCTTATGAGCACCTACAGGGAAACTTAGTGGTCCATAACTTACACAGGCCAAGGGTAGATGTACTACAAGTCGCAAACCTGTCTCTGATACCACTTTGTAACACCCCAACCCGGCAAGGGTAGAAGTGTCACGTAAATGGTGACATATCAAAGTCAAGCATAACATACGACTTAAATAATACAATAGGATTTCAAAGGTTACAAATGAAATATTGAAATTACAAGGTTACAATGTGAGTACAATTATACTATCTTCTAATCAACTCTAATCCAGAATAACTATCAAGTCTTCTAAGTCCAAAAGTCCCTTCACTCTTACCCAGCTTCCAACTAAAACCTGCCGCGGGAAAAGAAACGCGGCTGAGCTTAAAAAGCTCAGTGAACAGATATAACGGAAACAAAGCAGTAGTAAAGTATAGAGAATGAGTGAGAAAATACCAGGATGACAAGAGTCAGGAAGAGATATACAAAAGTTATACAGAAATATCAGGAATCATGAAACAGATATCAAAGTCAAAGTAAACAATTAACCCATCACATCCCAAGTCATACCAAGTCTAGTCCAGTATAATGCCAAGTCAAGAATCAAAGTAAACAAACCAGAAATCCAGGTCAAATCATGTCAAGTCAAATCTCGAGATAAACAAATCAAAATCTTCCACAAGTCCAGGTCTAATCAGATCAGATCACATGGCAAGTCGTATATCAAATTATAGCACATATGGAACAAGTAATGGCAAATAAAGGTTAAGGTGTAGGGTGACAGAAATCCTCTACGAGCCCGAACCAAATCACATATCGAACCAGATCACATATCAGGATACCACGGTGTACGGAGGGGTGACCTCGTACCAAGGAAATGAGGGGATACCTCCAAGGGTTGGAGTCATGAGCTCCCAAGGGTGTGAAAGACGTGTATCGCACACACCATCAGCCACCAAGATATACAAGTACAAGCAAATCAAGACACGACTAGGATGCATCCATACGCCCCCGCAGGCCACAAGGTCTTCCGCTACATAATAAATCAGAAACAAGAGTCCGGGGACGGGGCAAGACATCACTTCCTTGCCCTAAAGTCAAGCCATCGGTGCATCAATGACAGGGACATGAAACCCTCATGCCTAGTAGATGGCTCGTAGTCTCAAACTGTGGGTCAGGGTCATGTATCAAGTCTAAGGTGTCAAAATCACAGGGTTCAGGTCTCAGGGTTCACATAAGGTTCACATTAGACACATATCAGAATCATATCAAGGTTCACATCAAGAATCAAGACAGGAGACAAATACAGGGTTCATAATCAGGAGGTCAAACATCAAGGTTCAAATACTAGAGGTCAATATCAAATATCAGAAGGTCACATATCTAGAGATCAAATATCAGAGGATCAAACATTAGGAGAGCAAGTATCAAAATCAGAAGGTTCATAACAATTTATTCAAGGTTCATAACAAAGGTTTTTATTTAAAAGCTCATGTCATAGTTTCAAAAGAAATCCTTTAAAATGGTCTTTATAAAAATGATCTCAAAAAGCAGTTTTCATAAGATAAGTCACATGTAATTTAAAAGAGTTTTGAACATTCAGTTATAAAATCTAATGAACCTTCAATGTAGCCTAGAGTCACAACTATCCAGATTACCACGTGATGAATAGGTTGGTCCAAGTATCAAAATAACATAACATGGTTCATGACAAGGTCCAGAACAAAGTAACCTAAGCAAAGTTCAAATCAAAGAATCAAGACAAGAATTTCAACACAAAATCAGGACAAGAGCTTCAAACAATTTATCAAGACAAAGGTTCAACCAAGAAATCAATTAAGATTCACAATATCATATAAGAACAAACAGGATTCACAAATAAGAACATAACCAAGAGTCAGAAATCAGGAAAGTGAGACGAAGGCACCCTATACAATGAGGGCAGAATATCCGTACCTTTATTAGCAAGCTAAAACAAAAGCAATCACTGACAGAAAGCCAAATCAGTTCCTCCTCGAACCTAAAGGAGTAGAAGAATAGAATTACAAACGGTTCCTTATAACTTCATGTTTAGCTTGCCTATCCATTTTAGTAGTTCAAGGTTCATAAGGTTATTATGGTAGTTTTATTCATTTAAGGGTTTATTAAGTATTTATGATAAGTTTAAAGACCAATTGTGCAATTATCATAAAGTTAGGGTATGAGGTGTAATTATTGTAAAGTTACAGGTTTCTACAAGTTTAGCCCTTTAATATTATCAAAATAACAACAAAGACCCTTTAATGTTAGAATATTAACACTTAACCCTTTTTAAATATCATTATACACTTTTTCAGGTTTTTAGGCATTTCCGGACCCGTATTAAATAATTTAAAAATCATAGTAAAACTCCGGAATAAAATCTAAAAAAATTCACAGAGGTACCTAAATGTCCCTAGTATTTTACCAAATTTTTCCAGATTTTATTAGTTAGTGTAAGTACGAAATAAAAATCCACTTTTACAACTTGTTCTGAAATCGTATCTGATGGAACACCGAAAAGTTATCACTTTTTAACCCCTTCAGAAAAATTCAAAAAAATCTACAAAAATTATAGTTACTAATGGACATCCCAAAGGTTACTCAGTTCAAAGGGATCTTTCTAATTCGACACGGTTTGGAAATTAAAATTCAAAAACCCGGACTGATTTTCCAGACTTACAAATACGACCAGACACATAATTTTCTAAAAATCGAAAAGTAGCCTTACAAGCCTCTAAAAATTACAAACTAAATTTATCCAGGTAGCTATTTCATTAAACTACGATCTAGACTCCAGAAACATCGAAATATACGTTCATATCATTAATTCACAGCCGATTAAAGTCGAACAAAAATCCAGATCAGTAGCAGTTATTCACAGATTCATATATAACTTAGGGTTTTCACTCAAATTCGAATTGATTGATGCTAGTATAACATGTTTACCTTACGTGATGAGTGAAAACAAGAATGAAACAAGAATCAAGCCTCTTTTTGGGGTCTTGAGGATCGACAGCAGCAGCACACAAGGAGAACAGCCGCACTTTTGGTGATGAGGGGATTAGGGTTTTTGTAAAAAAAAATATTTCGGTATATCTAAATAGTGGAGATCGACATTTTTGGGTGAAGGGAAGATGGGCCAAGTTGTAATAGTTTCTTAAAGGATTAGGGCCCAAGACTTAGTGCTAGAATGACACAAGAGTTTTCGGCCCAAGGACACAAAGAACACATGCGCAAGTTTATTATTTTCGGACTATAGAACTTCTTAAATGTGCCATACTTCATATCATACGTTTCTTGTATCATTTCGTATTTACTTTTGGTTATACGTTCATATCATATAGTTTCGGTCATAATGTGTTATATAACTCCAGTTTTAATTTATAGCGTATTTTATAAGTTATTAAAACTTTAAATTTGAGGGCATTATTGTCAATTCATATTATGTTAAATTGCGGGTTTTACAATATTACATATCATATATGATATATATGATATATCATATATGATATTACATATAATATCATATATGATATGTAATATCATATATGATATATCATATATGATATATCATATATATCATATATGATATATCATATATATCATATATATCATATATGATATATCATATATATCATATATTATATGTAATATCATATATGATATATCATATATGATTTTTTCGGCCACGAAAAAAAACGTAAAAAAATGAAAAAAAAAAAAATTGTCGAAAATATATCAAATTGCCTATCTATAGAAAGATAATTAAATGCTCGTCGTAACGGCATATTTTTTTTCGCTTAACGATTAACGGTTTGAAAGATATTAATATTTGAAAAAAAAGGATGAAAGTGGGTTTTTTAAATTGTTGGGATTAATCTCATCCATTAGATCAAATAAAGATGGAGGGTGGAGATTAGTCCCTTGGTATGTAAAAAAAGTTTGGTCCTCAAATGATCTTAAATCATTCTTTAATGGAGTAAATTGCAAAAAATGTCCATAAACCTTTTGAAAATTCCGTAAGATGTCCTTGAAAAAAAATTGCAAAAAATGTTTTTGAAAAGTTACTGTAGCTGCAAAAAAATGTCCTTTTGCCTAAAATAAAAAATATAACATAATCCAATTTGATAACACATTATGGTGGCCTTTTATATATCTGCTAGGATCATGTTACTGAGAAAATGAGATGGACTATACGTCCATGGATAATGTTGTAGCAACCTGTAAAATTCTCCAGTGATTTGTAAACGTTAATCAAGTATTAAATTACTGTTACAGTTCAATTAACAATTTCTACAAGAAAAATTTAAAACTTTTGTTTATTACATTACAAAAAATCAAAAACATTATTACTTGATTCACAAGACTATGGAACGAGCTCACACACGGACCACGACTACATATTAGTTCAAATAATAAACCAAACGGACCACTAATACTATTGTTTGGCCCAACAGACAAATCCTAGGCCTGCTACTATTCATGGCCCAATCCAAAAATCCTTATAATTCTTTCATTTCACTCGAACTCATACACAAACACTTAGCCCTCGTATCTTGTAATCTCGACATTAAACCTATACTACATTTTATACCACTCGAATCCTCACACTTCAAATAATCTAGTTCGACAAACCTTGTTGTCGAACATTTAGTATATAAACAAGACCTAAAGTAACCATCACTCGACAACATTTCACTTTCACCCAAATATGACCAAATCGACCAATCGTAAATTTTGCCTAAACCCTTATTAAATTATGGTCGAATACAAGTCCATAATATTTATTTCTTCACCCCTAGACCTTTTAGTCACATTAAAAACCACTTTGGACATAGAATATATCGAATGGGAATATTGACCAAAACATTTATTCTCATTTCAATCCTTGAACCGACCCCTCCTATGCTAACTCACCAAAGCTACATTTAGAGTACTCGAGTACTTATTCCTTATAATCCTATCTAAACTCTACTACTTGTCCTATCAACCGCAACTTGCACCAATTTGCATACATATTATACTATATATCGTAAACATATGCATGCATATATACACTCACGTAAAACTCTCACTCCTCATTCACACTTGGAAATTTCACATACATATATATTCTCTAAGTATTATTCCTCTGCCAAGATCATTCGAGACACAAGAAGCTAAGTCCTAGCCACTTCGAAGCCATTCTTCATCATACAAATTTACCTGGACATCTTGGTGATCGTTCGAACGTATTTCTTGCATATCTTTCGAGTTCTTGTCCACTTCGACGCGTTTCTCACCACCTTACTTGGTGTAGTAAGCTCTTGACACTCTTTTGCTACACTCATTTATATTTTCATTTGAATGTGCAACGTATATATGTTGGGAATTCTGCTAAGGACGAATTCTGCTGAAGGTTACTGCTGACAGAATCTGCTGAAGTGTTGGATTCTGCTGAAGAAGTGTTTCTGCGGAAGTAGAGATTCTGCATAGTTGGTTTCTGCTGATATAGATATTCCGCGTATTTTATTATTTGTTAGGATATGTACGAGCTTTACTAGGAAACTATTATGATTATCTTGTTTAGTTTTTAGAAGATACGTTTCTTGTGAAACGGTTTAGGGTTTCTAGTGAATCAGTTTAGGGTTCCTTATCTATAAAAGGAACACATTATTATGTATGATGTATGAATTAAGAAAAACAAGTTCTTAGTATTAATAAAAGATCCATAGAGGATCAATCGTTCTTAGTTATCTGTGTTCTTACTTGTGTTTAATTTCCGCTTTAGAATACAAGTATTAGAGACTTTCTATTAGTGTGTTTGTGATTACATAAACATTACTAACGATCCACGAGCGCTCAAAGGTCTATCAAGGTCTAAGGTTCTACAAGTGGTATCAGAGCCTCGGGAGAGTCTCTGTGATTCTAAGAATATCTTTTCTTTTACACCCTCTCAATCAAAACAACCAAAACAATGCCTGGATCAGACGATGGATCAGAAGTTAACAACAACCATAACACCACATCTTCATCTTTGCAACAACTCACTCTCACCAACAGCAATGCAAAGTTCCCATACCTCAAGAAGGAAGAGTATGAATTGTGGGCTATGAAGATGCAGAACTGGATCACTAATATTGATTGGAATCTTTGGGAAATTGTCAAAAAGGGAAATAGTTTGAAAAGGCACACCGAAGATGCTGATGGCAAGATTACCATCCTTGGTCCTAAAACTGCTGAAGAGTTTCTAGCCGTACAGAGAGAGCAAAAAGTTAGAACTATTCTCCTTCAGGCTATACCAGATGATCATATGGGTGACTTTCACTACATGCAGGATGCAAAGGACATCTGGATGGCCATCAAGGCTAGGTTTGGTGGGAATGATGAGTCAAAGAGGATGAGGAAATCAATGCTGAAACAGCAGTTTCAAGAGTTCCAAGTCTCTGAGGAAGAAGGCATCCACAAGGGGTATGACAGGTTCCATAGGATTTTGAGTCAATTGAATCAGCTGAAGGCCAGGCCAGACAATGAGGATTGCAATGCAAAGTTCTTGTGATCTTTACCTCCATCTTGGCTGCAAGTGAGCATTGCACTAAAAGCTAAAGGTGGACTGGATATGCTCTCTTTTGATGATCTCTACAACAAGCTTAAAACTCTTGAGCCTGATGTTAGAAGTCCCATTCGTTCATCCACTCCCAGTTACTCAGCTTTTGTTAGCACCACCTCTAATAAGATGAATCAAGCTTCAAGCCCAAGCTCCTCAGCATCATCTTCCTACACCAACACCAGACCAAATTCACAACCTCAGTCTAGTGGTGTATTGGAAGATATACTTCACTCTTTTGTTGCTGATTATGATCATCAGCATCAACTTGCTTTTGAGGATTTTGATCAGATGGATCCTTTGGATTTGGAAGAGATGAACTTGAAGTGGCAGGTGGCCATGCTCACATTGAACGTCCAGAGGTTTGAAAAGAAGTCTGGGAGAAAGTTTGGTTATCAAGGAAGAGATCCAGCTAGATTTGACAGGATGAAAATCAAATGCTATACTTGTGGACAGATGGGTCACTTCAAACGAGAGTGCAAGGATAGGAAGGCTGGTGATGAGGTTAGGTATACTACCTATCAGCAGAATCAAATGGAAGCTGGGAAAGCTGGAGCTTTGGTTACTCTGGATGACCATGTTAACTGGAAGGCACATGAACCTGATAATGATGAAGCTTCTGGGCAGAGTGGATTGCTGGCAAGCTGTACTACAGAGGATCAACATGATCAAGTTGCCTTTATGGGCATCTCTCAGGTACATAATTGTGTTTTTGGTTGTAGTGAAAGATATAATGAACTTAAGGATGCATATGATGAATTGAAACCTAAATATAATGAATGTTATGTTGAATGTGAGGCTTACAAACAGGCTTTAAAAACTAAAGAAAGACAACAAATTTGGTTTCAGAAGAATCAGACTGCCTATGAAGAAAATATAGGGGTGTTAGAAAGAGACTTAGTGTGTACTACAAATGAATTAAAATGTTGTGAAAAGAAAAAGGCTACACTAGAGTTAGAGAACCAAGAACTACAAGAGAAACTAGAGAAGGAAGTAGCTAATCATAAAACTTGGTTAATATCAGGTGATAAGTTATCTAACTGTCTCTATAATACTCAACCTGTAAACTCTAGTATAGGTTTAGGTTTTAAAAAATATGTGGGTTTAGAGGCTAGGTTTGATATGGGTAAACCTACACCAGCAGGCTTAGCAAATTTTGTTAAAGAAGGAAAATTACATGCTGTACCTGGACCTATTAGAGGAGAATTCATGCCCACTACCAACACCACCTCAGACTTTGATGGATCACACCATCTGTATGGCAAAAAGTCAAGTGACTTGCCAGACCCTGATTCTAATTCTACTGACTTTGTCTCTTGTTCTTCTAGTGACAAGTCTTCTGACCAAGGGTCTACTACCAGTTGTGATTCAAGTGAAAAGTCAGACCTTCCCAAGACCTCACCAAAGCCTACACCCAAGACTCCCTACAAGTCTATTAGAGTTGCTGCTGAGGAATCAAAGTCCAAGACAGTTTCTTCTGAAGACTTGTCTTTTAATTCTTTGCAAAACAATGTTTTTAATTCTGTCAAAAACAATCCTGTTAATGTTAGTGGTTTGAATAATCTTGCATGTAATGGAACATCTTTCACTTTTAATAAATCTTCTAAAAAGAAGAAATGCTTTGTGTGTGGAAGTAAATTTCATTTGATTAAGGATTGTAATTTTCATGAGCAAAGATTAGGTGTATGTAGTGGTCAAAATAAACCTAGACCAATGTGGAATAATGTTAAGGATATACCACCATATGTTCCACAAGCAACTCATAAGACCAGCAATTCTGCTGATAGACATTCTCCATCTGCTGGGAGAAGACCTGTTGCTAGACCATATGTGAGACCAACTAGTTCATACTTTCAGAATGGTTATTGGCCTGGATTTATTGACCCAATGTATGTGGGTAGGGGATATTGGGATACTGCTGTTAAGCCCTCAGCAGGTTGTTTTTGGACTAAAAAGGGACCTAATTTTCATAGCAGGTCCAAGAAAATGGTGGATCTTATACATCTACATGGCCTAACTCTTATGATCCACAAGGCAGGCTCAAGTCAGTAATGACTTGAGTCTCCAAAGTGTACTTATCTTCTGTATATTTTTTGTTGTTGTAGGATCATCCTCTGAAAAGTAAAGAAGTAGGCATAGTAGATAGTGGTTGTTCCAGGAGTATGTCAGGAAACATAGAGATGATGCATGATTTTGTACCCATTGAAGGAGGAGGCAATGTGACTTTTGGTGGAGGAGATGGTAGAATCACTGGGAAAGGAACCATCAGAACACCTAATTTGGACTTTGAGAATGTGTATTATGTGAAGGAACTACAACATTTCAACTTGTTCTCAGTATCACAAATTTGTGACACCAAGAACAAAGTATTCTTCTCTGAGGATGAATGTCTTGTGCTCTCTAAAGACTTCAAACTTCCAGAAGATACAACAATTTTGCTGAGAGTTCCCAGAAGTTACAATTTATACACATTCAATTTGAATGATGTTCAACCTGAAGGTGACCTAACATGTTTGGTGGCTAAAGCATCCCTGGATGAGTCTACAAAATGGCATAGAAGGATGGCTCATGTGAATTTCAAGACCATTAACAAGCTTTCTAAACTTGGTCTAGTTCATGGACTTCCCTCCAAAGTCTTCACCAATGAGCACAATTGTGTTGCCTGCAACAAAGGAAAGCAACACAGAGCCTCATACAAAGCCATTACTGCTGTGAGCACTATCTCAGAACCTCTTCAGTTGTTGCATATGGATCTCTTTGGTCCAACTCAAATCAGAAGTATTGATCACAAGTACTTCTGCCTGGTAATCACTGATGACTTTAGCAGGTTTTGTTGGGTATTCTTTTTGAAAACTAAAGATGAAACATCTCCAATTTTAAAAGAATTCATTACCCTTGTTGAAAACTAGCTAAACAAAAAGGTTAAAGGTATTAGGTGTGATAATGGGACAGAGTTCAAAAATGTTGTTTTAATTGACCTCTGTCAGTCTAAAGGAATAAAAAGGGACTATAGCAATCCAAGAACCCCACAGCAAAATGGGGTTGCTAAAAGAAAGAATAGGACCTTAATAGAGGCAGCAAGATCCATGCTTGCAGACTCTAAATTACCCACTATGTTCTGGACTGAAGCAGTAAGTACTGCTTGTTATGTTTTGAACAGGGTATCCATCACTAGACCTCATTTCAAGACACCTTATGAACTTCTTACTGGGAAAGTTCCTGATATTCATTATCTCAAACCTTTTGGATGTCAAGTGACCATTTTGAATACTAGTGATCCACTGGGAAAGTTTGATGAGAAAGCTGATGAGGGGTATATTGTGGGTTATTCAGCACATAGTAAGGCTTATAGGGTATATAATTTAAATGCTAAAAAGATTGAGGAGACCCTTAACCTGAGATACCTAGAAGACAAGCCTAATGTTCATGGTCAAGGTCATGCTTGGTATTTTGACCTGGATTACTTAACTGATTACTTGGGCTATACTAGATATGTTGCTAACCAATCTGCAGGTTCTCAAGAGTCTCCCACTAGCAATGCAGGTACCTTGGATGATGACTCAGATAGTGAGTCTGAGCATGATGAACAAACAATTGTTGTACCTTCTTTTTCTCCTAACCAATTTGCAGGTGATAGCTCTAAGGAAACTTCTGATGAGCTTGAAGATGAGTCACACTATGAAGAGGACCTTGCTATACTCAAGAAGCAGGAGCATGCAGCCAATCAAGAAGCTGAAAGACTTGGTGTGGAGTTAGCACAACCAGTCAGTGGAAACCAGGATTCTGCTGATAGTTCTTCTGTTTCCCCTGACATCACCAATTCTGCTGACAGTTCTCCTGAAGGTTCTCCCATTTCTCCTAGTGTGTCCACAGACTTTGAAGAGCCATATACACGTTTTCCAAGTCCTTCTGATCTTGGGAATCACCAACCCAAAGCTGGAATCTTCAACTCAGCCTCCTATGACAGTGATTTTGGACCCAATGTGAACAATCTTGACACCACAATTGATGTCAACCCCAATGCTACCAAAAGGATCAACATTGCTCATCCCCAATCCAATATTCTTGGTGATCCTCAAGCACCTGTTAGAACTAGAGGTACTGTGAAAAGTTCTAAGTATGGGAAAGTTGCTTTTCTTTCCTATGTCTCAAATCAGCAAAGGGACAATCACACAGACTTTAAGCATTGTCTGTTTGCTTGCTTTCTCTCTCAAGTGGAGCCAACCAGTGTTGCTCAAGCTCTTGAAGACTCAAGCTGGCTTGAAGCAATGTAAGATGAGATGCAACAATTCAAGAATCAGCAGGTTTGGATATTAGTACCACTCCCTGAAGGGAAGATTGCCATTGGGACAAAATGGATTTTGAAGAATAAAAGAGATGCAAGGGGTATTGTGGTAAAAAACAAAGCAAGATTGGTGGCTCAGGGGTTCAGACAAGAGGAAGGAGTTAATTATGATGAAGTCTTTGCTCCAGTAGCTAGAGTTGAGGCCATTAGAATCTTCTTGGCCTATGCTTCTTATATGGGTTTCCTGGTATATCAGATGGATGTGAAAGGTGCTTTTCTGTATGGTGAAATTGAAGAGGAAGTATATGTCACTCAACCCAAAGGTTTTGAAGACCCAGATAATCCAAAACATGTTTACAAGGTTGTAAAAGCTCTCTATGGACTACATCAGGCACCAAGAGCTTGGTATGCTAGGCTTTCTGCATTTCTGCTGAAGCATGGATACAGAAGAGGTGCCATTGACAAAACACTCTTCATTAAGAAGAATTCCAGTGACATCATTCTTGTGCAGGTTTATGTGGATGACATTATCTTTGGCTCCACTAAAGCAGCTTGGTGCAGGGAGTTTGAGGAATTGATGAAGGGGAATTTCAAATGAGTGCTATGGGGGAGCTAACTTTCTTTTTGGGTCTACAAGTTCAGCAGAAACAAGATGGTATCTTTATCAGTCAGGATAAATATTTGAAAGATATCTTGAAGAAGTTTGATATGGAAAATGTCAGAACTGCCACTACACCTTATGAAGCTCCAAAACCAAAGAACAATCTTGAACCAGATCCTGCAGTGAATGTTCACCTATATAGATCCATGATTGGGTCATTGATGTATTTGAAAGCTTCAAGGCCTGACATTACATTTGCTGTGAGTGCTTGTTCTAGACATCAGGTCACTCCACTTACTTCCCATTTGAATGCAGTCAAAAAGATCTTCAAGTACCTCAAAGGCCAACCCAACTTAGGTCTTTGGTACCCAAAAGAGTCTCCTTTTAAGTTGGAAGCATATAGTGATAGTGATTATGCTGGTGCAAATCTGGATAGGAGATCCACAACTGGAGGTTGCCAATTTCTAGGAAGAAGATTGATTTCTTGGCAATGCAAGAAACAAACTATTGTTGCTACCTCATCTACTGAAGCAGAGTATGTTGCTGCTGCCAATTGTTGTGGACAGGTTCTTTGGATACAAAATCAATTGTTGGATTATGGGTTTAATTTTATGAACACCACAATATTTATTGATAATCAAAGTACCATATGCCTTGTCAAAAATCCAGTTTTTCATAATAGAACTAAGCATATTGAAATCAGGCATCATTTTATAAGAGATGCATATGAAAAACATTTGATTAAGGTGGTTAAGATTCACACAGATGATAATGTGGCAGATTTATTGACTAAGGCTTTTGATGGACCTAGGTTTCAACACTTAGTTGTCCATATTGGGATGGTTAACCCTTAACTACAAAGTTTGAGGGGAGGCATAGGCCTCAGGGGAGGCATATGCCTCAGGGGAGGATTGTTGTTGTAAAACTTGTAGTATTTTGTAGATTATGTTTGCTATTTGCTAACACACTAACCATCTAATGTACTTTAAGTTTTGTATGGTTTGGTTTGTTTGCTGTTATGTGTCTGTTTTGCAGAATGCCTTGATGTGTAGTTGCTGATCTTAAGTTGTAGCACACCAAGATTGGTTAAATGGGACATGGTCAAGTAAGCTTAAAGATTGATTCTGCTGAATGGAAGTGCTGAAGCACAGTTCAAGTAATAATCATAGAAAGATAAAAGTTGTTCATTCATTCAAAGAAATTACAGCTAACAAACAACTTCAAATTGCAATAAAAGACCATTCCTATACAAGATAACCTACACAGACTCTAGATCCTATCATCATGATTTCAAAAGCTGTTGGAGATGCATGACCAGGAATGAAGATGCTGAAGAACCTAGTTTTATATCTTTGGTCCTTGGCAACATCTCATCATCAACTACTCCATTTTACCATTTCCTTTTCCGGTCACCTCTGCACCCTTGCCCTTTCCTTTGTCTCTATGGTATGAAACACCAGACCTTGGAGCAGGAAGACCAATAACCACCTCCCTTGTCACTGGGAGTGGTGGATTTCTGGTGTGTGGCCTAGGTTGGGGTTGTGAAGGTTGGGGATTCTCTTCACTTGCTGTTGCTGCTTCCCTTTCCTCTTCCTCTTTCACCAATCTATTGAAGATTGGCTCTAGACGCTCTGTGGAGTCATCAGAGCCCCTAGATGAATCATTTGGATTCACCACACTATCATCTTCAGATGAAGGGAGAAAGGGGGACTTCAAAGGACGAGGTTCATCTTGATAGGGTATCGAAATAACGGACGACTATCCTCAGTGGATGATGATGATGATGATGATGATGATGATGATGGAGTTTTGGGTGGGTTGTTTGGTCTGCTTAATGAGCCCACATCATGTTTTCTTTTTCGGGCTTGTTCTTTGGTAAGACCATACCTTCTACGGGAAGGTCGTGAGGATGATTGGGAGGCTTGGTGTTTTGGTGGTGATTAGGGACTGTTGTCTCCTGAGTCTGCTGATGACTCAGAGGTGAGATCAACTACTTCTGGCTGGTTGTTCATGGTGTTGATGATTGATTTTGGTTGAATGAGGGTTTGATGGTAAATTGGGGTTAATTGATATGTGCGGATTGTGATTTGGGGTTATTTTATAGGTGAAGTCAAGGGTTGATGGTAATTAAAGCGAGTTGGATGGCAAAGTAAAAATCAAGATCTTTACTGAAGATACTTTTACACTTGAGTTGATTCTGCTGATTGACTTTCCATTAGCAGATTGACCGTCATTTCTGCTGAAGAGTTATTTTTGAATGATGGAGTTACTTTACACGTCAGATCCGGTCAACAATTAGTTTCGATATTTTTGACCATAATTGGGTAACTTCTATTTATAACCTACTTCATATAATCTTCGCCCAAAACAACTTATTCCCTCTTCAAGCAATTTAAACCTATTTTCCATTCCTTTGTTTCATAACCTATCTCTCTCAATTTCTTTAATGGAGGCACTTCAATTTAAGAAGGATCACAATAAAGTTGCTTTTCTAGGAAAAGCAAAGGGACATGAAATGTATGAACCTATGGTGGATTTCTTGAAGTGTTCCAAGATTCACTTTGCACTGACTCATTATCCAGATGTGGTACATGAATCTTTGGTCAAGCAATTTTGGGCATCTGCTGAAAAACGTTCTGACACAGAGATTGTTGCAATGATTGATGGAGCAGAGTATGTGGTGACTGAGTCGTTGATTAGGACAAGATTGCAACTGGATGATGAAGGTGGTGTCTATCACACCAACACTGGTGAGATACTTGCTGGGCTGAGAGCGGCTGGTTATCAAAGTATAGATACAATTATGTGGCTCAAGAACAAGTTTTGCCCCAAGTGGAGGTTTTTGGTGCACACATTGCTTCAGTGCATCAGCAACAAGTCTGGAGGATGGGATCAATTCTCTACCTAATTGGGTTGTGGTATAGTATGTCTATCACAGGGTTTAACTTATAATTTCTCTAAGTTTATTTTTGATAATATGGTTGAAAATATTCAAAAGAAAAAGCATAAGTTTCTCATGTACCCTAGGTTTCTTCAAATAATTTTAGACATAAACACCCAAGACAGAGGCCATTATCCCATAGGAGCCCTTAGTGCTAAATTGTTTGCTTCAATGAAAACTCACTATGTTGGGGCACATCACCCTCTGCTACCAGCTATGTTGCCACATGGCAATGATGATGCTGATGAGGGTAATGCTGCTGGTGCTCCACCATCTCCCAATGCTGCTGATGATGGTACTCCATCATTTCCAAGTGTTACTGCTGATGGTAATCCATCAGTGGAAAGGGATGAGGGTCCTTCCACAACTGCTGAAGCACCAATTGTTTCTCCTGACCAACCTACACCTTCACCTTTACATGCTTCACCCATTCCTAGTCCAACACCAACTCATGAAGCTCCTAATGAGCTTGTTCCTGAGGTTGAGGAGACACTTCAGTCTCTTGACACTCCTGTGCCTACACCTCTTGAATATGAGACTACCAGACTGTCCACACCTAGCCCTATTAGAGAACCAATTGATGAAAGCTCTCCTAATTTTGAGCATATTACTTCTGAAAGGCCCAATGAAGCTCCCTTTACCACTGAGAAATCTGCTGGTGGAGCTGAGGACCCTATTACTCTCACTTCTCTGTATAATTTGCTCAACAGGAATGTTCAAGAAGTTGAGAAGTTGAAGAAGGAGCTCGCAGATACCAAATCCTCACTTGGAGGTGAGATTGTGGTGTTGAAAAAGAGGGTTCAGGAGTTAGAAGATCAACTTGGGCAGAAAAAGAAAAGGAAGTTTGTGTTTGCCTCTGATGAAGAGCAGGAGGATATTTATTTGGATCATCTTGATTTATTGGCTGAAGCTGCTCAGCAGACTCATACTTCTTCACCCAAAGCTGCTGAATCATCACAATCAAAAGAGCAGATCAAGTTCTATAGAAAGAGGGGAAGACAGTATTTGAGCAAGGATTCTAAAATGCCAAGTTTGAATGTTGTTCAAGAACAAGTTGATGCTGAAGTATTTGTTGCTGGGAGATCTTTTGTCTTGAATCCTGATGCTGAGGTTTCTTCTATACATGTTCAAACTACCACTCAACATGTTTCTGCTGATGCTTCTATTGGTGTTTCTTCTGAGAATATTGACAGAGTTCCTATTGTTGATATCTCTCATAATGATTCTTCTAATGAGCCTGCTACTCAAGTTCCAAGTGTTGACATCTCTGGTAATGAGCAAGGAGTGATGGTTGATGAAGATCTTGGTACAGATCTTGTGAGTGACAAAGAAAGGAAGGAGCAAGCTAGACTGGTGAAAGAGTATGAGGATATGATGAAGAGTCAAGCTTTGGCACAAAAGATGATAGCTCAGTTTCCTACAGATTTGCCTCCTGAAAGGCAAAGAGAACTAGATGAGCAATCAGTTCATTTTACTGATGCACAATGGGATTCTTATACTCTACAAGCTGCTTCCAATTCTACTTTGGCTCAAAGCATCTTGGGAGCTGCCTTTGATAGGGACAACTTTGCTGCACAAATGGTGGCTCTTGGTCAACAAAAGAAGAAAGCTGTAGCAGAAAAGAGAAAGGCCATTGCTACACAGAAGGCCAAAGCTAAGAGAGATAAAACCCATACTGAGGCACAAACGAAGAATTATATGAGAAATGTGGTTTATCATCAATATACTTCTGTATATAACTCTGCTTTGACCAAGAAGCAAGTCTGGGCCTTACCTGAATCTGACTTGCATCAAATATATAATCAGATTATGAAGGCTATTCACTCACCTCCTACTCAATTGAAGAGGCCTACTGTATGTATGGATGCTCCAGAAGCTAAAAGGATCAAGACAGTTGAGCTTGGTACTTCATCTTCTGTTGATACAGAACAACTTCACACTCAAGCTGTTTCTGCTGAGGCAACTCCTGAAGGCAACCAATCTGCTGAACAAGAAGGATCACTTATTTCCAACTACAATGCAGATCTGGTGAGGAAAGCTGAACTAGAAGCTGTTGAGGCTAGAAAGGCCAGAGAAGCTATTGAGAAGTTGCATGAAGCAGGTGGTTCTGTTCCTACATCTTCTATTCCTCCTGAAGATGCTTCTGGTGCATCTGAAAATGTTAGTCCTATGGGGATTTATATACCTGGAAGGAGGAAGAAAAGGATGGCACACAGAAGACATATTGCCATCAGAAGATCAGTGAGATTAGCTAGGAAGCAGGTTTCTAGAGCTCCTAGGAAATGTCTCAGAAGAACCCACTTTGATAAAGGTTGTATCATCAGCCTTGAGATCTACATGCTTAGAAGAACTCCCCTTGTGAGACCTAGGAGCTCTAGAAACCTGCTTCCTAGCTAATCTCACTGATCTTCTGATGGCAATATGTCTTCTGTGTGCCATCCTTTTCTTCCTCCTTCCAGGTATATAAATCCCCATAGGACTAACATTTTCAGATGCACCAGAAGCATCTTCAGGAGGAATAGAAGATGTAGGAACAGAACCACCTGCTTCATGCAACTTCTCAATAGCTTCTTACAATGTGTTGGTCAAATGGACACTGACAGATGGACAGATAAACACCATCTATAGGCAAGATCATTCCTATATGGAGTTTACTTTCTTGCAAAAAATACTTCACTTGGTGGATAGGCAAGATTTGCATACTCTCTATGGAATGGTCACAGAGTACTATGCCTCTCATACACCACAGGGGGCTGGTTTGTACTTATTGGGAGATCTGCAAGTTCTGTTTGATTCTCACTCTCCTAATGGAAAAGGCTACTCAATCTGGGAGAATTCACACAAATGGAGGGTTGATACTTGGAGGTTTTACCCTATGCCTAATGTGCATGTTGTTGAAACAAAGTCTGGCATTATGGTATGTATGTTTTCTGATCAGCATTATCCTTGGTCTATTCCTCTGATGAAACGTCTGCTTAGAAGAAAATTGGAAGTTCCTCCTGATCCAGTGGCCAATGATGAGACTCATGCTGAACAGCTGGTTGGGTTAATCAAGTCCAAGCTTCTGCACCACAAAGCTTCTACTTGATTCTGGTATTGTGTATTATTTTTGTATCTTATTTTTCTTTATTTCATTTATTTCTTATTTCTTATTTCATTCTTTTCCTTAGTTAAAAAAAAAAAATTATATTTGTACTAACTTTTCTGCAGGTTTGTTGTATATCACTCTGTTGATGGTTATCAACTCACCAGATGTGACTTGTGTCCATCAAAGAGTTGGCTAGTCCAGAGGGTACAGCTTTGGTAAAGACACATCAAATCTGTTGATAGCTGTAATAGCTTGCTCAAAACTATAGGGTATTTCCACTCACCCATGCTTCATTGCTGAGAGTTGAAATGGTTCTCAATTCACCATGGATGTAACCCTTTATGGGATCCAAAGAATTGGCTAGTCCACAAAAGTATGGTTTGTGGTAAAGACATTTGGTATCCATATTTGGTATTCAATTCACCAAGGTTTAGTTGAAACCGAGAATTGGCTAGTCCTGAGCAAACGGCTACAGGTAAAGACATCTCAAATCCGTTTATAGCTGATGATTTGCTAAAAATCATATGGTTATCAGTGTACCATAGTTTTCGAACTTAAACATTTGGCTACTCCAGTAGTGATGGCTATTGGTAAAGAGACATCAAATCCATTATTTTCAATGATTCACCTCTCACAGGAGTTTACACACCTGGATATGATGAGAATAGTATGAAACTAAACTATTTTGATGTACATTATGTCATTTGTTGCTGCAAAGACCTGAAGTTTAAAGTTTTGCCATTCATAGAGATGTGGTTCATTTGATTCTTTGCTGATGATGTTCGAATTCAATCCTCTTATTCTGAAGTGTTAAAGATCTATCAAGAATCTTGAACTTAACCATGTCAAATTCAAGATTAGGGGAGGATTGTTGGGAATTCTGCTAAGGACGAATTCTGCTAAAGGTTACTGCTGACGGAATCTACTGAAGTGTTGGATTCTGCTGAAGAAGTGTTTCTGCGGAAGTAGAGATTCTGCGTAGTTGGTTTCTGCTGATATAGATATTCCGCGTATTTTATTATTTGTTAGGATATGTACGAGCTTTACTAGGAAACTATTATGATTATCTTGTTTAGTTTTTAGAAGATACGTTTCTTGTGAAACGGTTTAGGGTTTCTAGTGAATCGGTTTAGGGTTCCTTATCTATAAAAGGAACACATTATTATGTATGATGTACGAATTAAGAAAAACAAGTTCTTAGTATTAATAAAAGATCCATAGAGGATCAATCGTTCTTAGTTATCTGTGTTCTTACTTGTGTTTAATTTCCGCTTTAGAATACAAGTATTAGAGACTTTCTATTAGTGTGTTTGTGATTACATAAACATTACTAACGATCCACGAGCGCTCAAAGTTCTATCAAGGTCTAAGGATCTACAATATATATTTTTCATTCGAACCTTACAAGCTTTCTATGCATTTTATTCGATTCTCATTATTTGTTTCGAACAAGCATATGACCTCCTAATCATGGATGGCTAGATAATCATTTATCATATTCGTTTGACATTTATTCTATCCCTTAATCACTTAATGAGACCTATTTTGATCACACATCACGTCGTATACTACATATGTCATGTTTATCAATTTGGACCAACTCATTTTAACAACTAGAAACAACCTCACAACTTCCAATTTATGCGTACAACTTATACAATAATCGGCTCGACTTGATTCTCTACAAGCTACTCTAATAAGCTGTTCAAATAATCTCGCTTGATAAACTATAAACGGACCTTTTTAAAACCCAAAGTTATCGCTAGGTCGAAACTGTTTCAAAACTCGATTTAATGTCGAGTGGGCTTTTAAGCCCACTTAACTCGAAATAAGCACATGCGATAAGCAGATGAAATAAGCAGTTTGAGAATGTTTTTATAACATTATAATAAGCCCAAAACCAGGCCCATTTCATCTTAAAACCCCTCGGATCGTAAAACGTTATTGGGCTTTCGGTTTGGCTTGTTAAAGCCCAATAAGCAAATCGAATAAGCAGTTGGTATAAGCACTTTAAATGTATTTTTAGAATCATAAAATAAACCCAAAACAAAGCCCAATCGATTTTCAAACCCAACGAATCAATTTCTCTTAATGGGCTTTGTTTTATGCTCGTTAAGGCCCATTAAACACGTAATAAGCTCTTATTGTGAGATAAGCACTTTTACAAATCCAAATAAGCTGTTTTAGGCTTACACAACTTTCCGAAATCATAATCTATCATTTTTATAAATTTTGAACTTGTTTTGCAAAGAATATTTCATTTCGGGTAAAATAAGTCAAGTTTGTATAAATATATTCTAAACTTTAAATTCAGTAACTTGAGGGTAGAAAATGTCCATACAGTAAACATAAGGCTTAGAAAGTAATATTTCACTCTTTTGGGATATTTTCATTTAAATTTGAAACTTGTGTTCAATTGATATACCTGTAATTTCTATAAGATTTCTTCAACTTTGGGCCCGGTTAGGGCAAATAAACGAACTATTGACGTATAACAACGAATCCCACTATTTATCTCATCATTATTTAAACTTGTGTAATATTAAAAATCAACTGTTTACTTATAAACTCTATGAACTCACCAACCTTTGTGTTGACGCTTTTTAGCATGTTTATCTCAGGTAGCTAATGGAGCATTCAAGGCACGGAGCAGGCATTAAACTAATGGTTTTTGGTGTCAAATAAATTCTGTCATTTATGTCAAAACTTACTTTTGGTGAAGTAGTAAAACATTGAAATTCCCTTTTTATATCTCATTTATAAATAAATGACAAATAACTTTCAAAACGCCTCTTTTGAGTCGTTTTCTATAACTATGACTATGATCCTACCAGTAATACCCCTATTAGTCTTCCGCTGTTAATTCAAAATTTAGGGGGTGTTACAGATTGGCATCAGAGCTATGGTTATAGATAGAAGAAACTTTACAAGCACGCCACAGGGTCATTATACGAGAAAGCCACGTTAAAGACCTGCAGGTCAGACAGCTGATAGAGATACAGAGACTTCTGGACCAGATCACAGAGCTGAAGAGACGCATGGATGAAACTTCCGGGAGTTGGACATATATTACATCAGTTGTAGTTTTGAGGCATCTTAGCCTGCCGCGTGAGGCATTAATAAAGGACCTTGTATCATTTTGTTTTGTTAAACAATGGATCAAGTTATTAATATTATGTTGTTGGTTATGGATTTGCTATATATTGATGTTGAGTTATGTTACCATGGTTGTTTTCTTATATTCATGTGTGCAGTGATTGTATCCAGACATGTAGTGATGTTACTTATTGTAACACCCCCAAAATCATAATATTGCGGAAGCATACACTTTGGGTGCTACTAAATCGATAATCACAACACAAGATATAGGGAACGGATTAAAAATCCGTTTTAAAATACATTACATTTTTAAAGACGTGTTGTCTTACATAAAATCCATTTCAATTAAAAATGTAGCCCACTAAACAAAACAGTCCTAATTTCAGAGTTAACGCAATACTAAAAACATTTCCAACATTTATTATGACCACCGCCATGCCCTGCCTTCAGCTAACACACCTCAGTTTCCTGAGAAACAAATCAACAACAACACACTATCCTGCTATGCAAACACTAAGCCTCATCTAACCGAACTATGACATCGCAACATGCCAAGCTGGCATTAGCTAGAAAGGGGTGCCCGCGAGTGTTAATCCCCAGACACTCGGCCTATTTTCATATGGTATACGTTCGCCTTGGCTATGCCGAGCCAACCGAACGGGGGTGTCATCCCCAATAGATCTATTTATATCAAACGGCTTCCTAGAAAGGAATTAACGGTTGATGATAGTGGGCGCAATGGGATTCAACTAAACTTAGGTTTCTGCATATTAGTGTGCATAAAAACAAAATTTCATTTTTGGTCCATGAAAACAGTTTTGCATGTTTCTCCCCCCAAAGCTCGTAAAACAATTCGTATAAAAATATGGGGCTATAAACTCACCTTACAAACAACAGCAATCTGCTAATCAACAAAATAGTGCAACCGCGCCGACACGCAACCTAAATCAGTTCGGTAAGTCTTAGCGAAATATTCGTGTCTCATATGTCTTTATTTTATTTGAAAAGTTTACGCGTGAACAGTGCTCGTGTATTTCTTGCTTGCTGTGTGGTAAAATATATTTCAAAATGATTTATCGTACGTATCTCTTGGTGGTGGTGGCTCATGGTGAAAGTGTACGGCGGGAATACGTAACGGAACATCCGTGTTAGTATTCGCCGTTAAATTGCGCAAGTATTATATATATATCATATATATATATATATATATATATATATATATATATATATATATATATATATATATATATATATATATATATATATATATATATATATTAAGTTAAGTACTTAAGTATTTAATTAATTAAGAATTATAATTAATTAAACAGGTTTTTGAGAAATTAATAAAATAATAGAGTTAGTGGAGGATTATTATATCCTAAATATTATTTATTATCTATCATTCAATTTTAATTATAGGAACTTTAGAAAACAAAAGCATGGTTAAGTATTTAGAAAGATTTTTTTTTTTTTTTTTTTTTTTTTTTTTTTTTTTTTTTTTTTTTTTTACTTAAGTTAAGTATTTTTACTAAAATACTCTAAGTGTTAGATTTTTAAAAAATTTGGGCATGACCCATTCGTTTATACAACGTTTCCATTTTCCGCAGGTGTTGCAATTTTCTCAAATAACTCGTCTCATTAACTATATGTGCAAAATGTGCTTGTAATATATATTTTGGTCGTCGTTAGTATTTTTATCGTTATAGTTATCATTATCGTTACGTTTAATTATTAATGATAGATTTCGACACAAAGTCAATATTTAGTCGAAAAGTCAACAAAAGTCAATATTAATAATAATTTGGTTAAAATGTCATTTTTCACCCTTTTGGAGACTAACGCGTCTCAAACAAGTCCAAAACTAGTTTTCGTTATATTTACTGTATCGTTAAGTAATAATATCCATAGTGAGTCGGAAAATATTTCAAAAATCATTTTTGTCATCCAACTTGTCTTTTGGGCTGAAACTTATGAAATAAGCCCAATAGTTAATTTTTAGTCCAAATCATTTAGCCCTTTTTATTTACGATATATATCGTCGCGTTTCTAAAAATTATTTAACACGTTCATTAAGTCCGTTTGGTCAAAATTCAAAGTTGCAAAGTTTTATGTTGGGCTCGGCCCAACAGCCCACTCGTGGTCTTTTTAGTCCAAAATTGTATTTAGCCCAATTTTTCATTTTAGTGAATATTAGTTACGTAATAAACTTTAAGCTTATCAATTAAGTTCTTATAAATAAGCTATTTAGTCAAATAGTCAAATATGACCAAATTTCATTATATTCGACCCACATTATATATGTCGACCCATTTTCTTATTTTTATAATCTAATCTCTATTACTTATGGCTTATTCAATAAACTATTCCAAATAAGCTTTTAAGCATAATTTCCACCATTTCACCACTTGAGCCAAAATTTTATGTTTTTCAAAACCGCAATAATTTTGTAATTTTTATCTGGCCGATTCATATACATAGCCTCAAAAGTTCATATATTGCTTAATCTCGCGTAATTAACGTAAATCATGTTTGTATCATCAAACTAGCACCATATGTAACAAAATTTACCACACAAGCAAGAAATTTATAAATTTGTCCATATATCATAAGCATGTCGAGCACTATTGTAACACCCCAACCCGGCAAGGGTAAAGATATCACAACAATGGCTTCATATCAGATTACAAGTATAAAATCCAAAACATCATAAGTCCATAACATTAATGATCAAAGGAAAATAAGTCAACATAACTTATGCCCAAAACAGAAAATAAACCGAAGTACATAAACCCAAAATGCCTAAACAATGGCATAACAGAACAGAATCCAAAATGGTATAACTAGAATGTTAAGGTCTAAGCTTCACACAGTTGCTCTCATCCCCAAAGCAAAACCCCAGATCCTAGCTTAAGTACCTGCCGCACATGAAAAGAAAACATGCGGCTGAGCTTAAAAAGCTCAGTGGACAGATACATATACAAAGCAATAATAATGAAACAGAACTGAAATATGGTGCACGGGGAAATATCATGAAGTATAATCAAAGAGACAGAAATATAAAAGAAGAATAGGATAGTCCTCCACCACGAGCCCAGAACATAACAGATAGTAACCATCATAATCTAGAGGGGATGCCTCTTAAGTAACCAGATAATATGAGGGGTGTCCTCATGTATCAAATGGAGTGATCAGCTCCCAGATAAATGTGAAAGGCATGTATTGCACACAGTACCAGTCACCAGAACAGAATCATATCATATATAGTTAAATCCACTAAACAGAATAGATCTAGGATGCATCCATACGCCCCCCCAGAAACATATATAATCCATAATCAAAGTAATGCGCATATCATAATCAGAATGGGGACGTGGCGGAACATCACTCTACCGCCCTAGAGTCATGCCATTGGTGCATCAATGACACGGACATGGAACCCCCATGCCTAGTGAAATGGCTCGGGTATCAAACTAAGAGTCAGATATCATATCATAATCAGAGGGTCATATAACAAAGGTCAAATCAGATGGTCCATAACAGATGGTTCATAACAGATATATCAGATGAAATACCAAAGGTCCAAATCAGAGTGTAATCAGAAAGGTTCATAATAAAAGGGATCATAGCAATGGCTTTGGGAAAACTTAAACGAATCAGAATCAGAATCATAACCATGAGATAGGACACCCTTACTGAAAAAGGGCAGAGTATCTGTACCCTATTGCAAAGCAAAACAAAACCAGAAATAGCAAACACTGACAGGCTCAGGACCTCTCCTTCTTCACACCTAAGAGAGTAGAAGAGTATTACAATAGGTTTTACCGACTTTCCATTTTAAGTAATTTTCCCTTTTTAGCAGGTTTCCAAATTTAGTCAGTTTCCTTAGTTAGAAAGATTTAGACATTAGGGATTAGGTTAAGTTATTATAGAACAAAATTTATGGACATATGGTATGTTTTAGCAATTCACTATAGTTTAGGGGTAAATATGGTAACTTACACAAATTAAGGTTTTGATTGTAATTAAACCAAAGTTAAAGGTCAAACATGAAAATATTACAATAATCTGTTTTGAATCCATATTTATCAAGTTAACGATTTCAGTCCCTCAAGTTTACCAATATTACACATTACACCCTTAAGTTACATAAATTTCATATTAAACCTTATATTTCATGATTTTACATTTAAACCCCTTTCATGACCATATTAACACAACAAACCCTTAACCTTTTCAAATTACCGAAAATAACCCATATTCCAAATGTTGTACGAATTGGTCCTCCACTTTTCATAATTTACACATTTAGTCCCTTAATAAAATAAATTACAATTCGATCATCTATTTATTACATTTACACTTTAAATCCATTTAATATCCAAAGTTACACATCAAGTCCCTCATAAATATATTTATACGAATTACCATAGGTTTTCCAAAATTACAAAACAGGTCCTCCTATTTTAAATAAATTCAATTCGATTTATATACTTTCCATAATTTACCATTTAAACCTTCTAAGTCTTATATTTACACAAAGACCCTTCATTTTATATTTTATTCACATTTGTCACAGATTAATACACCTTACAAAAATGACCCATAAGTTTCAGAAATTTACCGAATGCACCCTAGAGTTTTAAAATTTACAAAACATACCTTTTCCTTTAATAATTAAACCGATTAACCCTTAATTATATCAAAATTACATAAAATACCCTCCTCATTATTTTTATACGATTTGCAGCCTCATTTTACTGTTTACAAAAATAACCCATAAGTTTCAATAATCACAAAACAACCCCTTTTCTTTTAATATATCCGATCGGTTTTAAGAAAACGCAAACAACCCTAGATCAATTCGATACCCAATCATTTGCTCATCAATATACATCATTTAATAACCTTTAATTAACAACACAAACCCTAGATCAAAACCCTAGATCCCACGCTTATTTTTCTTTCCTTTTTCTTTTATACGATCGAACCAAATCAAAAACCAAAAACGATTTCACAAGCTTCGAATTATAGGTCCCAGATTTTATATAGGTTGTACATCATATAAGGATACCCAGAAAATTCAGATCACGTTTATAAAAATTCATATGGCCTCGTTTTCCATTTTATACGATATTAGGGTTTCTAGTTCATAAATTCACAAACGATTTATGGATCATGCATGGGTCGACTTTTGTATTTTATATACGACTTATATGATGTAAGGAACATAGGAAAATTACCAAATCGAATTTAGAACGCGTGGTAAAGGCTGCACGAATTTTTTGTCCTTCGGATGTATTGTTCGACAAGAAAAGAATTCACCACGACCACACGAGCGATCTACAAACCTTGTAGATATTTTTCCCAGGTCATAACCAATATTAGGGACGTAAGAAAAATGATGAACGAATTTTAGAATGATTGAATGGATCGTATGGAATAATACCTATCGAATGGAATTTGCGACAAGAAGAATGTGCTACGATCGAATCAGCACCTCTGGACCTTAACCACGATTTTTCCCACCTTCCTTAGCTTCAACCTTGTCCAAGAAAAATGGCCTTAAGCTCTGAGAACCAGATCTCGAATTGTTTGGAGTTTTGAGAGTGTCGGCTGAATATTTTGTGTGTTTAGGGTTATAAAAACGTGTGAATGAAATATATATTCGGTTCTTATATTTTTCCTGGGCTTCACATAATGGGTTGGACTTAAGAAAATTATTGTATCATTTTTCCTTAATCATTTGGGCTTTATTTTCGATTTAATATACACTTTATAATTAATTATGTAATTTTCGGAAATTGAATAAATAGCATAACTGAATTTTTACTTTTCATAAATATAAAAATGAAACTTTTAAAGTCCTTAAATTTTATCTGAGCATTTTTGATAATTATCTGAATTTATACCCTTTGTTTGGTATTCTTTAATTAATTATTTGTACTTTTATACTTCCAGGGGTATTTTGGTCTTTTTACGTGTTTTAGATTTTTTGGTTTTACAACTCTTCCCCTCTAACAGAAAAAATTTCGTCCTCGAAATTTGCAAAGCATCAGAGATGAAACGGAACGGAAAAATAAACAAGGACATACCAGATCATAACACAAAGTGAGGATAACTAGCACGAATCGATTCTTCAGTTTCCCAGGTAGCCTCGCGCTCTGGTTGATTCTTCCAAAGAACTTTTACGAATGGAATGACTTTATTTCTCATAACCCGCTCTTGCCGGTCCAGTATAGCCTCCGGCTCTTCGGATAAAGACATATCCGGCTGAATCTGATCAAGTGGATAAGACACCACATGCAATGGGTGATAGTTGTATCCCCTCAGAAGAGATACATGGAAAACATTATGCACATGAGATAGCTGAGGAGGTAGAGCCAGACGATAAGAAACCTCCCCAATACGCTCCAGAATTTCAAAGGGACCAATAAATCGAGGACTCAACTTGCCCTTAATTCCAAAACGCTTAACCCCGCGGAAAGGAGATACTTTCAGAAATACTCGGTCACCAACATTAAACTCTAGGTCACGACGGTGCTTGTCAGCATAGCTCTTCTGACGAGCACGGGCCTCTTTTAACTTTTCCCTAGCAACAGCTACCTTTTCGTTGGTGTCCCGAACCAACTCCGGACCCTCAATAATACGCTCCCCTACCTCGTTCCAACAAACCGGCGCTCTACACTTGCGCCCATATAACATCTCGAAAGGAGCCATCCGAATACTAGCATGCCAACTGTTATTATACGCGAACTCCACCAAACATAAATACTCGTCCCAACTACCGGTCCATTCTAAAGCACAAGATCGTAACATGTCTTCCAAAGTCTGAATGGTCCTCTCCGACTGACCATCAGTTTGGGGATGAAATGCAGTACTAAACTTAAGGCGAGCGCCCCAAGACTTATGAAGTCCCTTCCAGAAACGCGAAGTGAAACGAGGATCACGATCAGAAACAATAGATGAAGGCATACCATGCAATCTGACAATCTCCTGCTGAAAGATCTCCGCCAACTTACTGATACTATAGGTCATACGGATAGGTAAGAAATGAGCAGATTTAGTTAGTCGATCGACGACCACCCAAATCGCATCATGTCTTTTACGAGTCAAAGGCAAACCAGAAACGAAATCCATGGAAATCTCATCCCACTTCCAAGTAGGAATCTCCAGAGGCTGCAACAGACCACTAGCTCGCTGATGCTCAATCTTAACTTGCTGGCAGGTCAAACATCTAGCAACAAATAACGCCACATCTTGCTTCATACCGTTCCACCAGAAATGCTGCTTTAGATCCCGATACATCTTGGTAGAACCAGGATGTATAGAGAAAGGAGAACTGTGAGCCTCAGTCAACACCGCCTCACGCAAGTCAGAATCATTAGGCACGCATAATCGATCCTCATACCAAACAACTCCGTTATCATCAACTCTAAACTCAGTTTGCTTACCCTCTTCAATATTTTGAACAATAGCCCAGAGTTCACCATCATCCTTCTGAGCCTCTTTAATACGCAACATCAGATTCGACTCAATTTTCAAACTAGCCCAGTAACCAACGTCACGCCGAACACACAACTCGACGTCCAAACGCTCCAAATCCTTAAGAACATGCGGATCAATCTCCAAACTAGCGATCATCCCAGACTTACGACTAAGTGCATCAGCAACCACATTAGCCTTGCCTGGATGGTACTGGATGTTCGTGTCGTAATCTTTTAGAAGTTCTAACCATCTCCTCTGCCTCATATTAAGCTCCTTCTGAGTAAAGATGTATTTGAGACTCTTGTGATCGGTGAAGATATCACACGATTCACCATACAAGTAATGTCTCCAGATTTTTAATGCAAAAACAACCGCTGCTAATTCCAGATCATGAGTTGGGTAATTTTCTTCATAGGGTTTCAATTGCCGAGAAGCATAGGCAATCACTTTTCCGTGTTGCATAAGCACACAGCCTAAACCCTTCTTAGACGCATCGCTATAGATCTGGAAACCTCCAGAACCAGACGGTAAGGTCAGAATAGGTGCAGACACTAATCGCCTTTTCAACTCCTCAAAACTCTGCTCACGCTCATCAGTCCATACAAACTTTTCACCCTTCCGCATCAGCTTAGTCAAGGGCAAAGCTAACTTAGAAAACCCTTCAACAAAACGCCTGTAATAACCAGCTAATCCCAGAAAACTCCGAATTTCAGTCACCGTGGTAGGTCTCGGCCACTTGGTGATAGCCTCAACCTTAGCGGGATCCATGGTGATACCCTCTGCAGACACGATATGACCAAGGAAAGCGACTTGGTTAAGCCAGAACTCACACTTAGAAAATTTCGCGAACAATTTCTGCTGCCTCAGAATACCCAGAACAATACGCAAATGCTGCTCGTGCTCCTCAGACGATTTAGAATACACCAGAATATCATCAATGAAAACAATGACGAACTTATCAAGGAATTCATGAAAGACCCGGTTCATCAAATCCATAAAACACACAGGAGCATTTGTTAGGCCAAAAGGCATAACCAGAAACTCATAGTGTCCATAGCGGGTACGAAAAGCAGTCTTAGAGACATCCTGCTCTTTAACTCGCAATTGGTGATAACCAGATCGCAAGTCGATTTTAGAGAACACCTTGGCTCCTTGCAGTTGATCAAACAAGTCATCAATGCGAGGAAGCGGATAACGGTTACGAATGGTAATACGATTCAACTCACGATAATCAATACACAGCCGCATAGACCCATCCTTCTTCTTTACAAATAGAACCGGAGCACCCCAGGGCGAAACACTAGGCCGAATAAAACCGTTCTCCAATAGTTCTTCCAACTGTTCCTTTAATTCCTTTAACTCAACAGGCGCCATCCGGTACGGAGCCTTAGAGATAGGTTCGGCACCGGGAATCAGATCAATAGAAAATTCAACTTCTCTAGCCGGAGGAAGACCAGGAAGTTCATCAGGAAAAACATCAGCAAACTCCCGAACAATGGGAACGCTAGCAACATCAGGACTTACTACAGATGAATCTTTAACAGAAGCCAAATAGCCTTGGCAACCATGAGATATCAGAGTTCGTGCTTTCATGGCAGAGATGATTTTAACAGATTTCAGAGGCTAGAACCATGATAAATGAAATCAGGATGATGAATATCGCCAAGATCACCTTACGGGCATAACAATCGATGGTAGCCTTGTGATCAGCCAACCAATCCATGCCCAGAATCGCATCAAAATCAATCATATCAATGGGAAGCAGATTTGCCGGACGAACACAATCATCGAAACGTAGAGGGCAGTTCACATATTCATGATCAATAATCACTTGGGTTTTCATTGGGGTTGCAATGGATATACGATTTATTAATGGTTTTGGTTTCAGATTAAGTTTCTTAGCAAAGTTTACAGATATAATAGAATGAGTAGCACCGGTGTCAAACAATACGAAAGCCGTACGATCTCCAATATAAAGTATGCCAGTAATGGTACCTGATGTGTTGGCAGCCTGATCCCGAGTAGTAGCATAAACTCGGCCCATGGTGGGAGCTGGCCTAGTCGAGTTTACTGGCACGATAGGGTTCTTCTTCGGGCAATCTTTGATCCTGTGATGAGTAGAGCCACACGAAAAACAACCACCAGAAGCTTTATAACAAGGACCTGGATGTGGTTTCCCACATGTCGTACATATAGGAGGAGGAGGTAGAGTCTCAACAGCCTTCTTCTGACCTGACGATCCCGACTGCTGATACTGCTGAGAATCCCTACGCCTGCTATTATCACCCTGACCCTGACGGTCACCACCATACCGACCATAATCCTGCCGGCCCTGGTTCCTAGAATCCTGTCGCCTATAATCACCACCTCGGTCCTGGCGACCCCGCTGATCATGCCCATGGTCCTGACGACCCCGAAAATCCTGTCTCTGGTCCTGACGACCATGACCCCGAGTATCAACCCTGTTTCCATCCCTATCACGTTTATTAGATCCCCTGTCCGCATGCAACAACTCGATGTTACGCGCGGCATCCTGAACACTAGCCACATCATCGAATGGAGTGTTAACAATCCAGTCTAACACCCATCTCTTAAGAGCCCACTTGAAATGACGAGCCTATCGAAAAGAATCCCCAGTAACCTCTGGCCCAACGAAACTAGCCAGACGTAAGAATCGCTGCATAAAGTCTCCTGAAGACTCATGATCACCTTGACGAATCGACCGTATTCCCTCTCATACCTCTGCTGTTCTGCCATAGGAATGTACTGCTTATAAAACACCTCAATGAACTCTGCCCACGAACAAGTCTCAGCAAAATCATCCCCCTTTGCCTGCACAAGGGCAGTCCACCAGTTCTGAGCGTCACCCTCCAGCTTGAATGTAGCCAAACGAGTTTTAAACTCGTCAGCACATCCGAGAACCCGAAACAATTTCTCCACATGCGTGATCCAGTCCTCTGCCTCATGGGGAGTGGCAGCGGACTTAAAGGAGAGAGGCTTAAGCTTGTTGAACCTCTCTATCCATACATGAATACCGACCGGTGGAGCAGCGGGTGGAGCACCGCCGCCACCACCACCTCCAGAAGAACCTGCCCCATTACGGATGTTGTTGGTGACCTCGGTCACCACCTGAGCAGAAAGGTTAGGGAGGACGTTTTTCAAAGCCTCAGCAATCATGGCTTCGAAATTTGGAGCGTCATACTCGTTAAAGCGCGTGTTCACCATCTGAACGATTACAAAAAGGATTAGCAATTCAGATAGAATATGACAGAGCATATCAAGAATATATGACAGGGCAAAGCAGAAAAAGAGTGCGCGAAAGGAAACCTAATTTCTACCCAATCCTCACAGGTCACGAGCCTAAGCTCTAAGGGTTTCGGATAACCTGTTCTCTGATACCATAAGTTGTAACACCCCAACCCGGCAAGGGTAAAGATATCACAACAATGGCTTCATATCAGATTACAAGTATAAAATCCAAAACATCATAAGTCCATAACATTAATGATCAAAGGAAAATAAGTCAACATAACTTATGCCCAAAACAGAAAATAAACCGAAGTACATAAACCCAAAATGCCTAAACAATGGCATAACAGAACAGAATCCAAAATGGTATAACTAGAATGTTAAGGTCTAAGCTTCACACAGTTGCTCTCATCCCCAAAGCAAAACCCCAGATCCTAGCTTAAGTACCTGCCGCACATGAAAAGAAAACATGCGGCTGAGCTTAAAAAGCTCAGTGGACAGATACATATACAAAGCAATAATAATGAAACAGAACTGAAATATGGTGCACGGGGAAATATCATGAAGTATAATCAAAGAGACAGAAATATAAAAGAAGAATAGGATAGTCCTCCACCACGAGCCCAGAACATAACAGATAGTAACCATCATAATCTAGAGGGGATGCCTCTTAAGTAACCAGATAATATGAGGGGTGTCCTCATGTATCAAATTGGAGTGATCAGCTCCCAGATAAATGTAAAGGCATGTATTGCACACAGTACCAGTCACCAGAACAGAATCATATCATATATAGTTAAATCCACTAAACAGAACAGATCTAGGATGCATCCATACGCCCCCCCAGAAACATATATAATCCATAATCAAAGTAATGCGCATATCATAATCAGAATGGGGACGTGGCGGAACATCACTCTACCGCCCTAGAGTCATGCCATTGGTGCATTAATGACACGGACATGGAACCCCCATGCCTAGTGAAATGGCTCGGGTATCAAACTAAGAGTCAGATATCATATCATAATCAGAGGGTCATATAACAAAGGTCAAATCAGATGGTCCATAACAGATGGTTCATAACAGATATATCAGATGAAATACCAAAGGTCCAAATCAGAGTGTAATCAGAAAGGTTCATAATAAAAGGGATCATAGCAATGGCTTTGGGAAAACTTAAACGAATCAGAATCAGAATCATAACCAAGAGATAGGACACCCTTACTGAAAAAGGGCAGAGTATCTGTACCTTATTGCAAAGCAAAACAAAACCAGAAATAGCAAACACTGACAGGCTCAGGACCTCTCCTTCTTCACACCTAAGAGAGTAGAAGAGTATTACAATAGGTTTTACTGACTTTCCATTTTAAGTAATTTTCCCTTTTTAGCAGGTTTCCAAATTTAGTAAGTTTCCTTAGTTAGAAAGATTTAGACATTAGGGATTAGGTTAAGTTATTATAGAACAAAATTTATGGACATAAGGTATGTTTTAGCAATTCACTATAGTTTAGGGGTAAATATGGTAACTTACACAAATTAAGGTTTTGATTGTAATTAAACCAAAGTTAAAGGTCAAACATGAAAATATTACAATAATCTGTTTTGAATCCATATTTATCAAGTTAACGATTTCAGTCCCTCAAGTTTACCAATATTACACATTACACCCTTAAGTTACATAAATTTCATATTAAACCTTATATTTCATGATTTTACATTTAAACCCCTTTCATGACCATATTAACACAACAAACCCTTAACCTTTTCAAATTACCGAAAATAACCCATATTCCAAATGTTGTACGAATTGGTCCTCCACTTTTCATAATTTACACATTTAGTCCCTTAATAAAATAAATTACAATTCGATCATCTATTTATTACATTTACACTTTAAATCCATTTAATATCCAAAGTTACACATCAAGTCCCTCATAAATATATTTATACGAATTACCATAGGTTTTCCAAAATTACAAAACAGGTCCTCCTATTTTAAATAAATTCAATTCGATTTATATACTTTCCATATTTTACCATTTAAACCTTCTAAGTCTTATATTTACACAAAGACCCTTCATTTTATATTTTATTCACATTTGTCACAGATTAATACACCTTACAAAATGACCCATAAGTTTCAGAAATTTACCGAATGCACCCTAGAGTTTTAAAATTTACAAAACATACCTTTTCCTTTAATAATTAAACCGATTAACCCTTAATTATATCAAAATTACATAAAATACCCTCCTCATTATTTTTATACGATTTGCAGCCTCATTTTACTATTTACAAAAATAACCCATAAGTTTCAATAATCACAAAACAACCCCTTTTTCTTTTAATATATCCGATCGGTTTTAAGAAAACGCAAACAACCCTAGATCAATTCGATACCCAATCATTTGCTCATCAATATACATCATTTAATAACCTTTAATTAACAACATAACCCTAGATCAAAACCCTAGATCCCACGCTTATTTTTCTTTCCTTTTTCTTTTATACGATCGAACCAAATCAAAAACCAAAAATGATTTCACAAGCTTCGAATTATAGGTCCCAGATTTTATATAGGTTTTACATCATATAAGGATACCCATAAAATTCAGATCGCGTTTATAAAAATTCATATGGCCTCGTTTTCCATTTTATACGATATTAGGGTTTCTAGTTCATAAATTCACAAACGATTTATGGATCATGCATGGGTCGACTTTTGTATTTTATATACGACTTATATGATGTAAGGAACATAGGAAAATTACCAAATCGAATTTAGAACGCGTGGTAAAGGCTGCACGAATTTTTGTCCTTCGGATGTATTGTTCGACAAGAAAAGAATTCACCACAACCACACGAGCGATCTACAAACCTTGTAGATATTTTTCCCAGGTCATAACCAATATTAGGGACGTAAGAAAAATGATGAACGAATTTTAGAATGATTGAATGGATCGTATGGAATAATACCTATCGAATGGAATTTGCGACAAGAAGAATGTGCTACGATCGAATCAGCACCTCTGGACCTTAACCATGATTTTTCCCACCTTCCTTAGCTTCAACCTTGTCCAAGAAAAATGGCCTTAAGCTCTGAGAACCAGATCTCGAATTGTTTGGAGTTTTGAGAGTGTCGGCTGAATATTTTGTGTGTTTAGGGTTACAAAAATGTGTGAATGAGATATATATCCGGTTCTTATATTTTTCCTGGGCTTCACATAATGGATTGGACTTAAGAAAATTATTGTATCATTTTTCCTTAATCATTTGGGCTTTATTTTCGATTTAATATACACTTTATAATTAATTATGTAATTTTCGGAAATTAAATAAATAGCATAACTGAATTTTTACTTTTCATAAATATAAAAATGAAACTTTTAAAGTCCTTAAATTTTATCTGAGCATTTTTGATAATTATCTGAATTTATACCCTTTGTTTGGTATTCTTTAATTAATTATTTGTACTTTTATACTTCCAGGGGTATTTTGGTCTTTTTACATGTTTTAGATTTTTGGGTTTTACAACTATATATATCAAAACACAAACCCTAGTTTTTTCCATTTTAACAAAATATATACATTTAACAATATATACATTTAACAATTTTTAACATCATTAGACATCAAATGAACATGTAATTAACAAGATTAGAAAATTTTGATGATTCCTTACAATGTTTTTGAAGTTAACGTGTGATAGGAGAGACCAAGAACAACCCAAACTTCACCAAATTTACCCAAACCACGTTCCAAATAACACGAAATGCTTGAATATACACTCCAATAAGCTTGAACTTCAAAGAAAAATGTTGGATCTTGATGATTATAGTGAGCCGTGAGTTTTGAGTGCAAAAATGATCTAGGAATGGTTAGATGATATAAAGGGATAAGTGGTTTTGTTTTAGTTACATTTAGGGTAAAATGAAATATATATAAGATTAAATTTGGTGTTAGTGGAATAGTTTTGGATTTTTGTGGGGAAGACTCACCTAGGCCGGATATGGGTTAACTAGGGGAGGGGTAATTTTATTTTTACCTCTCGTTGGTGTATCGTGTGTCGGTTTGAGCTTAAATGTGACCGTAAAGTCCCGGTTTGACGTTTTTGGACATGTATGCGTAAAATAAAGTTTTATCCACGTTTTTTTCAGAAATGTAACAAAATATTATTACTGACTCAAAAATATATTTATTTGACTGTTACCATGTGTACTGTGCTGTCGGTACGCGCGTGTGGTTGTTTTTCAGAAAAATGCGAGAAAGCTCTCGGTTAATTACGAGACTTGTCAGTAACTATCAGATATAGGATAATTTATGCTTATTGACAAAAATATACTTTTTCTGTAGTGACTGTAAGCTACAGTATTCGGGACAGCTCCCAAAAATGCTCAAAATACTCAACAACATGCAAATGCGCATAGAAATGCTCAGCTTAAAAATAATCAATACTCATTTAATATTAATTAATAACGTAAAAATTACCAATTGTCACACTTATGATTATTATGATTCTTCATACATGTTATGACTGGGCTATAACCATAGACTTTTAACCAAAAAAAAAGAATTTCGGAAGAAAACCTGATAAATACAGAGAAAATTGATAAACTTCAACCTTGTAGATGATGAATCAGTTTGTTCCTTAGCAATTATGCCAAGAGTTGATCATTGTTGTAACTACATGTATGATAGTATCTGTACATGTCGTGATTTTGTAAACTCAGTTGGTTGTGATTTCATATTATGACAGCAGTATACGCAATTACCTCGTTACCAGAAATTACCTAGCATGATCATTACGTAAATTCTAAATCCGTGTTTTCTTGTGGTATTACTAGAAAATGTCTCGAAAGGAAACTACAACACCAACATCAGCTATGAGCCCTGGAGCTATCCGAAAATTGGTAACCGACATCGTTGCTGCAATACTCGAAACCCAAGCGACTACATTAGCTCATCCAGATAGCAACGATAGAGCAACGGGAGGAAGGGAGACATCTGCGTCTTGTAAGTGTACCTATAAAAGTTTCAAGAGTTTCAAGCCAACTCACCTTAAGAATACCGGAGGAGTGACTGAACCTGCCATCACCATTACCCAGGGATTTCTGGACCGAGAAGTTAAACGGGGTACTACATCCAAGAGAAATGTTCATAAGCGAAAACTGGATGGAAGAGAAACCACTACTCTCAACAACTGCAGGTACCACAACAACAAAAACTGTAACCGCAATCATCTGCAAGATTGCAACAACTACCAACACCAACAGAATCGCAAGCAGGGAGATGGCAGAGACTACATTGCCACATCTGCTAACGAAAATGGTTATCGTGGGAAGCTACCTTTGTGCAACCGGTGCAAGATGCATCACATTGGAATTTGCTTTGCTAGGTGCGAAAAATGCAAGAGAATGGGCCATAAGACTAATGACTGCAGAGCCACGGGAGTAAATGTACAGCCGATGGCAATAGTGTGCCACAGATGTGGCGAACAGGGACACTACAAGAACCGATGCCCAAATCAGAAATACCAATTAGGATGACAAAGTCAGTGGAAGAGAATAAGAAGCTCGACAACGTCAAAGGACAACAACAAGGCCTAAACAGAAGAAGAATTTTCCGCTATAATAACAAACCTTAGTTCAAGCCCTCTAGGGTTGTATTTTCTTTTGTCCTTTACCTTAGGTACGATGATGTAACCTAAGTGTAATAAATACTTTTGTATCTTATGAAATCTCTATCTTTTCTATTTTTACGATAAACATAATCTCCGTCAATTTCATTTTCTAAATTCCAATTACCTCATTCATAACCATTTCGTAACCATACACTGCTATCCTATTAGGAATTTGGTTAACTTCCTTCCCGACCAGATAATAGACTATTACCGTTCTATAAGATTCCTTCACGAATCCTAGAATTCATTTCAGGCTAACCTACTACCACCCTATAAGATTCTAATCTATCAACGATGTGCGAACCGATTTCTTTTGTTACATTGAAAACTTATTTAAGTTACCATTTTACAAAAACAACACGTTGAACACCATCTAAAACTTTTGAGAAACATAATACTACTTAGACTGGACTAAGCATCACATCATTTGTCCTCAGTTATACATAGCCTGATCACCTATGTCTAATTCAGAAAAAATCATGTCATGAAGAAAACAGTCATCTTTTCAAATTTCCTAAACCAATCTTCATTCAAAAGCAAAGCGTTGTGACAAGATAAACTGTTCATAAACATCCTTGTTGCCAACACTCTATAGATATCTACACCTTTTACCCAACATCCCAATGAAAATCCGGCTTGATGACAAACTCGTAATTACTGAAGAACCAGAGAATAAAGTGATAAAACAGCTAAAGCAAAACAGTATCCCCATAGTCAAAGTTCGATGGAACTCTAGACGAGAACCAGAATATACATGGGAATGTGAGGACCAAATTTGCGACAGATACCCCCATTAATTCCCCTAGACAACCCTAACAACTAACTTAGACTTAAATTCCGGGACGGAATTTTGTTTGACGGGTGGGTACTGTAGCAACCTATAAAATTCCCCAGTGATTTGTAAACGTTAATCAAGTATTAAATTACTGTTACAGTTCAATTAACCATTTCTACAAGAAAATTTTAAAACTTTTGTTTATTACATTACAATAAATCAAAAACATTATTAAGTGATTCACAAGACTATGGAACGAGCTCAAACACGGACCACGACTACATATTAGTTCAAATAATAAACCAAACGGACCACTATTACTATTGTTTGGCCCAACAGACAAATCCTAGGCCTGCTACTATTCATGGCCCAATCCAAAAATCCTTATAATTCTTTCATTTCACTCGAACTCATACACAAACACTTAGCCCTCGTATCTTGTAATCTCGACATTAAACCTATACTACATTTTATACCACTCGAATCCTCACTTCAAATAATCAAGTTCGACAAACCTTGTTGTCTAGTTCGAACATTTAGTATATAAACAAGACCTAAAGTAACCATCACTCGACACCATTTCACTTTCACCCAAATATGACCAAATCGGCCAATCGTAAATTTTTCCTAAACCCTTATTAAATTATGGTCGAATACAAGTCCATAATATTTATTTCTTCACCCCTAGACCTTTTAGTCACAATAAAAACCACTTTGGACATAGAATATATCGAACGGGAATATTGACCAAAACATTTGTTCTCATTTCAATCCTTGAACTGACCCCTCCTATGCTAACTCACCAAAGCTACATTTAGAGTACTTGTTAATTCTTAATATTGATCATTTATCATACAAACAATATTAGAATAGGAGAAGATTAGAAGATAGAAAGAGATGGTAACTTCTAGAGATTAGATTAAGAGAGAAAGAATGAGAGATACAAGATGAATACCCCTAGAAGCAACACCCTCAAGTGAGGAGGGTGATGGGTATTTATAGTATTCTAGACTTGGGTGGGCTTGGGCTTGAGATGGGCTTATACAAGGATTACATGATCATAACATTTAACTAACAAGCTTAAGCCCAAGCCCGTTGATTAAACTAACTAACTCAAACAACGACACATTAATTAAACTATTACAATGACGAATGACCATCACTTTAAAATAAATCCTAACAATCTCCCCCTAAGGGATGGTCATTCAAATGATGCTCCGTGTGAGATGGTCTTTCGTCTTCAATGTCTTGAGCTTTGTGTGTCGTTGTATAGCAGTCTTTGTTTTTTGATTCCTTCATGCTATGTGATCTTCAAAGTATCGTCTTTGAGGTTGTTCTTGCCTTCGATCAACATCTTCATGTGATTTTGACGTCGTGTCCTCCAACATACTCATACATCTTGAACTTTATACTTATGCTAACAATCTCCCCTTTTCTTTCATCATTTGATATATGAACTTGTTCTTGACATCTTGATTAGCCTTTTGACTTTGACGTTACACTCTGTCTTTAACTTGATTCTTTTGTCTTGAACTTTTACACTTGAGCTTTGTTGGAGATGTTCTTCATAAGTATGAGTATGCTGAGGTGAAGATGATTGATGTATGTTGTGATGGTTAATGGATGTTTATAGGTAGCTGCATAAAACCGTTAGTAATAATCATCCAGCGCTTACAGGTTGGGATTTTGAGATTGTCAACAGCATAGTGTGAAGACTTTCTCTAGTCCTTCCCCAGGCCGCTCTGAACCGGATACCCCCAAAAGGGCTTACACGGACACACCGAAGTGCACCCACGATTCAGTGAGTCGCTGGAGATCACCCCACGACTGTAGACCATTTGAAGCACGTAACCATCATGATATAAAATGGCAAGATCCTTGGATCTCATTAAGGCTCTTACAACTTGTGTCCTTTTTGACGAACACAAGTGTATCATTTTGGAAGTGTTCCTAACGAGATATTTTGATGAATCTCATGGCTCTAGACTCTATTGTGCGTTTTGGTTTTAGTCGTTGGAGGCATGGAGCAGAGTGCCACCTTTTCAATATCAACACATCTCGGAATGAGAGGCCGATAGATTATGTAGTGTTCTCCGTGAGAAATGAAACAAATATCTTTTAAGAGATATCTGAGTGGCAAGGAGGGGTGGTGCAGCGAGTCACTGGGTCCATGACGTCTTGTCTTCAATATCAGTATCACCTTAGTAAATACCGATAGCAGATGTATTGACCCGGTTTCTGACCTAAGTTTTCATGGAGGGCTATTTCTTTTCACCCTTACATTCAACCTTTCTTTTTCATTCTTCAACCCCTTCTTTCCCTTTCTCATTTACTCCTTTTTTCAATCTTACCTAAGGACTTCTAATTCTAATCTATTGGAATTATCCTTGGGTAGATCCCTCCGGTTCTAGCGGATCATAGGACATAACCTAACCATAATCACCTTATAACACCATGATTATCCTAGGTTTGTTGATCACTTGCCATAAAACCTTTTGTGAAAATCTCTCAAAGTGTTTATGAATAAACACATTTTAGATAACACTTCGAGAGTTTTTCCTTTTTGAAACACTCCCCCTTCACATGTGCTCATGCATTTTTAAGGAAAACTTGCACATGTGGGGATAGAGTTCGCACATTTGAATTGATCGATTTTCAATGAACATGACCTTCGCGAGACACGCTTACATCACTAGTTAGACTAGCTTGAAATTATTACCCGTCCTGGTCATATTCATTGACTATCTCTCGAATTGGTACATTCTACTCAGAAAAGTCCTTTGCAAGACACGCTTACATCACTGGAAAACCAGCTTGAAATTATTACTCGTCCAGGACAAGTCTTTTCGATAACGGACATTTAGATTTCGTCAATTCGAGGGTCATATCTTGAGTCTTTTTGTAGAGCTCTTATTGAGATTCAATCCACGATATTTAAACTTTATGATCACATTTTAATCACGTCTTCTCCCCCTCAAAAATAGCATGCAGTGATATTTTTTATATCAACTGATTAAAATGAAACTTTTTGGAGAGATAGACGGATTTGAGCATGAAATTGGAACATTTTTGTTTTCATTTTTATACTCCCCCTTAAATAAAACATATTTTTAAACATTTGAGTTTAAAATCAATTAAGGGTGTAGAGGGAGTTCTCTTGAGCACATAATTTGAGAAAGATTTTGAAAATTCTTTTTGAGAAATCTTGATCATGTGCTCAAGGTTTGTTTTGTTTTGCCATTAACAATGCGAGTCCTGATCAGAAATATCAGAAGTCATCATTGTAGCGCGGGTTTCATACTGAAATATACGAAAGCCGTAGTGAAGATTTTTAGGATAAGTGCTCGAAAACGTTTTGATTGAGCACTTTCCTTTCTTTTGAAGTTCGGGTCCGAAACTGAAATGTTCCGAAGCCATTAAATTAAGCGCGGGTCCTAATCCGATATGATTAGAAGCCATTAGGTTAAGCGCGGGTTCTAGAGCGAGTCTCTTAGAAGCCATTGTGAAGATTTTTAGAAACGACATGTTTTGAAAACATTTAAATGAACTCTCGCTCAAGCATCTGTACATGCCCGTATCATTGTTGAATGACATTTCTAGGTACGTACAGAATATCGATTATACGAGAGACATGCCGGAGAAGAATATTTTTGAATTTTATATTTTATATTGTTTTTGTCTTTTTGGAAATTTTCTATTTTTATATTTTGCTTTTGTTGGTTTTTCAAATTTTGTATTTTGTTTTTGATTTTTTCTAAAAAAAATGTATTCACAAAGAAGAATTAAGTATGAACAAGTAGAAGTGGAGTTAAGAGAGGAATAAGACCAGGATTTCCAAATGCGATGTTGGCATAGAGTTCTTCTTTTCCACATTGGTTGTATGAACCATCTGCACTTTCACAAGTTCTTGCATTCACAAAATCCACAAAAGAAGAATATGCACAAATAGTAGTGCTAGCAGCACATGAATCATCACTCTGAGGGTGTTCACTATCAATGGTTGTAGTGGTTTCTTCATCCTTATCCTGATGATTTTCACTACTACTTGTTGTGGTGCGACTATCAAGAATCTTTCCTGTGGGTATCCATCTAAGACCGACTGTTTTAAAAACTTTTCCCGTGGGAATCCACCTAAGGCAGGATCTAGGAGTTGTTTTCTTTTCAGATACAGCGGAAGTCTCATTTTGAGAAAAACTACGTCCTGTAGGGATCCACTTGGTAGAATTCTTAGCTTTTTTCTTCTTATCAACGGGTGTGTTTCTAGTTGGTGTCTTAGAGGATTGTTCCTTAGCACGCAAATTTGCTTTCTTGATATACTGTGCCACACATGCATCATGATTAGCTGAAAAGACACATTTTTTACATGTAGGACAGACAAATTCAACATTCTTGTTCAAAACAGCAACCTTAACTTTGTCACTACAGTCATTTGAAGCTTGTTTTCTGTTCGAAGAGGAATTCTTAGTGTTGCATTCTACTTGTTTAACATTTTCTTTTTCGCAACTACTCTTAGATGCAGGCCAATCCCTAGTCTTTTGTTGAGAGTTCCTAGGTAGTGGGTTACAACTACTAGCAGTGCCTTGTAATGTTGTAGAATTCATCACCGTAGACGGTGTTCCTAAAATTCCATCTTTTCGAATCTGTGCCTTTTTCCTAGCTTTTTCTAGATAGGAATTGTGGACCATGTTGTTTGAACCAACAGATTCTTTAACAGTATTTGTGGTCACATTTGGTGAGCTATTCCTGGGGGCACACACATTAGGATTCAACTTGTTGTCCTTTGAATTTGTAGTAGCATTCCTAGACTCTTTTGGATTATCTTTTGCACTTTTGTCTATCGCCCTATGTGTATGAGATGTAGAGGCAGACACAGTAGTGGGACTAATCCTATTAAGGCCAGGTGCTATCACATTCGAGTTTTTGACAACAGCTTTTCCTTTTCCTTTCTCGTTTTCTTTAGGCAAGGGTGTGGAAATGGACATTTTTGGTCTAGCAGACTTATTTTCCTCACCCTTTCCTTTTTGACTATCAAGCTGAGACTTCAAAAGATCAATTTGTTATTGCATGTTTTTGTAAGAACGCTCATACGAAAATTTGTCAAACTTGCATTCTTCTTTTTTCTGATCAAGTTGTTTAAAATATGTTACATTTTGTTTTTCAAGCTTAATAAGCGCCTTTTCATATTTTGAAACAATTTCGGAAGTCTCAGCTCGAAGTCTTTCATCATCTTCGACAGAATACATTTGATAAATAATGGACATAATATCAGTTGAAAGAGCTTCTTCAGAGAGTGCGTCATTTTGTTTTTCCAAAACTTTGATTTTTTCAATGTTTTCATTAGCTTCAAGTACTAAGGATGTGTGGTCCTTGACAAATTCAGTTACTTCTTTGATAATTGCGTTCTCAACATGAATTGCTCTTGCATGTATGCCAGATAGAATGGGAGTAATCTCTGTTTCGAACATCTTTTTCTGTTCAGTTTGAAAACTTGAAAACCAATCGTTTATTTTAGCATTAGTTTTGGTTGCCACAACATCTTGAAGCATTTCAACTCTCCTTTTAAGATCAGCCAAAAATATTCTAGCTTTACTTGTGGAAGTGTCGTTAGAGTACATTTGTTTGATGTTAGAAAGGTGTTTTGACACAACTTTGAACTTTGAGGCAGCCACTGGTTTTTTGAAAAACAAAGGAGACACTTTTTTAACAAGATGAACTCCAGCAAGTTTGTTAGCTTCATTATAATCGATTGGCTGGATTTCTCTGTTCAATTGTCTCATTTTGTTTCGACTCTCTTTCGTAAGCTCAATCGTTTCAGATGAATTATAACTAGCAGGTGGATCATGCACATCATTTATAAGATTACCATTAAATAGCACATTCTGTTTTTGCTGAGCTTTCTTGAGATAACAAGGGTTTTCACAACCGAGAGCCATTTTCTTTCTTGTATATAAAATCGGGGTTTTGTCGGTAATTTAACATATTAATTGTTTGAGTTGAATGACCCGTTTTTACAAGCATTTCTTCCAACTTTTTAATAGTTTCCTGTTTGTCAAGTACTTCATCAAGAAGTTCATCTTCTCGTTTTGAAAACTTTGAATGCAACTCGTTCTTTTCTTTTTCAAGATCAGAACAAATTGATTTTTGTTTAGAAAGTTGGTTGGTTAGATCAGAAATTTCTGCTTTTAGGGATTTAATTTGCATGTTCAATTTAACATCAAGAGTGTCGTATTTGATTTGCAAATGTTTCTCCCTTGAAACAGAATCACTGTAACCATTTTCAAGTTCTGACAGTCGTTTGTGGTGAAATTCAAAAGCTTTTTCGTTTACCTTATATCTCTCAAGCTCAGCGGTCAATTTCTCATTCGCGGTCTTAAGATCGCTATTGACCTTTTTCACTTTTTCAATCTCAATACGACAATTATTCAGTAATGATTCAAATAAAGCACGAGTTTCCTCATCATTAGCATCATTTTGTGCAACTTGAACTTCATTAGGATTCATATCTGGAGTTGCCAAATTAGTATTGCTACAACTTGGCATTTCCATGTATGTATCATAAGTAGGTTCGAGAGGCACATAATGTGGCTTTTGTTGAGCAAACGGATTAACCTCATTACTTGAAATTGATGTCTCATGGAGTGGTTCTTTGTCATAAGTAGGAGGAATGTCAGAATCGCTGCTTGATGTTGATTCTTGCTGATTAGGCATAGGGTCGGAGATTCCAGTGACTTCTGCTGAATAGTTTGCAACCATGAAGTCATATTCTTCATTAGTCAATGGTATTCCCGAATCATCCTTTTTTTCTAGCATCAACATGTACTGGAGCTTTTCTACTTTATCCATTGCATTGACATTTCCAGCTCTACCTATATCACTCCTTTGGGTTGCAGAAGAAGTCATGAAGCAATAATTCTCATTATGATTGACCCCATTCTGATTCACAAACTGATCCATTTGATTTCCCGTATTCTGCCCAGCATATTGCATTTGATTCCCCATTTGAATACCCGTAGCATTTCCTTGCTGATGCTCAATAACCTCAACCATTTGGCCTTCTTGTCCTATATATGACTGCATGTTGTCAGTGTACGGTGAATTCCATTGGTTGTAGTTGTGTGGTGGGATGTTTAATGCTTTTGTGATTAATGCAAAAGCATATGCCAAATCAGTTGTGATATTGTTTTGGTGAGCGACCATTGATGAAGTTGTATGATAAAGATGATGTTGGATCGGTTAAAGAACTAGGATACGGTTAGTTACGGTTCACGAGTTGTGTATGGTTTGAGTCCTTTGACGTTATCCTTGAATAGTCGTTGAGAAGAAAAAAAATTGATAACCCAAAGTTTATATATTGAAGAGTTGAGAAATTCAACGAAAGCAAACACGTCAAAAGCAAAAGTACACGTGAAAGGCAAACTCATGCACACTCACGTTCACAGTTAACACGTCAAAAAAAACAAAAAAATCGATCAATGCCATCTATCCTTCACATGCAACACGTCTCATGCAAACAATGCAAAAGTTGATATACGTATTATATAATAGAAAGTAACAAGCTCAGTACCCCAAAACAAACTCAAAGTCTATATTCAGAAGACCAAACTCAATAGCAAAAGTTGATATACTTAATGACGTGAAGATGCTCAACTAATCCTATTAAGTTGCTCGACTATTATGCTCGACTAAAGTTTCTGGTTCGATCAATGTCTTGTTCGATCAAGGTATGGTTCGACTTGGGTAACCTAGGTTCGACTAGAGTTGTGGTTCGATCAAGACTTTGTGGTTCGACTAACTTTTTTTGGTTCGACTAGGCACTTGGTTCGATTAGAGTTTGCTTCGACTAAACACTCGTTCGACTAGGTGCTCGTTCGACTAAGTGCTCGTTCGACAAAGTGCTCGTTCGACTAAGAGCTCGTTCGACTAACTCGTTCGATCAAGGTGATGGTTCGACTACAAAGTTTGTCGTTCGATCAAATGACTCGTTCGATTACCTCGTTCGATCAAGGTGTTGGTTCGATCAAAGTTGGCTGGTTCGACTAGTGGTTCGACTAGTCTCGTTCGATCAGTTGAAAGAGAAAGTCTAGCTCGACTACTCTTGTTCCGTTCGATGAAAGCTCGTTCGATGATTGTTGTTCGATCACAAAGTTGCTTCGATGAAGTTGGTCGTTCGATCACTTTGTTGCTTCGATGAAGTTGGTCGTTCGATCACTTTGTTGCTTCGATGAAGTTAGTCGTTCGATCACTTCGTTGCTTCGATGAAGTTGGTCGTTCGATCACTTTGTTGCTTCGATGAAGTTGGTCGTTCGATCACTTTGTTGCTTCGATGAAGTTGGTTTGATGAGTTGCTTCGACTACAGTGAGTTGGTTCGACTATCCCAAGTTGATGAACAGTACGTGACAATCCAAGTATGATGTAACAGTTATTCAACTTATGTAGATAAACCACTTGTAGAATCTAAATATTAATAAAAAATAAGCAAATTGGATGTAAAGTAATATTAAGAATAATAGAAAGAAGTAAAGATCGATGGAACAGTAGGATAACAAAACAAAAGCAATGTTACTGTAACGTGATGATAAAAAAAATCCTAGATCTTTATATTTTGCTCTTGATACCACTTGTTATAGCTTAATATTGATCCTTTATCATACACACAATATTAGAATAGGAAAAGATTAGAAGATAGAAAGAGATGGTAACTTCTAGAGATTAGATTGAGAGAGAAAGAATGAGAGATACAAGATGAATACCCCTAGAAGCAACACCCTCAAGTGAGGAGGGTGAAGGGTATTTATAGTTTTCTAGACTTGGGTGGGCTTGGGCTTGAGATGGGCTTATACAAGGATTACATGATCATAACATTTAACTAACAAGCTTAAGCCCAAGCCCGTTGATTAAACTAACTAACTCAAACAACGACACACTTAATTAAACTATTACAATGACAAATGACCATCACTTTAAAATAAATCCTAACAGTACTCGAGTACTTATTCCTTATAATCCTATCTAAACTCTACTACTTGTCCTATCAACCGCAACTTGCACCAATTTGCATACATATTATACTATATATCGTAAACATATGCATGCATATATACACTCACGTAAAACTCTCACTCCTCATTCACACTTGGAAATTTCACATACATATATATTCTCTAAGTATTATTCCTCTGCCAAGATCATTCGAGACACAAGAAGCTAAGTCCTAGCCACTTCGAAGCCATTCTTCATCATACAAGTTTACCTGGACATCTTGGTGATCGTTCGAACGTATTTCTTGCATATCTTTCGAGTTCTTGTCCACTTCGACGCGTTTCTCACCACCTTACTTGGTGTAGTAAGCTCTTGACACTCTTTTGCTACACTCATTTATATTTTCATTTGAATGTGCAACGTATATATATTTTTCATTCGAACCTTACAAGCTTTCTATGCATTTTATTCGATTCTCATTATTTGTTTCGAACAAGCATATGACCTCCTAATCATGGATGACTAGATAATCATTTATCATATTCGTTTGACATTTATTCTATCCCTTAATCACTTAATGAGACCTATTTTGATCACACATCACGTCGTATACTACATATGTCATGTTTATCAATTTGGACCAACTCATTTTAACAACTAGAAACAACCCCACAACTTCCAATTTATACGTACAACTTATACAATAATCGGCTCGACTTGATTCTCTACAAGCTACTCTAATAAGCTGTTCAAATAATCTCGCTTGATAAACTATAAACGGACCTTTTTAAAACCCAAAGTTATCGCTAGGTCGAAACTGTTTCAAAACTCGATTTAATGTCGAGTGGGCTTTTAAGCCCACTTAACTCGAAATAAGCACATGCGATAAGCAGATGAAATAAGCAGTTTGAGAATGTTTTTATAACATTATAATAAGCCCAAAACCAGGCCCATTTCGTCTTAAAACCCCTCGGATCGTAAAACGTTATTGGGCTTTCGGTTTGGCTCGTTAAAGCCCAATAAGCAATTCGAATAAGCAGTTGGTATAAGCACTTTAAATGTATTTTTAGAATCATAAAATAAACCCAAAAAAAGCCCAATCGATTTTCAAACCCAACGAATCAATTTCTCTTAATGGGCTTTGTTTTATGCTCGCTAAGGCCCATTAAACACGTAATAAGCTCATATTGTGAGATAAGCACTTTTACAAATCCAAATAAGCTGTTTTAGGCTTACATAACTTTCGAAAATCATAATCTATCATTTTTATAAATTTTGGACTTGTTTTGCAAAGAATATTTCATTTCGGGTAAAATATGTCAAGTTTGTATAAATATATTTTAAACTGTAAATTCAGTAACTTGAGGGTAGAAAATGACCATACAGTAAACATAAGGCTTAGAAAGTAATATTTCACTCTTTTGGGACTAAAATGTAAATGTAACTAACTAAGGACTAACGGTGCAAAAATTACTCCGTTAGGGTAAAAAGTGTAAATTGCACATAATATCAAGGACCACTCAATAACTTTGTTTATATATATAATTCCACTAGTATTTTATACATTCTCATCCTTGAAACCCTTTTGTGCACTTTCGTACGGTATATTCAAATCACATTACATTTATATTATTATAACAAATTTCAACGACTAAACTTAACGTATCATTCAACCACTTTCGAGGAAAACAATATTTACGAATTCAGATGACATAAAAACAAGATAATATTATATATAATGTTATTTTTGAACTTTAAGCATTTTAAGCATGTTATTCACTCTCATCACGAACCAATTCGTTATCCGATACATTTTTCACAATCATTATTCGTATCAAGTTAAAACTATCCAAAATCTCAGACTTTCCTATTATTCAGGTCGTGTGGTGAAGCTGTTCCCATAATACATTTGATTTCATGTTATCCTTACCACTACATTAAAGGTGAGTCATAGCCCCACTTTTACTCGTTTAATAACTTTATAAACTCTTTGGGGGAGATACATGCTCGTTCCACTTACAAATTTACTCGTTTTACTTTAAACATTTTACTCAGTTAATGCCATACTATAATTGTTCATTGAAACATAATTCTTGCTTTCACTTACACAAGTACTACAAACTGTTACGAATTACCTTGATTTCATATACCTACTTTTATACGTTTTTCTATCTCCTAGAGAGATAAATATTACAAAACGGAACGCAAGTATTTTCTGTATACTATACCTGACTAATATTGCCTAAGTTACCGTTATTGCCATTATTTAAAGTCCCTCCTATCATGAGCCATTAACCATTGCGGTGGACGTGAATATAGTGAACAGATCTGTGAAGGCTGACTGCCTGTTTGAACTATCTTGAAGATGGCCTAGGTTGCTAGCTGGATAAGTCAAATATACTTTATTTGAATTACAAAATAGGAAGTCGGCAATCTCCTATTGAGGGCCGTAACTCATGCCATTAATTTGGATTGTTCATGCCATTTGAGTAGTACTATTAAGGTTTGAGTGTCATGAGACTTAGGGCAATATATATTGAATTACAAAAGTACCGTAGTCATGATACATTACTAACCGGGTGTACAGCAATGTAGCCCATTTTCATTTAAATTTGAAACTTGTGTTCAATTGATATACCTATAATTTCTATAAGATTTCTTCAACTTTGGCCCTGGTTAGGGCAAATAAACTAACTATTGACGTATAAAAACGAATCCCACTATTTATCTCATCATTATTTAAACTTGTGTAATATTAAAAATCAACTGTTTACTTATAAACTCTATAAACTCACCAACCTTTGTGTTGACGCTTTTTAGCATATTTATCTCAAGTAGCTAATGGAGCATTCAAGGCACGGAGCGGACATTAAACTAATGGTTTTTGGTGTTAAATAAATTCAGTCATTTATGTCAAAACTTACTTTTGGTGAAGTAGTAAAACATTGAAATTCCCTTTTTATATCTCATTTGTAAATAAATGACAAATAACTTTCAAAACGCCTCTTTTGAGTCGTTTTCTATAACTATGACTATGATCCTACCAGTAATACCCCTATTAGTCTTCCGCTGTTAATTCAAAATTTAGGGGGTGTTACAGATTGGCATCAGAGCTATGGTTATAGAGAACCAAGTGTTTTTAAAACATTGGACTATAACTATGCTTTCAAAATGGACCACTTGACACCATACCATGTTACGCCCGCCGTGCCTACATGTTTCACGACATCATGTTTAAAGTATTGCTTAACAAGATTAATCCATGTCGACTTTTATATACTTGATTTTACATTGATAACTTACATTTACTATTTATGGGGTTATTACAGTACCATGTCTTCAGCCTCCAACCCTAACACCTTACCACCTGACGGGATTAACATACCTGATTTTATATGGATCCCTATTCCTATTATACTACTAAAATCACCACCGATATCCCCAACATCAACCTTGGAGATGATTATGCTGACACCACCTTCATCTCCTGATGAGTATTTCGCTCCGCCATTACCATCTCCACCCCCTCCACCTCCGGTCAGACCTGACCACCTCTTTAACATGCTTACTCAGTCTTACCCCTTCGCACCACACCACCCAGAGCCGGCACCTAAGGAAGTTTTACCCCCTCAGAACTTGGCCAATACATCGGATCCCAGCGATTTGTTTTCCCGTACCTCTTCACCCTTACCATTTCCTCTAGACTTCACCCCTCCGGGTCGAGTCTTCAAGATTGGAGAGACCTCCAGGGCAGCAGCTGCCCGTACACCCACTACCATGATGCGACAGGAGCGTCATGAGGAGCAGGGCAATACATCACCAAACCTCGCTGATAGGGTTACCGTTGAGTCTGACCAGGATTCAGATGAAGATGATTGAGATACGCTCTCAGAGGACGTTTTTCGGCGGGGAAGACAGGATCAAATAGAAGAAACTTTACAAGCACGCCACAGGGTCATTATACGAGAAAGCCACATTAAAGACCTGCATGTTAGACAGCTGATAGAGATACAGAGACTTCAGGACCAGATCACAGAGCTGAAGAGACGCATGGACGAAACTTCCGAGAGTTGGACATATATTAAATCAGTTGTAGTTTTGAGGCATCTTAGCTTGCCGCATGTGGCATTAATAAAGGACCTTGTATCATTTTATTTTGTTAAACAATGGATCAAGTTATTAATATTATGTTGTTGGTTATGGATTTGCTATATATTGATGTGGAGTTATGTTGCCATGGTTGTTTTCTTATATTCATGTGTGTAGTGATTGTATCCAGACATGTCGTGATGTTACTTATGATTATTATGATTCTTCATACATGTTATGACTGGGCTATAACCATAGACTTTTAACAAAAAAAAAAAAAAAAGAAAAAAAAAAGAAAAAAAAAGAAAAAAGAATTTCGGAAGAAAACCTGATAAATACAGAGAAAATTGATAAACTTCAACCTTGTAGATGATGAATCAGTTTGTTCCTTAGCAATCCTATGCCAAGAGTTGATCATTGTTGTAACTACATGTATGATAGTATCCGTACATGTCATGACTTTGTAAACTCAGTTGGTTGTGATTTCATATTATGACAGCAGTATACGCAATTACCTCTTTACCAGATATTACCTAGCATGATCTTTACGTAAATTCTAAATCCGTGTTTTCTTGTGGTATTAATAGAAAATGTCTCGAAAGGAAACTACAACACCAACATCAGCCATGAGCCCTGGAGCTATCTGAAAATTGGTAACCGACATCGTTGCTGCAATACTCGAAACCCAAGCGACTACATTAGCTCATCCAGATAGCAACGATAGAGCAACGGGAGGAAGGGAGACAGCTGCGTCTTGTAAGTGTACCTATAAAAGTTTCAAGAGTTGCAAACCAACTTACCTTAAGAATACCGGAGGAGTGACTGAACCTTCCATCACCATTACCCAGGGATTTCTGGACCGAGAAGTTAAACGGGGTACTACATCCAAGAGAAATGATCATAAGCGAAAACTGGATGGAAGAGAAACCACTACTCTCTACAACTGCAGGTACCACAACAACAACAACCGTAACTGAAATCTCCGCAAGATGCATCACACTGGACTTTGCATTGCTAGGTGCGGAAAATGCAAGAGAATGGGCCATAAGACTAATGACTGCAGAGCCACGGGAGCAAATGTACAGCTGATGGAAATAGTGTGCCACGGATGTGGCGAACAGGGGCACTACAAGAACCGATTCCCAAATCAGAAATACCAATTAGGATGACAAAGTCAGTGGAAGGGAATAAGAAGCTCGACAACGTCAAAGGACAACAACAAGGTCTAAACAGAAGAAGAAGTTTTCGCTATAATAATAAACCTTAGTTCAAGCCCTCTAGGGTTGTATTTTCTTTTGAACTTTACCTTAGGTACGATGACGTAACCTAAGTGTAATAAATACTTTTCTATCTTATGAAATCTCTATCTTTTCTATTTTTATGATAAACATAATCTCCATCAATTTCATTTTCTAAATTCCAATTACCTCATTCATAACCATTTCGTAACCATACACTGCTATCCTATTAGGAATTCGGTTAACTTCCTTCCCGACCAGATAATAGACTATTACCATTCTATAAGATTCCTTCACGAATCCTAGAATTCATTTCAGGCCAACCTACTACCACCCCATAAGATTCTAATCTATCACCGATGTGCGAACCGATTTCTCTTGTTACCTTGAAAACTTATTTAGGTTGCCATTTTACAAAAACAACACGTTGAACACCATCTAAAACTTTTGAGAAACATAATACTACTTAGACTGGACTAAGCATCACATCATTTGTCCTCAGTTATACATAGCCTGATCACCTATGTCTAATTCAGGAAAAATCATGTCATGAAGAAAACAGTCAACTTTTCAAATTTCCTAAAACAATCTTCATTCAAAAGCAAAGCTTTGTGACAAGATAAACTGTTCATAAACATCCCTGTTGCCAACACTCTATAGATATCTACACGTTTTACCCATCATCCCAATGAAAATCTGGCTTGATGACAAACTCGTAATTACTAAAGAACCAGAGAATAGTGAGATAAAACAGCTAAAGCAAAACAGTATCCCCATAGTCAAAGTTCGATGGAACTCTAGACGAGAACCAGAATATACATGGGAACGTGAGGACCAAATTCGCGACAAATACCCCCATTAATTCCCCTAGACAACCTTAACAACTAACTTAGACTTAAATTCCGGGACAAAATTCTGTTTGACGGGTGGGTACTGTAGCAACCTGTAAAATTCCCCAGTGATTTGTAAGCGTTAATCAAGTATTAAATTACTGTTACAGTTCAATTAACCATTTCTACAAGAAAAATTTAAAACTTTTGTTTATTACATTACAATAAATCAAAAACATTATTACGTGATTCACAAGACTATGGAACGAGCTCACACACGGACCACGACTACATATTAGTTCAAATAATAAACCAAACTATTACTATTGTTTGGCCCAACAGACAAATCCTAGGCCTGCTACTATTCATGGCCCAATCCAAAAATCCTTATAATTCTTTCATTTCACTCGAACTCATACACAAACACTTAGCCCTCGTATGTAACACCCCCTAATTTATGAGATAACAGCGGAAGACTAATCGGGGTATTACTGTGAGGATCGAAGTCATAATTATAGAAAACGGCTCGTAAGAGACGTTTTGAAAGTTATTTGTCATTCAAATAATTCTTTTGGTACGAAGATGAAATATCTGATTTATAAAATCCCATGAAAGGGTGTGATAACTTGAAAAGAATGACATATTTGATTTTTCACCAAGTAAATTATCAGAGTATATAATGCCTACTCCGTGTCTTGTCCTGCTCCGTTAAATTACCTGAAATTTATTTACTTATAAAAACTTTGATTCGAATTTATGTGAACTCAACTCTTGAACAATATGAACAAATATAAATAAATCTAAATTAACAATGCAAATAAAGTAATGAAATGAAATGCAAGATAGAGATGGAAAGATCTAACCGAGAGACAAGAGATTTATAGTGGTTCGGCTACAAGGACACCTTCCTTGCCCTACTCCACTCCCCGAGCACCAAACTCGAGAGTTTTCTTCACTATGTCAACAAGCTCCCTTATGGCGGAGAAAACCTTACACAACTTTCGCTTACACCGGTTTAACGACACAAAGCTAGATGTCGAGTTCTAATCGTAGCTAGAACCAATCTCACAACTTAAATCACAACTTCTTCTTCACGACTTCACACCTTCTTCACAATAGCTTCACACCTACTTCACTACCTAGCACTACTTGTATGTTCTTCTTCTTCTTCACACCTTCACTACTTACACACCTTCACTTCTTCACAACTTGACTACTTACACACTAATCTAGCCTAATCAATTATGTTCACACCTATCTAACAAATATACACAACTTATACACAAATGAATGAATGATTACACAAACAACTTAGATAGCAAGATGATACTAAGTTGTAATACTTCTTCTCTAGTGGTTGAAGGAGTATTCTTCTTTTGCACTTGGGTGGTAGAAGCTTGGATCACTTGGAAACCAATGCTTAAGAGAATATGATCAAAGGATTTTAGAAAGGATTTACAAGGATTAGAGGAGATTTAGAACAGAAGGTTTTGGGGTGCAAAAGGTGAGGAAAAAGTCCAGGGAAAGTCCAGTATTTATAGGCAAATCTGGACAGCTGGAGGAGCGGGGCGGTCCCCTTAAATAGGTGGCCGGCCCCCTTAAAATTAAGGGGACCGCCTAGTAAAATTAAGGGGGCCGCCCATCTGACCGTTGCCCAGATTTGTCTTTTTGTGGGGAAGGTTTTTCTGGAACATTTTTACCATTTTTGGTTGAAAATTTGAATTCATAATTTTATAAAAGATTAAACATTTTTATTTAATACCAAAAATGATTTTCTAAAAGATATAAAATATTTTGGGTCATTTTATAAAAAATCTAGTGATTAAGAAAATGTTCCTTTGATCATATAATGCATTAAGCATTTGTTCATTCATACCTTAAGTGATTAAGTTGTAGAAATGAATATTTCCAACTAAATACTTGTTTACTTAATAAGTTTATGTTTGATAAGTTTATATTTTGTGATCATCAAAACATAGAGATATGAATAAGTATTGATAATGTTTTTAGGCATTATTTATATCAACAATCTCCCCTTTTTTAATGATTACAAAACTTAAACTCATTAAATCCAAAACATTATTTTTGGACAAGTATTTAGTGAGTTTATATTCACTTCTCCCCCTTTTTGTAAAATCAAAAAGGTTATGCCGACAAATTTCAGATATGAAATTTGTCAGGGCGAAAACTCCCCCTTGATGTGTGCTCCCCCTCGTTTGAGGGCTGATGAACTCAAATAAGTACATTTTATTATCATCATTTATCCTATTTATTTGACTTGTTTTATTATATTATGTATGAGAATTGATACTTAATCGTTTACTTTTGTAATTCTCAGTTAAAAACAAGCATTTGGTGAAACTTAGCTATTATGGACTAAAAATGGAGAAAAATGATCAAGATTGGAAAAGGTTGCTGAAATGAAGAGATTGAAGACCATTGCCTGACTTTGAAGAATGCACTCATGCAATTCTGTCATGCGTTGCATATGAAACTTTGGTCAACGAAGAAGAACCAACTTGTTCTACTCCAGATGCGCCGCATTATACTTCTTACATACGGCGCATCACTATCAAGATTTCACCAGTTTTGATCCAAGATACAAGAAGACATGCGCCACATACAGTTATGAAGATACGCCGCATCTCAAGGCGGTGTACAAATATTCTGGAATATAATAACCTTGGACCCCACGTGAAGTTAAGTCAATGCGCCGCATCTACTTATTCAATGCGCCGCATCTTACCCTCAGACAGAAACTATAAATACCCCAAGACCAGACGAATTTCGAGAGCCCTAGTTTTAGAAGAAGACCGAAGACCAGAAAACCTAAGGCCGAATTCAGTCGAATAGGCAGCACAAGACACACCCGAACGAAGATACAAGAGCTGTAAGAAGGTCCTGCATGTGTTTAATTCATTAAGTAGTTTTGTTTCATTGTATTAGTACACTTTAATTCATCAGGATTGGTGGCTTGTGTAATGTGACAACGAAAAGGTTGCACTCCCTTAAAACTGCTTTCCCATTAATTAAAGTTTATATGTTGATGTCTTTGGTGACTTTTATTAGTGCATTGATAACCTCTGTGTCTATTAGTGGCTTGTCGTATATGACTACGGAAGATCATATTGCTCCCACGGTTATAACTAACTTGATCACTTAGGAATAACTTTTAGACATAAGTAATCATTAAGGGTTTACTCGCCGATAAGATTAGAGCCAACGAGAAAGGGTTAATTACATACACTTCATATAAAACTAGCAATAAAACAAGTGACAAGCTACTTAATTATCAGGACAGGTCTTCTTATTGTCTCAAGTATTTATTTGTGTACGTGCGTGCTTATCGCTGATTCGTGCTCATTAGTTTAGTTTATTATTTAATTGCAACCAAAACGTGCCAGTCTCTCAGGCTGAACCCCCTTGCGTTAGATTAGGTTGTATAATTGACTTAAGATATTAAAATACTGATTAGAATAACTAGATAATATGTTCCACTCTTAGTGATCGACACTCTACTTACCATTATATTCATACTGACCGGGTACACTGCTCGTTAAGTGTGTGTGTGTTATTGATAAGTCGGCTAAATATAAATTTAAAACTTGAGTAGGCATTAATACTGCTAAACCGCAACGACACATCACGCACCATCAAGTTTTTGGCGCCGCTGCCGGGGAGTGAATTGTTATTATCTGTTAATTTGATTAGTATTTTAATTAGGTTTTTCTTTTTAATTTTTAGATTTTAACCGCTAACCGTGTTGTGTATTAGATTAATTTCATTCATTGTATTATTTGCATATTTTCTGTTTTGTGTGTTATTTTATTATTATTATTTTTTTATTTTCGTTTTCTTTTATTTTTGTTTTTATTTTTCGTATTTTCTGTATTCTGCTATCGTTGTACTGAGCTAATATAAACGATACGGCGCATCTATTTTCTTAGATACGGCGTATTGCGTTTAATTTTTATAAAATACAACGCGTTTAATTAATTCGATACGACGCATCTTTCCCCAAGATATGGTGTATTCTGTTTTTAATAAGAAATTTTTCTAAACGTTAACGCCATACGGCGCATCTGTTTTTGCAGATACGGCGTATCTATTATTTTAATTAAAAACAGTTTTCGAATTATTAAACAGATACGACGCATCGATTTTTATCGATACGGCACATTTACTGAATCAAAAATCTTGTATTTTGAAACGTAACGAAAATACGACGCTTTAACTTTTGTTAATACGACGCATTTAATTTTAATTAGTATAATTGATTTTTGATAATTAAAACTGATACGGCGCATTCTAAATTTATAAGCGGCGTATCTATTTTCTAAATAAACGTCTGATTAAATTTTAACGATTATAAGATACGGCGTATCCAACTTTTTGGATACGGCGCATCGTCTGCAGATATCAGTAACTTTTATTTTTCATATTCCGTTTTCGTTGTTGATTTTCTCATATATTACTTTCTTGAACATACCCTACTGATGCTTTTGTGATAGTTTCAGGAAGTGCATGACCAGGAGTTCTACTGAGGACTTGATTCAACCTTTCGAAGATCCTGAACGAGCCTTTCATTCGCTTAAAAGGCTTTTCAACACAAAAAAGCTTTGATATTTCAAGTTCATTCGAGCTTGATTATTTTTCTGAAGAGAAAGAGGAAGTCGAAACAGAAACAATGGCGGAAAACACAACTATGGAGGAATACATGAACAAAACCCGTGCTGATTACACTTCAGGAGTTGCTAGACCAAAGTTTGATGATAAGTCAAAGTTTGAGTTGAAGGGTCAGTTTCTCAAGGAGCTAAGAGAAAATGCTTTCAGTAGAACAGAACATGAAGATGCTAATGAACATGTTGAAAAAGTCCTCGAGATTGCAGATTTGTTTACTACAGAAGGTGTAGGGTATTCACAATGCATGAATCACTATTATGAGGCTTGTATGGATCGAATTGAAGAGGTTTTAGAGAGAGAAATGGGAGCCTTTAGTGAGAGAAAGTAACTAGTGATATATTAGATTGAAAAGGTCCAACCCTTCCCATGTGTGGGAAGGGGTATATATACTACTACATATTATGTCCCTAGTGGACTGTGGAGCGAGCTGACAGAGGGTAAAGACCCGACCCACTCCACAATACTAATTAATAACTAAACTACTAATAATATTACTGATAATCCTACTAGCTATGATGATCTAATAAGTACTCGGGGTGACCGAGTCTTCTGCTGAATATTCATATTCCTAACAATCTCCCCCTAAGGGAGGTCACCCCAGAAGTAATGTTCTGAATTTCAGCACTTCATCCTTGGATCTTGACATCATAGCTCGTACTCATTGAATCTTCAATGTCATAGATAGTTGTGCAAACATCAGTGATCTGAAGATGACTTCTCTGTTGTCTTGGATGAACTTTGAGTAATCTGTGAACGTATCATCCCACTTGAGTCTCCAAGTCATCTTTCTGTAGCAATACTCCATGTGATGAGATATACTAAGAGCCGACATGCTCACACAATATGGGGTCATGATCTTTAGCATCAGAGTTAGCAGAAGCTGTGTTGAATGTCTTTTAGGTCGATCATGACTTCTTTGATGATGATGTGGTGTGAACATGTGGTGATGGATTGGCATCTTTTCTGCAACCAGCTACAACAGCAACCAGCTACAGCATTCCACGGCTACAGTCGCCAGACGTTCCTGCATACGACAGTTAGCAATAATTCGACCGGTACTTACAAGTTTGGACTTCGAGATAGTCAACAGCATATTGTGAAAACTATCTCTAATCCTTACCAAGACCGTTCCTAATCGAAAACCCACAGAGGGCTTTTTAAGATTTTACCGTAGTAAATCAACGATTAGGTGAGTCGCTGGAGATCACTCCACGACTGTAGATCGTTTGAAACCGCCGCGACCACTAAGCGTAATCCATAAAGGATTACCGAAGTGACCTGCTTTCAGGGCTGCTTGATGTTGACCCTGGCAGGAATTTCCATTCAATCATTGAGAATTACATTGGTAAATTCCCTCATAAATGTTCTGGCAGATTGCTAAGATCTGCGTAGGACTCTTAAGATTACAACTGGTGTCCTTAATATTGAACACCCAGTGTAGAAATAATTTGTGTCCCTATGAGATCTTATTTATGCATCTCGTGGCTCTAGACTCAATTGTGCGTTTTGATTTGGTGATCGGAGGCTGGAGTGGACTGCCACCTTTTCAATATCATCTAACTCGGAGTGAGAGAGATGATAGAAATGTATTGATCTCCGTGACAAGTGAAACAAGAGTCCTTTGAGGGACCTTGAGTGGCTAGGGAGGGTTGTGCAGCGTATCACTGGGTCCATGATACTTTGTCTTTAATGCCAGCAACCAACTAAGTGATTCTGACAGCATATGTATTGACCCGGTTTCTGCCTAAGTTGTAAGGAGGGCTATTTCTTTTCACCCTTTATCTTTACAATTCTTTTTCATTCTTCAACCCCTTCAGTGCTTACCGAGACTTCCTTACTAGTACCTTGTTGGGTTTGTTCCAGTACTAGCTCCATCTCAGACGGCACTTTTCCCTTATTCACTTTTCTCCTTTTTAATCATACCTAAGGACTTCTACACTAACTAGTGGATTGTCCCTGGGTAGATCCCTTCGGCTCTGGCGGGATCGTGGGAACTTGAGCCTAACCTAACCATCCTTATAACTCCATGCATTAATTAAAATGGTCGGTCTTTGGTGTACTTCCACGATTGCCATAAACCAAATCATTGAAAAATCTCTTCAAGTGATCATGATTCTGAAACACATTTTTGCAAACACTTGAGAGTTTTATATTTTTCAAATTGCTCCCCCTCAACATGTGCTCGGTTGATTGTTTTATAAATTTGCACATGTTAGGTAGAGCTCGCACTTTATGAATTGATCCACTTTCAGTGAACAAGACCGATTCGAGACACGCTTACATCACTAGTTAGACTAGCTTGAAATTATTACCCGGCCTGGTCAAGTTCACAGAAAGTTTCTCGAAATGGTACACTCTACTCAGATTCATCTTTTTCGAGACACGCTTACATCACTGGTTAGACCAGCTTGAAATTATTACCCGGCCAAGACGAATCCTTTCGATTGATGACAGTTCAAGTTTCGTCAATTCATTGGTTAATTCTGAGTCACGGCCACATGAGATGCCAAATCCTTTGTTTTGTTAAAACCATTTGCTCCCCCTCAATATGTGCATTGATATAAGAAAGATTTTAGCACATATGGAAGAGCTTACGTTTATGACCAAAACATTTTGCTCCCCCTCAATATGTGCCTTGATGTACAAAATGGTTTAGCACATACGGGAGAGCCTACATTAGCTTCCAAATCATCACATTTTATCAGAATTTCCTATTTAAATCACATTCTCTCCCCCGATCAAAAATTTCAAACCATTTGAGATTTGTGATCCCAATTGATTTAAATACATTTAGAAAAATTTGGGAGAAAATGTGGCAGGTTTAAATGTATTCTGATTTTGGAGCATACTATGCTCCCCTTGAAACAACGAGAGAGTGTCACTGCTGATGTTTGCACAAATATGGCAAGGTGTCGGAAATTTGAACAAATATGCTCCCCCTCAATTAATAACCCGTTTTCCATTAAAAGAGCTGTAGTCATTCAATTGAGCGACGGACATTTGTGAAAATTTAGTTCATTTTACCACCTTGTGTAACATCAAGACTCTCTTGAGGGATCTAACAAGATATAGAATCTTGATGAAAAGAAGACTTCTCTTCTTATATACGAGGTGATGCACTGAAACGTACATCAAGTCGGGAGAACATGGATATAAAGTAATCCATGCCCAGGTGAACATCACCCGGTTGGAGAAACAGCTGTCTTTTTGGCGACATGCTTTCCCCATTGTACAGTGCGGGTTGCAGTATGAAGTAACTGCAAACCATTAAGACATGTTTTAACTGATTAGTATAACTTCTGCTCGAGCTTCATTTATGAATCCGTGCCATTGTTGAATGACATTTCTAGATACGTAAATGTTATCGATAAACAGAAGACATGCCTAGGTAGAACTATTTTTGGTATTTTCTGATTTTTCGATTTTTATGGTTTTTATAGGTTTTATATTTTTGTATTTTTCTTTTTGATTTAAGATATATACAACTATGTACAAGGATATAAGAAGACAATCCTTTACTCCTCCTTTTCTTCCTGAAGACACTTGAGGGTTTCAGGAGTCATGCTTTTCATGCCGAGGCGTGGGAGAATAAACTGAAACCTTTCTCTTGGGAGGGCCTTGGTGAAGATGTCAGCTAACTGAAACTCTGTCCTCACGAAGTACAGTTCCACAATTCCTTTTTCCACTTGTTCCCTGATAAAGTGATGCCTGATGTCGATGTGTTTAGACCTGGAGTGCTGAACATTGTTACAACAAAGAGCAATGGCGCTTTTGTTGTCACAATATAGGGGAATTTTGTTGTATGAGAATCCATAGTCCGAAAGCTGTGATCGCATCCAAAGGATTTGTGCACAGCAAGCAGACATAGCAATGTACTCAGCTTCAGTAGATGATATGGAAGTACTCATCTGCTTCTTAGAAGACCAACTAACCAACTTTTCCCCTAAAAATTGAGCTCCTCCTGAAGTACTTCGACGAGTGTCTTGACATCCCGCATGATCAGCATCTGCGTATGCCGTTAACTCCATTGCAGTGTCCTTAGGATACCAGAGACCCATATGAACCGTGCCTTGAAGATATCGGAAGATCCTTTTCACTGCTTCAACATGCTTCTTGGTTGGTCTGGATTGATACCGAGCACACATACACACAGCAAACAGAAGATCTGGTCTGCTAGCCGTGATGTACATCAAAGATCCAATCATGCTTCGATACTGTGTGATATCAACTGGAATCCCTGAAGGATCTTCATCCAGCTTCGTTCTATCAACCATGGGAGTGTCAACAGGTTCACTTGAATAGAATCCAAACTTTTTCAAGATCTCGTTGGCGTATTTGGATTGATTGATGAATATGCCTCCGGGACTTTGAGATACTTGTAATCCTAAGAAGAATGACATTTGCCCCATCATGGACATTTGGAATTTGGAATTCATCTCCTTGGAGAAACTATCACATTCACTAGGATCTGTTGAAGCAAAGATGATATCATCTACATATATCTGAACTAGCAGTAGATGGTTTCTTGACTTCCTGGTGAATAGTGTGGGATCAACAACACCTTTGGAGAATCTGTTTGCTAGGAGAAACTTGGACAATGTATCGTACCATGCCCTTGGCGCCTGTTTTAGCCCATAAAGAGCCTTCTTCAAGCGGTAAACATGAGTAGGGTGTTCAGCATCCACGAATCCTTCAGGTTGACTTACATAAACTTCTTCCTTCAAGTCACCATTCAAGAATGCCGTTTTGACATCCATCTGGTAGACTATCATATTACGACTAGCAGCATTTGCCAGGAAGATTCTTATAGCTTCAATTCTAGCAACTGGAGCAAACGATTCTTCAAAATCAATGCCCTCTTCTTGTCTAAACCCTTTAGCAACTAGCCGTGCCTTGTTCTTTAAGACATCACCATACTCGTCAAGCTTCACTTTGAAGATCCACTTTAAAGCAATGATCATTGCACGCTCCGGAGGAGGCACTAATTCCCATACTTCAAGTCGATCAAATTCATGGATTTCATCCTGCATAGCCTGGAACCAGCAATCTTTAGTCATTGCTTCTTTGGCATCTTTTGGTTTGACTTTAGACAGTACGGAATTGAAGAAGCACCATAGTGCATCAGTGGCTAGTTGATTACGTGTGGATACTGGACGTGAAGGATTGCCTATGATGTTGTCGATTGGATGATCACTGGTCCATTTCCTGAGATGGTCGTGAGGTTGATGGTTATGAACGGACGTAGCAGTGCTGTGTTCCTCAGGTAAGGATGTGTCTGATGAATGTTCAGGAGCAAATATGTTTTCAAAAGGAACCTCTTCAACAGGAGCAAAAGGATTAACTTCCAAAGAATTATTATCTGAAGATTCTTGCATTACTGGAGTAGTTTGAGTGTTTGATGACGAAGGCGATTGACTGGCAGCAGGAGCATTGTGACTGACTGATACTGAAGCTGCAGGACCTTCTGAACCTTGTGGGGCTTGAACCTCATTCATAGGAATTATTGCTGGTTCACTCGGGATGGTTCCATTCGTTGGCTCAAAGTATTCATCAAACATAGGATCGAATAACTTTTTCAACTCCTCACATGTAGGTGGCACATAAGAATCTGCAGGTGTGGAATTCTGTACAAGTCCTGAACTAATGGGTCCAGGAGACAAAAGGTGAAGATCGGGTCCAGAACTGATTTGTCCTGAAACAGGTAGCTCACTCAGCTCATCGAACGTAACATGAATGGTTTCCATGATTTTACGGGTTCTTTTATTGTAGATTCGATACCCTTTACTGTCAGGTGCATATCCAACAAAAATACCTATATCTGCTTTAGCTCTTAACTTTCCCAAGTCTTGACTATCGTTAGTTGGATAGCAGAGAGCACCAAACACACGCAGAAAGGAAAGATCTGGTTTCTTGTTATGAATTAACTCGAAGGGAGTCTTCTCATGAACCGGATGAATTAGGGATCGGTTTTGAGTGTAACATGCTGTTGCAATAGCTTCTGCCCTGATGCGTGGGTTTTGCAACCTTACAACAGGTTTTACCTCTCAAGGGATCTCAAGAGGCTTACAACCCCACCAGGCAGTGTACCTGACCGATGTAGTATAGTGTAGTGGTAAGTACGGGGGATTGATCGTTCTCCACAGGGAATAGTGTTCGTTAGGTATGAAAGGCTACTCTAATTAGGTCTAAGGGTTGAGGAAGATTCTTTTTATGTTTTTATATTTTTATGAAAGCAAGTAAAATCTCGGGTTTTGAAGGAGTGGGCGGAATTAGTTGCTAGTCAACTAACCCAAATTACTACGAATGCAAATAAAATAAATAACTGAAAATAAAAAGTGGTGAGAAACTTATGTGTGGAGAAATGTGTTTACTTAGATTTCCTTACTCCCTAACTATCTTTTACCGGTTAATTAGTGTGTATTAGTCGCGTGGATGACGGGTGTATTCCTTAATACCATTCGTGGGGTGGCGTACTTACTTCCCCAAACTCTACAAGCTCCTACTTCACTCCTATGTCGAGCCGGCTAGGAAGCTCCTAACATGGGATCACTAGAATTCGCTTGTGCATTAAATACAACCATAAAAACCTTTAGTACGCGTTTGGTTCATGTTTCTTAAGACGTTCAAGCAAGTTACCGAATAGGAAGTTAGCCAGTTTTCTTAAGCCTAACATAGATAAACAATCATCCAATACAACTAATAACACACTAACAACCAATAATCAATAGCTAGGTTTCATTAGATCTAAGCAAACACAAGATAAAATTAGCCTAACATGTTAAACAAAAGACAAGCATAAGATAGAATCAAACAACACATAGACATATTGAATGATTAATTGATAACTTATCTTTCAATGAAACATGGAAGATCTCAAGGCAAGAAGCCCTGAAAAAGTAGCTAAAATCGTCTTAGGGTTTTATCCCAAAATTCCACACACTAAGCTCTCCCTAATGACAAAAAATTAGAAAACTATATATAGACTTTGACATCTGACGGCGTCACCTTATGCATTGTGACGCCGTCACCTCGCCGCTTTTAGGGTTCCCGGGTGACCTTCTTGACGCCGTCCCTCTTTAGCTCTTCAAAAATCCATTCTGGCTTATCAAGGCTTGACGCCGTCGGACCTATAACGTGACGCCGTCCCTCTTTGATTTAAGCCGTGACGCCCTTGATTTAGTTAAAGCGTGACGCCGTCAGAATTCTCATGCAAACTCACTGGCCCGTCATGAGTAAATTTCACATCCAACTTTTCTTGCCAAAGCATGACGCCGTCTGGAGTTAATTTTGACGCCGTCAAAGGTGACTTTCAGCACAATTTTGAGACTTTGCCGTTTTCTTCACTTTTATGCTCCAAAAACGTCCAAAATGCCTCCTTTTCCAGATTTCTCCTCAAAAGTACCTAAAATGACAAAAGGAACGATTTAGGGCAATATTTGATCAAATAAATACGATTTCGGGCTTAAATGACCCCTTAAAAGCGGTACACTTTTCGCCTCATCAAATACCCTTACACTTGAGATTTGCTTGTCCTCAAGCAAATGCGCTTTTATTCTAATCAAAATACAAGTTAGGGGTCATTTAATGCAAACATAAAAGTAATTACAACAAATAATCGTTCCACTTCAATCATAATAAGCACGGAGATTACATACTAGCACCTCACAAGTAGTGTTTAGATACTCACATCTCTCAAGTGTCATCAAAATAAATCTCATAAATGAAAACGGAAAATATCTCTCACTACCTGTCATAGCAAATAGATTACCATAGGCTTGGGAAAGGATCGAAAACCTCCTCCACTAGGCGTAAGCACCAAAGATAAACTATCAAAGAGGGCTTTTAAATGGGTTATAACGTTAGGTGTAGGGAAAAGGAAAACACGGTTTGGTTGGATAAGGGATATTTTACTGGTGGCGAGTTAAAGATCTTGATCAATTACATGTACTATACAATGTTGCTAAGCCAAGACTAAAACTCGATCTTAAGCTAGAAACAAAATAACAAAAACATAAAATATAAAATAAACATAAAATGAAACGGGATGGTAGTCCGTATGTTTTTTCTATTTTTTTCTTTTTCTCATTTTTTTTTGTATTTTTCTTGAAATTTTTTTTTTTTTTTTTTTTTTTTTTTTTTTTTTTTTTTTTTTTTTTTTGCATACACTTTTACCCTACCATCCAAAATAATACATCATAGGGGCGTTGCATCCCCTTACACTTGAACTTTTACATAACTTTACAAATAACTATTCTAATGACTCGAATTAAGATAATTGAAAAACTTGGAGTACTTTTAAAACATTTAGCACATATGGGGGTAATAAATGATGTTCTTCCCCATTACTCCATTACACTAGTACTTTACCCATGAGTCCCAATCGTCCCAAAACAATATGTACAAGGATATGACTCGACTTAGCAACCATGTAATCAATTAGATAATTAACTTGGGTTTAAACAAATGTTGTCACAATAATGCACTAAAAATGAGTGCATACAAGGTAGGCTAAGGCGATTTGGGTGTACATTAAAGTGGGGTGTAACAAATTCTTCCTTTAAGTAAAATGCTTAAAGGTTGAAACGAAAAGATAGGCTCTGAGGGGTGTACTAGGGGTATCGTGTACTAAAAATGAGTACAACGCAAAGGGTGTGGGAGAATTACTTGACCAATGTAGCCAACGTAATTATAACAAAAACACAGGTGTAAAACATGGGTTAATCCTAATGCCTCTTATCATGTAGTAAATCTAACTACACGAATGTAGTCTCACTTGTGGCCTCGGAATGGTCCTAACGCAAGTTCTAGAATCTAAGTGCTACCGGTACACACATCATAGCATAAATGCTCTTCCTACCAATTCTAGGGGCGAACCTCACATATTTGGGGGTGGAAAATTTTTTTGTGGTACGGTTTTTGTGCTAGTCATATAACTCCTATCCGTGAGACGCTCATTAAGATCAAAGTTTCACTCTTATATGTTGTAAAAAAAAATTTTAAATTTGGCACTAAAATTACCTTAACAAGTATTTCTCTCAGTTTTATTACACATCTACTATTAAATAAACAAAAATCAAACGCAATTGTATTCTCTAAAATCGTACTTTTACCCTCCCCTTACACTTAAGATGAACATTGTCCCTAATGTTCAAATAACAAGATGTAAAAGAAAAAGTAAAAGAATGAAATCAAATACTCCCCTGATTCGCTCGTTGGATAATGAAATTACACGGTTAAATCTTCCTCCAAAGAGAATGTTGAAGCTCCATGACTAATGCATCGCCATAAGCTTGATTCAAAACATTTCCTTGTCCAAAATAACCTGTTGATCCTGAGAAAACAAACACGAAAACCTGCATAACATCGGCGGGATAAAATCTATATATAAGGATATAATGCTTGTGGAATGATAACTTTGCAGATTCCTGGAGATTATAAGTTGGAGATTTTAATAAAAACTTTTTATGAAAACAAAATTTTCAAAAATTTCTGGAAATTAAATCTGACGCCGTCAGGTTATAACCCCTGACGCCGTCAGAAATGACCTGACAAAAATTTTCGTTTTAAGTTTCCGGAAAATTTCTGGAAAAACCTTTACCTTACTTCCTGGAAATCCTGCAAAACATCATTATGACTCGATACAAGCATTTGACTCAAACAAATACGAATATGTATGCTAATTTATTATTATTACGATTCATGTTAATTTGTGTTCTAATAAACCGATTTAGATTTCCCTTACACTTATCTTTTGCAAAATACCTTTATATGTAGTTAAGACGAAGTTAAAAACAAAATAAAGCATTTTCACAAATTAGTTTTTGAACATGAATCAATAAGAATAAAAATTAAACACACATACGGAAACAAATAAAAACAAACAAACAAATAAATAAACACACAAAGCAAATAAAACAAATAAAGATTGGGTTGCCTCCCAAGAAGCGCTTTTCTTTATTAACGAGTCTTGTAGCTAGACTCAAAGTCACGTACATTACGTGACTCCATCATTCATAATGACGTATCCCTGATAGATATGATCCTTGTTATCAGGGTGATGGTGTCTCAATCGCTCGACATTCGCGGTCACTTCACCTCCTCCTTTGCTGGTCATGCTTACTATCCCATCTTGGTGCAAACTTTTAATTATGAATGGTCCGTACCACCAGGGACTTGGTTCATTAGTAGGTGCTTCAGTTGCTGAATGCCTTAGGAGCACTAAGTCCCCTTTTGTAAATTCAACGGGGTTATTGGTTTGCTCATCAGCCTCAATGTAATTGTTATTTCCACCTTTACATTCTCTAATCTCATTTTCCATATAACTCTTAATCCTCGCCTCCCATGCAAGAATTTTCTCTCGGACATTACCACGGATTATATTGGGGTTAGCCTCCATCTTCTTCTGCAGAGCAACATCTCGTATATGTCGTGGGATCGTTGGGAAGTTTATTGTTTTCTTCCCCTTCTTCATTTGGATGGTGCTATTTTCGTAATTGATTTGTGCTCTAGTGGTAGCGAGAAAGGGTGCCCCAAGGATTATTGGCATATTCATATCATTTCTCTCAATGATCATGAAGTCGACCGGATACAGGAATCCGGCAACGTTGACCAATACATCTTCTGCAATTCCTAACGGGTACTCATAAGAATGTTTCGCAAAGGAGAGTTTAGTATGGGTGATGGATGGCAACTCATCGGTTAACTGGACATAAACGGATAAAGGCATCAAATTTACGTCGGAACCTTGGTCAGCTATCGCATCCAGATACTTATGTTTTCCAATGCTGCATGGTATTTCAAAGACCCCGTAGAATTTCTGCTTTTCCACTAACTTTTGTCCTATGAGGCATTCATACAATTGCCCACCGGGTAATGTGTCAGATTTGTCATCCGGTTCCACCTTCTTGGACTCCTTGTTGGGTAGATGAGTACGTCGATAGTTTCTCACCCAATCGTTTATGGTCTCCTTGTTTATTTCGTGCTTCAAGTAATGCTTCACTTGTTGTGATACTGGCGGTTCAAACAATTGGCGCTCCTCAGAGGGCGCCTCCTCTCCCTTGTCGGAATCGCATTTGTAAGCATTGGTGTTTCCCTTATTAAGTGGGATGAGGTCAATTTTGTTAACTTCCATAGTTATGGATTTTCCTCTTCCATCATTTCCGCCCTCTTGGACGACGGAGGTGGCCTTGACAAATTCAGTGTTAGGAACATCAGCGTCATTCCTCACCAACACTTTTTCAGGGGCTTTAGTATTTGTGTATTCTTTCAAAAGATTCATCATCTCCGCCATTTTCTCTTCCATTTCCTCCTTTTGTTTGTAGACGGCTTCCTCAAATTTTGCCAACCGTTCGGAGTGTTTTGACATGTACTCTCTCATTTGAGCTTCGAATGTTGGACTAAGTTCCTGAGGTGGTGAGTTGGGTGGAGCGTGCTTATGGAAGGGTTTGGTAGTTTCCCTAAGGGGTGATTCGGACAATGGTATTTGCCTAACGCTTGAGACTGAGTTAATTGTTGCTTTTTGTGGACTTAAGGGTCTCTTTTGCTTTTCCATAAGATATGCAACCCTTTTCTCAAGTTCACTAACGCTTTCCTCAGTGATTTGATTGGCTGTATCAGGCGATGAATATGTCTTGACTGCCGAGCGCACGTCGTGGGAGACTTGCCACAGTTCATCATCGTCGGATGCAAGCTCATCAATGATCTCCCATGATTCCTCGGCGCTTTTGTCGCGCAATCTGCCCCCGGCGGCTCGATCGATGGCACGCTTGGTGTGGTAATCAACATGGTCATAGAAGATTTGGATTTGAAGCCATAGATTTATGCCATGATGAGGGACTTTTTGAAGTAAGTCCTTGAATCGAATCCATGCCCCGTAGAGGGTTTCGCCTCGACGTTGTTCAAACATCAAGATATCCTTCCTTAGCTTGGTAGTTCTCCCTGGTGGGAAAAACTGAGCAAGGAAACGAGTGGTGAGATCATCCCAAGAGGTGATGGATCCTGCGGGTTGACGTTCTAGCCACTGACTAGCTTGGTCCCGCAGAGAGAATTGGAAGAGACGCAATCGGGTCGTCTCTCGAGTGGCAACATCAAGGTCTATAGAATCAACGATTTTAAGAAAGTCCTTGAGATGTTGATTAGGATCTTCAGAACGAAGTCCATGGAATGCGCATCCGCTTTGCACCAACCGGATGGTGTCGGATCGCAAGGGTGTGATATTGGCTCCTTGAGTGAGCTCAATGGTGTTTCGATAGCCGTGGTGGCTAGGACGGGAATACTCTCCTAAAGTACGGGCTCTAGGAGGTGGTGGTGGTTGTTGTGGTGGTGGGTTGTGGGGGTTAAGGATATTACCATCTTCCATGATGTCGGACGGTAATGGTTACGAACAAAGACACGAAGAAAATAGATAGACTAAAGAAAACCTAGAAAAATAAAATAAAAATCTCACTAGAAAGGAATCTAGTGAGTAGACCTAATAGAAATAAAAATTCAACCTAAACAATAACTATTCCCCGGCAGCGGCGCCAAAAACTTGATGCGTGGGTTTTGCAACCTTACAACAGGTTTTACCTCTCAAGGGATCTCAAGAGGCTTACAACCCCACCAGGCAGTGTACCTGACCGATGTAGTATAGTGTAGTGGTAAGTACGGGGGATTGATCGTTCTCCACGGGGAATAGTGTTCGTTAGGTATGAAAGGCTACTCTAATTAGGTCTAAGGGTTGAGGAAGATTCTTTTTATGTTTTTATATTTTTATGAAAGCAAGTAAAATCTCGGGTTTTGAAGGAGTGGGCGGAATTAGTTGCTAGTCAACTAACCCAAATTACTATGAATGCAAATAAAATAAATAACTGAAAATAAAAAGTGGTGAGAAACTTATGTGTGGAGAAATGTGTTTACTTAGATTTCCTTACTCCCTAACTATCTTTTACCGGTTAATTAGTGTGTATTAGTCGCGTGGATGACGGGTGTATTCCTTAATACCATTCGTGGGGTGGCGTACTTACTTCCCCAAACTCTACAAGCTCCTACTTCACTCCTATGTCGAGCCGGCTAGGAAGCTCCTAACATGGGATCACTAGAATTCGCTTGTGCATTAAATACAACCATAAAAACCTTTAGTACGCGTTTGGTTCATGTTTCTTAAGACGTTCAAGCAAGTTACCGAATAGGAAGTTAGCCAGTTTTCTTAAGCCTAACATAGATAAACAATCATCCAATACAACTAATAACACACTAACAACCAATAATCAATAGCTAGGTTTCATTAGATCTAAGCAAACACAAGATAAATTAGCCTAACATGTTAAACAAAAGACAAGCATAAGATAGAATCAAACAACACATAGACATATTGAATGATTAATTGATAACTTATCTTTCAATGAAACATGGAAGATCTCAAGGCAAGAAGCCCTGAAAAAGTAGCTAAAATCGTCTTAGGGTTTTATCCCAAAATTCCACACACTAAGCTCTCCCTAATGACAAAAAATTAGAAAACTATATATAGACTTTGACATCTGACGGCGTCACCTTATGCATTGTGACGCCGTCACCTCGCCGCTTTTAGGGTTCCCGGGTGACCTTCTTGACGCCGTCCCTCTTTAGCTCTTCAAAAATCCATTCTGGCTTATCAAGGCTTGACGCCGTCGGACCTATAACGTGACGCCGTCCCTCTTTGATTTAAGCCGTGACGCCCTTGATTTAGTTAAAGCGTGACGCCGTCAGAATTCTCATGCAAACTCACTGGCCCGTCATGAGTAAATTTCACATCCAACTTTTCTTGCCAAAGCATGACGCCGTCTGGAGTTAATTTTGACGCCGTCAAAGGTGACTTTCAGCACAATTTTGAGACTTTGCCGTTTTCTTCACTTTTATGCTCCAAAAACGTCCAAAATGCCTCCTTTTCCAGATTTCTCCTCAAAAGTACCTAAAATGACAAAAGGAACGATTTAGGGCAATATTTGATCAAATAAATACGATTTCGGGCTTAAATGACCCCTTAAAAGCGGTACACTTTTCGCCTCATCATGCCCAAAGAAACATCGGAGTCTTTGAAAATATAAGCATAGTTCTTGCAGCCTCCACCAGAGTACGGTTCCTTCGTTCAACCACCCCGTTCTGTTGAGGCGTGCGAGGGATACTTTTCTGATGCGTGATGCCAATACTTTCATAGAAATTACGGAGTTGTTGGTTAACAAACTCAGTACCATTATCTGTGCGGATGATTCTGACAGTTTTATCTAGCCTTACTTGCAGCTGTTTTATCAGTTTAATGATAACCTCTGGAGTTTCGTCCTTGGTTCTCAAAAACTTTACCCATGTGAACCGAGAATAATCATCTACTATCACCAGAACATACTTCTTTCCATTTATGGTTTGTATTCTCATTGGACCGCACAAGTCCATGTGGAGGGTGTGAAGAACTTCCAAGTTGGTGTTGACGGTTTTAGGCTTGTGGGTTTGTTTCTTGCTTTTACCCAGTTGACATGCAGAGCAGAGATGATCTTTCTCATATTTCAGTCTGGGCATCCCTCTAACAAGATCTTTACGGGAAAGATTATTTATGGTACCGAAGTTCAAGTGGTTCAAACGACGATGCCACAACCATGATTTTGTTTTAGAGGCTTTAGAAAGCAAGCATATTGGAGAGGACTTCAACATTTCTTCAATTGAGATGGTGTATAGATTGGTGCCCCGACTGCCCTTGAGGAGATCTAAACCATCCAATTCTCTAACGAAACACGTATGCTTTCTGAAAGCCACTTCCAGATCTGAATCACAAAATTGACCCACAGAAAACAGATTGTGTCCTAGTCCTTCCACATAATATACCCTTGAGATTACACTATTACCAAACACATAATCTCCATAACCCATAATAGCACCAAAGTGGTCGTTCCCAAATCTAACTGTCCCGATAAACTTTTTCACGAAGTTCTTGAGCCGTGAGCGATCTCCAGTCATATGTTTTGAGCAGCCTGAGTCCAAATACCACAGGACGATTTGTACGACCTGCATTTGAAACCAGACAACAATGGATAACTGAAAAATGTGGATCCCCAAGTGCAATTGGGGTCCATTTGGTCAGCACACACATATTCAGGAACCACAGATTTCACAGATTCTACTATCTTTACTGTAGAGACAGAACTTGAGACAGGACAAGACCTAGATGGAAGGCATTGTGATTCTAAAGGCAAGATTCTACCAGTTGGTCTCCATTCCATATTCTTCACAATTCTATGCATATTCATTTTAGGTAATGGTCTCTGTTTTCCTAAATTGAATTTCCTTCCAGTGGGTCTCCATTCCTTAACTTTTACAATTTTATGCTTATTCATTTTAGGTAACGTGCACTGTTTTCCTAAATTGAATTTCCTTCCAGTGGGTCTCCATTGATAGCCTATGCTAGCAAATGTTTTTCCTGTTGCTTTCCAAACCTTTTTGCATGCTTTAGTTATCCTACCATTCTTAACATGGGATGATGCAGAAGACATCAGGAAAGACACAACACATTCATCATGATTAGCAGAAATTAAACAATTGTCGCAAGTTTTACAGATAGCATTAGAATTCGAATTAATTACAGTACTTTTGATACTAGAATCAACACGATTCATCCTACTCATTGTAAACTTATTGTTCCTAGGTTGGGCTTCTACATTCTTCAAGTGATCATTCTTAGCTGGCGCAGTCATATCCTTTCTTTCATTTCCTCTAGACCTTGACCCGCTAGCTTGGGTGTCACTTTTTACTCCTGTAGAAGCATCGAAGGTAACATTAGTTTGTTTTTCTGTCACATGCCATCCTGATAATGATGTGTTGGGTTCTGATGTTTTGGGTGGTAGGTCAAAGGCTACATGCTTGTTCACAACATTGGATGATGATGCAACAAATCTATCTCTATGGCCTCTAAACTTAGGAATTGAGCCTATGGCATATTCTAAGTTTTCCTGAATCCTTTTCGTGAGTTTGCATGCATAGACAACTGCTTGATCAAGTGGCTTGTCATTCCTATCTTCTTCAACTACCTCACGAAGTGTGTCAAGACCTTCTCTAAGATGATCTAGATATGTTTGATGGGCAAGGCTGTTATTTCTAAGCTTAAACGGAATACGCTCAACATCAACATCATACTTTTTACAATCAGTAGCCTTTGGTGTATCACAATTACAAGTGGTGCATGGCATTTTACCTTTCACCCGAGCCTTAAGATTCTCAATTTCATTTGTCAAAGAGGTTATTTGATTATTATGATTGCTTCTTGTAACTTTAATAGAATCATATAACTCTTTGAAATGTTGTTTAACCTTTGAATTTTCTTCTCGATAACACTCATTTTCATAATGTAACTTATTTATGGTGTTTTGATATTGAAAATTCTGAGAATCTGAAGATGAAGGTTTATTGGTGCCATATACTTCACACTTGTTGGATTTCAATTGGGCAATTTGGGCCCTCAGCAGTCGGATCGTGTTCGTGTGAGCTTGAATTGTTTCATCACGTTTGCTTAATTCAAAATATGTATCAAACTCAGGAGCATCCGTGGATGTCTTGACATTTGATATTTTGCATTTTTCTTCTAAGTGTTGATGTTTAAGTTGCAAGTTCAGATAATCAACTTCTAGTTTCGAAAAACGTTTAACCATGTTATCATGGTCATCATTTTGAATTTTTTCAAGCAATTTCAAATTCTCCCCCTCAAGCTCAACAACACGATTCTGGGTGACATTTAACGCAATAGCATACTCATTAAATTGACAAGCAGACAATGCAGAATCAGTGACAGTGTAAAATACATCTTGTGCAATACATTTAGCAATCAAGTTGTCGTTAGTAATGAGTATGTTTTTTCTTTCAATCTCTCGACTTTTAAGTTCTATTGCATGTTCATTCACCTCATTTTCCATATCTTTAAACACTACTTTCATTTCATTTATTTCGGCTTTCAGGGCAGTTTGCAACCCTTCAAAGTGTTCTTTAATTAGTTTAAAGAATGGCATGACCTCAGTTAAGTAACACCTTTTTGCATTTTCAAAACACCTTTCCCCCTCAGTAATGCCAGTGGGTGTGATTCTCTTCTTACATGTTTTATCGAAATCAGCAAACAGTTGCCAAAGCACATATAAGCTAATAAAGGTTTTGCATTCAGTGGGAAGAGACAAAGGCACCAGATTCCTAGGTGTATTGGGAGGATACACCGTTATGGACGCAACTTTTCTAATGAGGGGGGTGTTGGCCTTAAGTTTTTCTACCTTAAGTTTTTCATTATCTTGTTTCCAAAATATCTGCTCAGGTGTTAACTTCTTTTGAGGAGCAAACACAGTCAAACGATTTTCTTCATAATAATCATGGGGTTTGATTATTATTCGTCTGGCTATGCACTCGGGATCCCTCATTTTCACATTCATTTTTCCCTCGTTTTATCACTCAACTCATCCTCTTCATCAGTGTAGATATGCTCAGGTTGGTCATGAATAGGCTTAAGCATCACATTACCATCATATAGGGCTGGTTGAAGTACTTGCATGTCCCTAAGGATGGTTGACTTAGGTTCACCTATCATGATTTTACTGTGCTTATCACTCAACTTTCTGTGCTTATGAATCATTTGAGCAGTTTGTATAGTTTGATTTTGTGTGTACAACTTATCTTCAAGCTTATTTTTTAACGTCTTGAGTCTAGAGAAATCATTTAAAAGAGTTGTTTCTTTTTGTTTGAATTCTTGCTTAAGTGTGGTTACACACTTTTGTGCTTCCTGTTTCTGTTTGACAGACTCTTCTAGTTGACTTTTCAAAGAACTCATCTCTAATTTTAATGTTTCTTCTCGCACTCTAGACTCTTTAATAAGTGTACTCATTTGACCTTCTAATTTCTGCTCACGATCATTAAGCTCAAACTTAGCACGCTGTTCATACATAGCAACTTGTTCTTTATAGATGTTTAGTCTAGTGATCAAGTTATCATCAGGGACAGGCAATTTGTTCTCATGGTACGCACATGCATTATCTACACAACCCGCATTATCTAAGGCACATACATTACTCATAGCACACACATCATTATTGACAAAGGATTCACCATTTGATACATCAGGAGAGTTGTTGCTATTCAAATACTGTTCATATGAGACAATATTGCTATTTTCCATATCAACATCACTTGAGTCAGAAACAACTGCCTGATGTACTTCTTCGGGAATCTGTTGTCCCTCGACAATATTATATGTGTCATAAATTTTTAGTACCTCAGATATCACAGATGCATTAGAAGGACCAGCTTGACGAGATGAGGCCAGGGAAGACAAGTTAGCCATGAAGATTGTTTGAGCAGTAGGTTCATCATCCACATCAGAGTCAAATGCATCACAGTCATCTGCCTTGAAGATGTTAGGATCATTAAGTGCTAGATCCTGAACAGGTTTCTCATCCACATCTTCATCAAAAGTATTTCCTCCATCTCCTGCCAAGAATAATAACTCTTCCTCATCCAATACAGCTCCATTTTCTTGAGCTTGCATTAACAGCATCTTATCTTTGAAGTAATCTGAGTTCTGAGGACGTTTAGGTTGATTGCAGTTTCTAGCAATGTGTCCAAGCCCCCCACAATTATAACACTTGATCTGTTTCCCTTGCCCCTGATTGGCATTCCCTGCTCTATTCTGCACAAAACCTCGACCCATGTTTCTACCAGCTCTCCCTTGCACATTCTGAACCACAATTTTCCCATCCTCCACCATTGCTAGATTGCGTGGGTTGGAAGAATTCCTTAACTGATTGTTGGTCTGTGGGAGTGATGCTTGAAATTGTTGAACCAGTAGAGAAACTTGATTGGTAAGGTTATCAATCATTTTGTCGGTCTGAGAGTAGCCTGAGTCAAGTTGTGAACTCATAGCAGGTACTTGTGAGTGGAGTTGATGATATCTTGGATTGGATGATGATTGGATTGTTGGTTGTACATTTGTCATGAAGGCCAGTGGGTCATTTGTAGTTGAAGGATTCAACTTTTCTCTCAGCACCCGATCATAGGCAGCATGCTTCTCATGTTGTTGCAAGTAAGCATAAAGCTGTTCATAGTTAGTCTCCCTTAAACCTTTGTTGAGTTTGACGGCAGTAACAAATCTGTCCCATTCAGGAGTCATGTTGTTCACAAACTTTGAGTTAAGTTGGATATTGGGCATAGTCATTCTGATCATCCTCATATCATTCACCAACTTATGAAATCTCACATAGTAATCTGTGACATTCTCTCCTGGGTTCATTTTGAAGTGCTCGAACTCATCATACAGCTGTGACTCACGATCTTCTTTTGTGAGTTCTGACCCTGCCAACAACATTTTAACGTTGTCCCACACAGCCTTGGCTTCAGTGTTAAAATTGATGAGCTTGTATACATCCTTTGGAAGACCTTGAATAACTATGTTGGAGGCTCTAATATCGGCATCATACCTCTTCTTTTCTTCTTCATTAAGATCATTGTAGTTCCTAGGTCTGTCGATGCCCCAAGTTACTGTTCCATCTTGACCAGTTGTAACCACGTCTCTGGTGGTACCCATCTGATAAGGTCCTTCGTCAATTGACTTAAGAATGTTAACACCATTATCTTTGCCCAAGCAGTAAAGTCTAATTCGTTGTGCCCAAGACTCATAATCCGTCCTATCAAGCATAGGTGGACGAGTGTCAGATCCTGCTGCTTGAATATCATCTGATGATGTACTTGATGTGGTAGCCATAGTAACTACGGGATTTTACTGATCTTGTGATTTAACCGAGAAATCGAATCTTTCGCGGGAATTTCTAAAATCACCAAGACACAAACCGCATACAAGTCTGAGAGACAAACCGAGTAGATACAAACCGAGTAGATTCCACAGAGACAAACCGAGTCTATACAAACCGAGTCTACACAAACCGAGTACACAGCTGGGACAAACCGAGTAGGTACAAACCGAGTAAAATCCTTAGAGACAAACCGAGTCTACGTAGCTGGGACAAACCGAGTAGACACACAAACCGAGTAAATTTACACAAACCGAGTAAATTCTTAGAGACAAACCGAGTCTACACAAACCGAGACAAACCGAGTCTACATAGCTAGGACAAACCGAGTAGACACACAAACCGAGTAAATTTACACAAACCGAGTAAATTCTTAGAGACAAACCGAGTCTACACAAACCGAGTATGCACAGCAGGGACAAACCGAGTACGCGCAGCAGGGACAAACCGAGTAGACACAAACTCCCAGGCACGTCACTTTCACTGCCTTTTGTCCTTTAGCCTAAACGAGTAAAAGGACAAACCGTGTCCAAGAATTGACACAAACCGAGTCCAATAATCGACCAAACTAGACAAACCGCTGCCAAGAACACTTCAACTACTACCCACGAATTTTCTCAAAATCACCACACCGTACTTAGATCTGTGAATCCAAATACTCAATACCACTCTAATACTATTCTTAAGCTAGAAAGTACAAAGAAAACCAACTTCTAATCACTAAACAAAGTACAAAGATGAAATTTATGCTACTTAAACAAACCGAACTAAAAACTTAAAAACTACAAATCTAACCAAGAAAAAGCCTAAAGAACTACACAAATACAAGATAAAACAACCTCTAATCACTAAACAAAGCACAAAATGATATGTATGCTACTAATCAAGCCGAACAAAGAAAACCTTGAAAACTCCAAATCGACCAAAAGTAAAAACACCTCACAAACTACACAAATCCGTGAATACCAACTCTCATGGACCTAACCATGGCTCTTGATACCAATTGTAGGGTATTCACAATGCATGAATCACTATTATGAGGCTTGTATGGATCGAATTGAAGAGGTTTTAGAGAGAGAAATGGGAGCCTTTAGTGAGAGAAAGTAACTAGTGATATATTAGATTGAAAAGGTCCAACCCTTCCCATGTGTGGGAAGGGGTATATATACTACTACATATTATGTCCCTAGTGGACTGTGGAGCGAGCTGACAGAGGGTAAAGACCCGACCCACTCCACAATACTAATTAATAACTAAACTACTAATAATATTACTGATAATCCTACTAGCTATGATGATCTAATAAGTACTCGGGGTGACCGAGTCTTCTGCTGAATATTCATATTCCTAACAGAAGGAATCTCTGACGATCAACTTATGCTAAGAATCTTTCCAATTTCGCTTAAAGGAGCTGCTAATAAGTGGCTAAGGAATGAACCTGCTAGTTCAATCACAACATGGGAAGATTTGAAGAGCAAATTCCTGAAAAGATATTGTCCACCTGCTAAAACTGCTAAAAAGATGGAGGCTATCAACAATTTCAAGCAAGAGCTTGATGAAACTCTTTATCAAGCTTGGGAACGATTTAAAGACTTACTGGTGAAATGTCCTCAACACTATCTAACCCCAATGCAGGAGATAATATTGTTTTATCAAGGATTGGACGTGCCTACTAGACAAATCTTGGATGCTAAGGGAGCTGTGCCTCAAATGAGTGCAGCCAATGCTAGAAAAGCTATCCAAGAAGCTGCTGATCATTCTCAAAAATGGCACGATGGGACCTCTACTAGATCTAAGAGCCGCACTAATTTTGACGGGTTTGCTGCAATTCAAGCTCAATTGGATAAAATTAGTAGAGAGATGAAGAAGCGTGATGAGAAAGTGTATGCTGCCCAAGTTGGATGTGAAAAGTGCGAAGGACCTCACTACACTAAAGATTGCCCTAATAAGAATGAAAGTGAGACTTTTGAAGAAGCATATTACACACAATTTGGACAACCATTCCGACCTTCAGGAAGATTTAGGGAAGCTACTCCGGGATTCTATCAAAAGAACAACTTTAATCCCGCTTATCAAGAAAGGAGGCAGACTTTAGATGACACTTTAAAGCAAATTATGGCCGATGCTGCTAAAATACATGAAGAGAACACTGCTATGATCAAAGAAATCCGAGCTTCAACGGACACTATTACAAGAAATCAAGGAGCTTCGATCAAAGCATTGGAACAACAAATTGGTCAAATGAGCAAAGTTCTTCAAGAAAGGGGATACGAAAGTCTACCGAGCTCAACTGAAACCAACCCAAGAGATCATGTCAAGGCCATAAGCACCACTGAAGAAGTCACTCCTAACATTCCTTTTCCTAGAAGACTGATGAATGGTAATGGTGGTGCAAGACCCGAATTTTTCTTTAATTCTTCAATCAGTTTAAGGAGGCTACTCAAAGAGAAGACAAAGATTGAAGAGGAGATCAAGGCTACAATGAAAGAAGAGAGCTCTGCAACCGACTTACATGCCTTGCCTCATAAAGAAAAGGACCCAGGAAGTTTTACTTTACCTTGTTCAATTAATGATATATCTTTCAATAATGTGTTAGCTGACGTAGGAGCTAGCGTTAGTGTAATGCCCCTTAAGACATTCACTACCCTAGGACTAGGAAAATTAGCAACAACTAAGTTACTTATTGAATTGGCTGATAAAACGGTTAAAACGACCTGAAGGGATTGCTATTAATGTGCTAGTTAAGATTGAGAAGTTTGTTTTCCCTGTAGACTTTGTTATATTAGATATGCCTGAGGATGTTAAGATTCCTTTAATCCTTGGAAGACCTTTCTTGTCTACCGCCCATGCTAAGATTGATGTGTTTAAAAGAAAAATCTCATTAAGGGTAGGGAATAATAAACTAGTCTATAAGTGCCAAGATCCTGTTAAAAGCATAATTAGAGGCGTCTATGTGCTAGGATTAAGAGAGCGTATGGACCTCGATCTTGAAGCTAGGCTCATGGGAGAAACATTGATTCAAAACAACTCAACTAATCATAATCATGAGAACTTTGAGGAATTTATTGACCTTAATGTACCTACCGAACTTAGGCGCGATATTGTTAATGATTCTGATGATGAATGGTATGATTGCGTAGTGATTAACAAACGTAGGAGAATAGTTGAGCATACGAATTTGAATAATGATGTGTTTATTGAACTACCACCCCACCTTGCTTATTTATGCCTTTATGATAATAAGAATTTCCCGTCTATCATTTTGTCATCTCTGCCCGAAAGGGACAGAACTTTATTTATACAGATACTAAAGAAGAATGGCGTAGAAATTAAGGACGAGCAAGGAGTGTTCAATATTACAGAACTGGCGATGAGGGAGCGCGATGCTTCCGACTCCTTCAATGATCGGTATTAAAGAGCTGAACGTGAGTCTAACTTGAAGACTCTGGAATAAAGACAAGTGCTGACCGGGAGACAACCCGGAGAATTTTTACTATTATGTTCTGTGTCGAGTCAGTCAGGCCCGCAGAAGATACGGCGCATCTCCATCCTAAGATGCGACGCATCTCCTGCACTGGTCATATCTTATTTTATTTTCTGCATTTTTATTTTTAACTTTAAAACTCTTTGTCAGATTATTTAATGCGGCGCATCCCTGGTTAAGGATGCGACGCATCTTCTATTCTGATTCGTAATTATTCCAGGCTCGATATGGCGTATCTTCTTCCATAAGATACGGCGCATCGACTGACCTGATGATTTTCATTTTAATTTTTACATTTTATTTTTACTAACTACTAATGTATTATGCAAGTTTGAACTTTCTTAACTTAGGTGTGTTAAAGTCTTGGTGGTATTATAGATTCCTGCATTTCCTGTGGATACATCAATTATGAAGCTTAAACGTTCTCATCCACAAGAAGTTGATTTTTGCCCTTATACTAATGGAGGATCATACCGAGCAAATCTCAGGGGAGTTTTTCTGTTCTAATTCTTTTATTTTCCAGTTTTTAACCTTTGATACAAACAACGAGGACGTTGTTTAACTTAAGTAGGGGGATTGGAGAATTAGAACACTTACTTGTCCTAAACTTTTTCAAAAATTATGCTTAAAATGCGCTTAATATATCTAAATTAAAATTTTTAGCATGTTTTTGTTTAAGATCTAAGTTGCATAGCTGCACACATGACGTTATTTTCAAAAATTGTGATTTTTCAAAATTCACAAATCTATGAGTGTGCCGGTGACTTGTAAACTTTAGAACTTGGCTTGTATACTATTCGAGACCACCATAATAAGTATTATTTATATAATTGGAATGACTTGTCTAAATTGGTAAAATTCTAGGATTACACCCAAATAGCCTTTATATGTTATGTGTTATTAACTAACTACACTGGTTAGTTAACCCCCGTATAAACCCTTTTGTTACTCTCATTTTTAGAGTAAGATACCCCTAGAAAAACACTCAGAGCCATTCCTTTCGTTTCTTACACCTTTGTTATAATGTTTCGTTACACCCTTACACCTTAGCCTACCCTGTAGATTAGAATCCGTGGTTGGTTAATTGCTATAGGCAAAGTGTGTTTCCTTACATTACCTGTGTTCGCGTGCGTAATTCATTATCTTTGGTTAGGTCGGGAAATTGCACAATGCAATTGGAGTGAAAGTAAATATTGTATATCTTTGAGTTTATTTTTCGTGTGTTTACTACTTTCACTATTACCGTTATTTCTGAAGTCATGAAAAGTATGGAAAAATTATCCAGAGTTATCATTATAGTGATGTGGTGAAATTTTACACATCTATGTTTATGTTTAAAGTTAAAAAAAAAAAAAAAAAAAAAAAAAAAAAAAAAAAAAAAAAAAAAAAAAAAAAAGTTGGAAGTTTGTTTTAACCAACTTATGTAAAGTTTTGTATTAAGTGGTCGATATCACCACTATTTGTTGTATATTTTATCTATGGATTGTATGGGAGTTGGACGTTATAGGAACGCCAACTAAGGTTTATTCTTTGATTAAGATCTTGTTGAGTATAATTCGTGTCTACCTAAAGCGTGTGTTTCAAGTGTTAAAGCGTGAGTTATTCTATGATATGAGTCTTATTCATGGGATGGTTGGGATAGTGATTAACCACACTTAGGATTTTAATTTATCTGTTTTGTTTATTTTTCATTTTACACCAATTTGTATCCCAAATATTATCCATACCCTATATCATTCTTTATCCAAACCTTTGATTTATTGAGATTAGGGATTTGAGCAATCTTAAGTATCGTAGTCATGGATTCGGCTATGTATTTATGATTTTGTCGCCCTTTTTGATATAATATTATTGGTGAAGATTACTTGGTCCTATCTTTAGCCTATTCGAGTTAAGGATTTGAGCAATTGCAAGTATCGTGTTCGTGGATTCGATCATGTATTTGTGATTTTGTCGCCTTTTCTGGAATTTGAGATCGATAGAGATTAAGAAGAATGATTAACCTTTAAACCTCAAAACCCTTTTTACCGCTTTAGACTTGTTATTCCTTGGCTTTAGTGGGGGAGATGTGTATACTTTCCAAGCTTATGATAGAATATTCGTCACGACTGGACAGTTAAACGATTAGATTTGCTTTTATCAAAATATTTTATTTTATTTTACTTCTAATTCGTTAAGTGTTTAGTTGTCTGATTATAACAAAACGAATACATGCTTAAATATAAAAATAAATCCTAATATCTTTTAGGATATATATTTTCATAAGATTAATTCTAAGGTTTACTTGGGGACAAGTAAAGTTCAAGTGGGGGGATATTTGATGAACTCAAATAAGTACATTTTATTATCATCATTTATCCTATTTATTTGACTTGTTTTATTATATTATGTATGAGAATTGATACTTAATCGTTTACTTTTGTAATTCTCTGTTAAAAACAAGCATTTGGTGAAACTTAGCTATTATGGACTAAAAATGGAGAAAAATGATCAAGATTGGAAAAGGTTGCTGAAATGAAGAGATTGAAGACCATTGCCTGACTTTAAAGAATGCACGCATGCAATTCTGTCATGCGTTGCATATGAAACTTTGGTCAACGAAGAAGAACCAACTTGTTCTACTCCATATGCGCCGCATTATACTTCTTACATACGGCGCATCGCTATCAAGATTTCACCAGTTTCGATCCAAGATACAAGAAGACATGCGCCGCATACAGTTATGAAGATACGCCGCATCTCAAGGCGGTGTACGAATATTCTGGAATATAATAACCTTAGACCCCACGTGAAGTTAAGTCAATGCGCCGCATCTACTTATTCAATGCGCCGCATCTTACCCTCAGACAGAAACTATAAATACCCCAAGACCAGACGAATTTTGAGAGCCCTAGTTTTAGAAGAAGACCGAAGACCAGAAAACCTAAGGCCGAATTCAGTCGAATAGGCAGCACAAGACACACCCGAACGAAGATACAAGAGCTGTAAGAAGGTCCTGCACGTGTTTAATTCATTAAGTAGTTTTGTTTCATTGTATTAGTACACTTTAATTCATCAGGATTGGTGGCTTGTGTAATGTGACAACGAAAAGGTTGCACTCCCTTGAAACTGCTTTCCCATTAATTAAAGTTTATATGTTGATGTCTTTGGTGACTTTTATTAGTGCATTGATAACCTCTGTGTCTATTAGTGGCTTGTCGTATGTGACTACGGAAGATCATATTGCTCCCACGGTTATAACTAACTTGATCACTTAGGAATAACTTTTAGACATAAGTAATCATTAAGGGTTTACTCGCCGATAAGATTAGAGCCAACGAGAAAGGGTTAATTACATACACTTCATATAAAACTAGCAATAAAACAAGTGACAAGCTACTTAATTATCAGGACAGGTCTTCTTATTGTCTCAAGTATTTATCTGTGTACGTGCGTGCTTATCGCTGATTCGTGCTCATTAGTTTAGTTTATTATTTAATTGTAACCAAAACGTGCCAGTCTCTCAGGCTGAACCCCCTTGCGTTAGATTAGGTTGTATAATTGACTTAAGATATTAAAATACTGATTAGAATAACTAGATAATACGTTCCACTCTTAGTGATCGACACTCTACTTACCATTATATTCATACTGACCGGGTACACTGCTCGTTAAGTGTGTGTGTTATTGATAAGTCGGCTAAATATAAATTTAAAACTTGAGTAGGCATTAATACTGCTAAACCACAACGACACATCACGCACCATCAAGGGCACCAAGGAATCGAGATATGGAATACTTGCAAGAAAAATATTAGAAGCACAAGCATACATAGCAAAATATGGAATATAAAAACAACAATCATGGCAGACAACAATCATGGCAAACAAATATTAAGAACATATAGCAAGACATTAATTAGTATGCTTGAAACATATAACTAGAAAAAGGTCCTAAATTGCCAAAGAGAGCTTTTGGACTTGCTTGCGACACGAAAGCTTGGAAAATAAGCATACAGTTATGCTTAGATGGTTGATGGTAGAGTGTTTGGAATTGTTTGAGTGAGGGTAAGGATGTTAGATTAATAGAGGTATATTTTTGGAGGTGGAGAGTTTGGAGCGGAAAGCATGTGAATAGTATTTAGTTATTTGATGGTGAGGGAAATGGAGCGGATGGAGTAGATCTAACGATGTTATATCGGTTTAGAGAAGGAATAGGATGAGGACGAGCGAGTAGATATTTGATCCAAGAAATATCTTCACTCAAGTGGAGATGTTGAATGAGATCTAGTAAGAAGATACTCAATACAAGTGAAATGTTTATTTAAGGCAATGATTTGTTTTTGGAGAAGGACACAACAAGGACAATAGTTGACATAATTATCAACTTGATTCAAATTGTGAGGGTGAGGTGAGCAATTTGAGTAGGGTGAGGATGGAGGATGGAGGTTGGCCCTTGTTGTAAGGTGCATAGCAAGGAGATCACTACGGTCATGGATTTGGTTGGGAATGTGGATTTGGTCATTTGGTGGAAGTGGAAGAAATTGGGGTGTGTAGTTGGAAGTAAAGTTGGATGTTTGACCAATATGATGAGGGTTTTGAAAGGTTTCAATGAGGTTGGTTTAAGGTTGAGATGTGTAGTTTGGAACGAAGGTGGAGGTTGAGGTTATTTTGTGATGAAGGAGGACTAGAAGGGAGTTGATCCACTTGAGCAAGGTGTAAGGTAAGAAGAGCACAAAGCTCATGGGCTTCTTTAAGTTCTTCAATGAACTTCAAGTGTTTGGAAGAAGGTGATGATGGTGGAGTGTGGTTGTTATGATGGATGAATGAACACTAATGATGCAAAAGGGCTATTTATAGTGTAAGAATGGTGTGGTTTAGGAAGGTAAATTTTGGAGGGTGGTTTAGAAAGGTAATGATGGTTGAGTATGGTTGTTATCTGGGATGGATGTTTGAACATGTAACGTAGGAGTAACATGTGAGTTGGTAGGAGGTGGTGGTGATACTCTTGGTGGTGGAGACATTTGTGAGCTTGGGTAATTATGAGTGGATGAGGATGGAGATATGGAAGAAGGGGATATTCTAAGAGTGGTGAGTGTTTTGGATGGTACATTGGTAGGTTGAATAAGATGTGAGGTGTTGTGAATGAGATTGGAATAATTGTTTAGGGATTGATCATGCTCTTCATATGAATCATATGGAAGAGATGAATGGGTATTTTTGGGAGTATAGTTGGGAACAAATGTGGGTGGAGGTGTCGGTTGTTTAGCCACATCATTTGTTGAGATGGACTTGTTTCGGGGGTTTGGTTTTCTTCGGGTTTTTCGGTCATCCTTGCTAACCTTGAGGTTTTTGGCTTTGGTTTGATGGGAGATGGCGTGATGAGATGATGGAAGGTTATGAGGAATGGGAGTGTTTATAGTGTAGGATTGATGGGATTAAGGAATGGATAATTTGTTGGATGGATTGGAAGTGAATTTTTGGGAAGTGTAGGATGAAATGGGCTAAAAATTAGAAAAGGAGACAGCACTTTCGACCATCAGATGGCCGGTCCCCTTAAATAGGGGCCGGTCCCCTTAAACATTAAGGGGGCCGCCTTATGATTTAAGGGGGCCACCCATCTGTAGGTTTCTAGATTGCTGGAAATGGGTTTTTGGCAGAAAATTGTAGAAAGGGTTGTGTTTTTGGGTTTAGTTTCAAGCAAGTCCAACCCTTTGAGGCAATTAAGCATGTAATAGATATCTATGCAAAACATGTTAATTAAAGAGATTAAGCAAACAAGTAATTTCATCTAGCATGTAAACATACTCATCAAGCAAGTAATATATACGGACTAGGAAACAATAAACTACACCAAGTATTTTCTAAATTATATCTAAGTGGGAAGATTAATGAACTATTAGATGGATCCTAATGTGTGCCTATGTGCAATAAATGAGAACTTAAGATAGCATGGACTTCTAGATTTGTTACAAACAAAATCTTAATAGACAAACCATGGTCCGCTTGATTTGACTTAGTTCACTTATAAATGTCATGTACATAAACATAGATGACAAATATGAGATCACCATGCATGATTTAAAGAAATGTTTTTAGCATTATTCAACAATGTTTGAAAGTGGGTTTTTATGTAGATGTGAAAGTTATTTGAATAAAATAGATTGGGTTTTATTTCAAAAATGTGTTTATGAAAAATGGGTAAAAAGAAATTCCCAATCTTTGACTTTGATCAAAATAGAATTATGGACATAGATAAAGAAGAAAAATGAGATAGTAAAACATGTTAGTAGAAAAGTGAAATATAAAAAAAAAAAAGTTATTTTTCCAAAATGTGAAGTTTTTGTATATTTTTAAAGATACTAGATTTTTGACAACAAATACCATTAATCCAAAAAAAATGGTTGTTAAAGATCTCATGCTCAAGGGAATTGGTTAAGGCTATTGTCACATGCTACCCTTTTCTACATATCATATGGTCATAAGGAAGTGATGACGAAATTCTATATGTTTGACGCGAGAGTGTTGAATGGGATATAACCTAACATCTATAGCTCCTTTGTTGTCGCACACTTATCTAACTTGATGCCATATTCTACGAGAGCTTGTTTCATCCATAGTTTTCTAACACGAGAAATCTAATCTTACTTCTATGTTAATGATTAATCCACTTAACTCATTTCACTTCATCACCATGAGTTTTCTAATAGTGGACATAGAAGATTTCCATTTTAAATTTGAGAAGGCTAAATGAGTTCGACAGTGAATACTTCATTTAATACTTAGGGGGCTAACTAAAGGGTTTCTAGTTTATTAAATCATAAAACGGATATATCTAAAAGTGTGAATGCAATGCAACCTATCAAACTAAGCATATCCTAAGGCAATGATTAATAAGACTATATGTATGAAGTAACTACTAATGAAATTTAAAGAGAGAACGTACCTTATGTCCAGCTTTTCTTCAAATACTTCAAGGTGATATATTGACTTATAGAAGCCAATCATAGATGAGTTTCCGAATAATTCAATGAGTGACGATTTAGCCACTTGGTCCCCATTGTCCCATTTGTCCAAAATTATTTGAACCAAACATGGTTTGTATTTGCATGTATGGTGAAAGTATTCCCCAAGGGTTGAAACTTGGTTGAAGTGAATAATTCCATATTGGGTGATTATTATTATTAGGAAAGTTTTGTCTACTTTGATTTCTTCTAGGTTGAGGGATTTTAGATCGAGGATGAGGATTATTTGGTCTAATTGGAGGTGGAGTTTTAGATCTTAATTTCGGTTTAGAAAATCCGGTTTTGGCTTTCAATGATGGTTTATAAAAACTTTTTACTTCCTCATCACTCGCAATAGGCATTTTTCTATCTTTTATAAGTATATACTTAGGTTTCGACTCTAATGGTTTTTGTTTACTAGACTGACATTCAAACTTTACATTTTTATTTTCACTAGTTGAAACATTATTTGAGTTGAATCCTAGACCGGTTTTATCTCCTGAAGTTCCTTGAACACTTATTATTTTCTTAAGTGAGTTACTACTATTTTTAAACTTGTCAAGTTTGGAAATTTCATCTTTAAGTTTTTCGTTTTCATTTTTGACCTCTAGACATGTTTTACATTCTATAAAAACTTCTTTTCCTTTTTCTAAATGTTGTAGTTTAATTTTTAATTCAAGTACTTCATTTTCTAATCGATTATTAATATGTTTTAGTGATTTGTTTTTATCTATGACTTTTTGACCTAATTTGCATAATCTATTATATTCATTATCTAGGTCTTTTTCGTCTAATGATTGATTTTTGTCACTAAAGTATTCGGTTTTGGAAAGTACCTCATTTGATGTCTTTGCCATAAGACATTTTTCGTCGTTTGCTTTGTCCGCTTCATCTTTGTCGCTATCACTCCATGCTCCGCTAACAAAGGCGCTTTGGTAATCATAACCCGGTGGCTTTGGACATTCGCCAATGAGATGGTTTGGGCTTCCACATCTAAAGCACTTTCTTTTCCCGTAGTTATCATTCCTATTTCTTTGAAGCGATCTTCTTTCATCTCGTGGTTGTCTTGTGAATCTTCCTCGTCTCTTTAGAAATTTCTTGAACTCTCTTACGGCCATAGCATATTCTTCGTTATCACTCTCGGAGGTTGAGCTATCCTCTTCACTAGATTCCTTCCTAGCTTTCAATGCAATTGACTTGCTTTGCTCTCTTTTTCCTTTGACCATCTCGGAGTCTTTCTTTATTATTGCTTCGTAGACTTTCAAGTTGCCGATCAACTCGTCAAGTTGAAGAGTTGACAAGTTCTTTGATTCTTCAATCGCCGTAACTTTAGCCCGCCATTTTGGATGAAGAGCCCTAAGAAATTTCCTAACAAAATTCTTACTAGAAAAACTCTCATCAAGTGCTTTTAAACTTGTGATGATAATGTTAAACCTAGCAAAAGCATTATCTATTGATTCCTCTTCCGGAATCGTAAATTGTTCATATTGTTGAAGAAGAAGATCTATTTTATTATCTTTGACTTGACTATTACCTTGGTGAGTTATTAGTAAGGAGTTCCAAATTTCTTTTGCGGTTTCACACATAAAGATCCTTTCGTATTCTTTACGTGGTAATGCATTATAAATAACCATTTTTGCCTCATTATTTTTAGCTAGTTTCTTTTTCAAATCATCATTTTGTTTTTCAAAAGGTACAATTTCATCTCTTTTAGTTAAAGGATTATTTTGAATAGGGGGAAAATCACCATAGGTAATAACATGCCAAAGATCAAGATCTTTTTATTTCACATAAGTTTCGAATCTATTTTTCCAATAAAGAAAACCATCACTTTCAAATAGCGGTGGTCTTTGCATAGATTGCCCTTCTAAATATTTTTCCGATTCCATAGATCGATTCAAGTTTTAAAATACAATTTATTTTAAAAATCTTGTTTGACGTGGCTCTTGATACCAATTGTGGAAAACTAGAAGGGGGGATTGAATAGTTTTACGTCTTTTTAATTTTATTATGAAAACTTTATTTACTTATAAAAACTTAGATTCGAATTTATGTGAACTCAACTCTTAAACAATATGAACAAATATAAATAAATCTAAATTAACAATGCAAATAAAGTAATGAAATGAAATGCAAGATAGAGATGGAAAGATCTAACCGAGAGACAAGAGATTTATAGTGGTTCGGCTACAAGGACACCTTCCTTGCCCTACTCCACTCCCCGAGCACCAAACTCGAGAGTTTTCTTCACTATGTCAACAAGCTCCCTTATGGCGGAGAAAACCTTACACAACTTTCGCTTACATCGGTTTAACGACACAAAGCTAGATGTCGAGTTCTAATCGTAGCTAGAACCAATCTCACAACTTAAATCACAACTACTTCACAACTTCTTCTTCACGACTTCTTCACGACTTCTTTACTACAACTACACACCTTTTTCACACCTTCTTCACGACTTCACACCTTCTTCACAATAGCTTCACACCTACTTCACTACCTAGCACTACTTGTATGTTCTTCTTCTTCTTCACACCTTCACTACTTACACACCTTCACTTCTTCACAACTTGACTACTTACACACTAATCTAGCCTAATCAATTATGTTCACACCTATCTAACAAATATACACAACTTATACACAAATGAATGAATGATTACACAAACAACTTAGATAGCAAGATGATACTAAGTTGTAATACTTCTTCTCTAGTGGTTGAAGGAGTATTCTTCTTTTGCACTTGGGTGGTAGAAGCTTGGATCACTTGGAAACCAATGCTTAAGAGAATATGATCAAAGGATTTTAGAAAGGATTTACAAGGATTAGAGGAGATTTAGAACAGAAGGTTTTGGGGTGCAAAAGGTGAGGAAAAAGTCCAGGAAAAGCCCAGTATTTATAGGCAAATCTGGACAGCTGGAGGAGCGGGGCGGTCCCCTTAAATAGGTGGCCGGCCCCCTTAAAATTAAGGGGACCGCCTAGTAAAATTAAGGGGGCCGCCCATCTGACCGTTGCCCAGATTTGTCTTTTTGTGGGGAAGGTTTTTCTGGAACATTTTTACCATTTTTGGTTGAAAATTTGAATTCATAATTTTATAAAAGATTAAACATTTTTATTTAATACCAAAAATGATTTTCTAAAAGATATAAAATGTTTTGGGTCATTTTATAAAAAATCTAGTGATTAAGAAAATATTCCTTTGATCATATAATGCATTAAGCATTTGTTCATTCATACCTTAAGTGATTAAGTTGTAGAAATGAATATTTCCAACTAAATACTTGTTTACTTAATAAGTTTATGTTTGATAAGTTTACATTTTGTGATCATCAAAACATAGAGATATGAATAAGTATTGATAATGTTTTTAGGCATTATTTATATCAACATAGTTTAATGGGAAAACTATTTATTTCAATATGTTCAAGAGTGTACAGTGATATTTGAAATAGGTACAAGTACGAGTAAACAGTGGGTTTCAATAATTTCAAAGGTGATGTGATATTTGAAATAAGTTGCTAACAGTGATGAAACCATAAATGAGTTGCACTGGGTAAAAATCACAAGTATGTCATATAGGAGATCAATTAAGTACAAGTCTAGGATCATAATCCTAGCATGTAGTGAATACAATGATGTTATGCCTGAAATCTACAAATGTGATGTGGTGAAATTCTAATACAGCTGTATCTAAATATATATGAAAACATATATATTCATGTAATTATATTGCTCTAAGCCTCATGACACGTAAAACGTTAACAAAGTACCGTAAAACGGAGGAGTTCACATCAAAGAAATGATGGATTTATGGCCCTCGAGTAATAGGTGATTTGCCAATTCCTATTTTTCTCAAATATAGTGCATCACGACTAAATACGACTAACCATAAAGGCATTCCGTCCAGTATTTAGTGGGATAGGTTGTCAACCTCTAACAGGTTTTGAAGCTGTTCACTATATTCGCGTTCACATACTAGTGATTAATGGCTCATGATAGAGGGACTTTATGGCAATAAGGGTGTGCTTAGGCAATATGGGCTTAATGGGGTACATAAAATATGCGTACTTTAATTCTGGCAAATATTTCCATTGGAGTTTGGAATTAACATATAACAGTGGGATGTATATTCATGATGTTACGTGAAGATGTATAGTGAAAACAAGTATCATGTTACAGTAAGCAATTTGAAAATGCTATCATCTGAGTTCAGTGTTTAAGCTAAGCAAGCAATTTGCAAGTAAAACGAGCACATATCTCTCCCAAAGAGTAAATCAAAACATGTAAGTAGGCGTTGTAATTCTGAGTAAATCATGAGAGTTTTTAGAGTATGAAAGTAAACAAAAACAGTTGAGCATGTATCTCCCCCAAAAGTATAAAACTTGTAAACAATTAAAAGTGGGGCTACGACTCACCTTGAGCGTATCTGACAAGGTGGAATTATGAAATCAAGTAAGATTATGGGAACGATTACGGAAATGTCTTCAACACGAGACCTGAATATAAAGGAAGTTTGAGTATTTGACTTATTATGAATAACGAGTGTGAAAATGAGAAATCGTATAACGATTTGATCGGTGACGTGAGTGTGATATGCTTAAAATGTTTAAAGTTCAGAAATAATATTATTCATAATATTATCTTATTCTTATGTCTTTGAAATTCAATAATATCGTTTCCTCGAAAGTGGTGAAACAAAACGGGAAGTTAAATCGTTTTAAAAACTCTTTATATAGAAATATAACGAACGTTATATATTAAGTAAATGAATTATACAAAAATGCACGTGACGTGAAGAGGAAATTGGAAAGTGAAATATGGAAATGAAAATATGAATCATGTTCTGTTGGTCCTTGCAATTTTACTGTTTTTACACTTTTCACCCTAACGGCGTTAGCATTGCCCCGTTAGTCCTTAATTATATATAAATTGCATTTATAGTCAACTACATGTCCAAAACAACTTTCTGAGCTTGGAATATGATAATATATCAATTTCTACCTTAAACTTTCTGTTTTGGCAGTTTCAGTCCATGTTTTAAAGGTTTGGCAATTTTAGTCCCTCAAAGTGTAACTAGTTTGCATATTTAGTCCAAACGTACAAAAATTATGGGGAAAAAAATATTCTGAATTTTTCTGGAGCTTATAGAACCTTATTAAAACTTATTTCGACTGCTTATTTGCAAAAAGAGCTTATTTTTCACTTAATGGGCTTTTAACGAGCTAATTAAAGGCCCGTTAACGTTTAACGATCCGTGAGCTTTGAGACAAGTTGGGCTTATCCTTAGGCTCATTTTTAATGTACTATTTTCATATCAAAAGAGCTTTTAGGGTCAGCTTATACGGTGTGCTTATTTTTAGCTTATTGGGCTTTTCAGCCCGTTAAGGTTTTCCAACTAGTTTTGAAATGCATGTGTGTCGGTTTACTTTGGCAATTTTTAAGGGGTTAAACGTGCTTATCATTACAAGGTATAAATACGAAACATGTAGCTTGTAGCATGGAAAATTAATTCAAGCAAAAATATTGATGTGTCGTTAAATGAATTTGAGTTTTACAAGGCCCTTTTGATCGCTACTTGGGACAGATTCTTGTTATTAAAAGACTTACAAAAATTTTATGTTTTTCTAGTTTTTGTACGCGTGAGGTATAACTAAAATGGGGTTCGAATGAGCATGAAACAATAACATAAATGTGACGTGAGTATCCTACGTGATTTCTAGGCCTTCCACAAGAGAGGCAAATCACCATATACGTTCTAGAGTTATATGTAATACGTAAAAATAAACAAAAAGATATATACGTTCGAATATGATTATATACGTTGCATAGAAAGTGAAATACGTGAGATAGGAATTAGAATGGATACAAGGGGACTTACAACACCTCTAGGGTGGTGAAGGAACCCACAAAACTTAATATACTCCGTGTCTTGTCCTGCTACGACTATATATATATATATATATATATATATATATATATATATATATATATATATATATATATATATATATATATATATATACCCATATCTTCGAATGAACTAGGAATGGAGCATAGGGATTGTTTCTGGTCCTTTGTGAGTTTCCTACTGATCGATATGGGTCTAGAATGATAGTAAGGAGTTGAGAATGAGAGGGGTGATGGTGAAAAGGAGTTATACGTATATATGTGTATACGTATGAGTTATATAGCCATTTTAATCATTCCCTCACTTGCGCCTGCTGTTTAAGGTCAGAGAATGTTAGATATTGTAGAGATTTTACTGACTTTTAGACTATAGAGCCATGTGAGAATGAGGGGAAATTATTGATGTTGACACATATATACATATATATCGACTAAGTTGTTTTTGTGTACAAGAATTGGAACCAACGAGAAATCTTGACATCTATGATGATAATTACTTCCCTTAACTCATAAATGATCTATCAATAATGTTAGAATGGGTGGAAACAAGCTCGAGTCAAAACGGTTGGTTTTGTGGAAAAAAAATATATATGTCGATTTGGTGTGAATTGGCCGAACACTTTGGTCTTTAAAAACATATCAAACATTCGTATTATTAGCTAATATCTTGCACTCTTGTTCCTTGGGGGGAGGAAAAATAAGTGATGCAGAAACATATACATGTCGCGTTTAAATTTCGAGAGAAAATAAGGCGTTTTGGAGTGCCCCTAGTCAACTGAAATGAAATAGAAAAGGGGATGTTGGGCCTGGTGAGTGGGCTGCGTGAATAGTGACTGGAAAAGGAGTTGGGTTGAGATAAATCTTGGCCCGTGTAGGTTATTAGTGTATCTTTTGTGTAGAATTTTTATCCGTGGTTCGCGTATGAGCTCGTCCCGTTATTTCGTAATTTATGTGATAATGTTTTCGTGTCAAAATAATATAATAAGGAAAAATTTAAATTTTCCCGTAAAAATGGTGATTAAAAATAATGACGGAGATTAATATATAATTAAACGTCGTTAATTATAGGAAATTTTTCAGTTTGCTACAGTACCCACTCGTCATTCTGAATTCCGTCCCGGAATTCAAGTTTAAAGTGATTACTAGGGTAAGGGGTTATGGAAAAAGGGTTGTCGAGAGGTTTCCGTCCAAAAATCGAGTAAACGGGATCTAGTTAGGTTTATTCGTACTAGATGAAATGAATTTAAATGTTTGGTCAATTAATGAATCCAAGGGCTGTGAATAGTGAAAATAACGGTCAGGAATAGTGAAAAATCAACGGCTAGTGAACAGTGCTCCAACGGTCGGGGATAGTGAATTCTAACGGTCATGAATAGTACCCCAACGACTAGTTTTAGCCTATATATACCCCATTTTAATTTCCATTCTTCCACCAACTATATTTCTCTCATTCCAAATCTCTAAAATGCCGCACCTCATCACTATACTAGCGATCGTGTACGTCGTTCTCGCGGTTATTTATTTGGCGTACATTCCTGATGAAGACTTTGGATTCTTGGTCGCGATTTTATTGTTTTTCGTACCCCTCACGGTTCTAGCCATTGTCGTGGATAAGATATGGGGGTAATAATCTCGAGCTAGGGTTGTTAAAATGAGTCCTTGATGTGTCTCTATGTAATCCTTAATAAATGTGAAATAAAATTTGTTCGTCTTTATGTTTAATAACTAGTCTTGCTATTGTTTTTAATGGTTTGTTTATATTTATCCTACAGAATAATCGGGGTGATACATCCCGTGGTGGCTCTCGCTATTGTGGTGTTGGTGGGGGTCTTTGTCGTTATGGCGGGTCAACCTATTGGCGATTCTATGCTTTTTATTGTAATCATTGTAACATTAGCACTTCCGATGCTAATTATCTCGCTATGTATTAATTTCCGTGGTTTCTAATAAAATTTATGCTATTTGTGTTTTCCATAAATCCTTGTGAATTCTTAAGGTTTTTTTTTTTTTTTTTTTTTTTTTTTTTTTTTTTTTTTTTTCTTGTTTTGTACTTTTGTCGGTTTCCTATCATAAAGGTGATGGGTAGTAGGTGTAGACATCTATTGGGGCTTGTCAAAGGTGCTGTTTATGAACAGTTTATTTTGTCTCAAAATTTGCTTTTGAATGAAGATTGTTATTAAAGAATCTGAAAAGATAACTGTTCCATTTATGACATGATTCTTCCTGAATTAGATATAGGTGATCAGGCTATGTATAACTGAGGACCAAATGATGTGATGCTTGGCTCAGTCACTGTGGTATTTATGCTTTTTCAAGAAGTTTTAGATGGTGTTTAACGTGTTGTTTTTGTAAAATGACAACATAATTATTTTCCAAAAGAAAGTAGAAAATTGTTGTTCATACTACGGTGCTGAGTCAGGAATTTCTAAGGTGAATATAGGATATCCTTGGTATTGATGAAGCGAAAAGTGTACCGCTTTTAAGGGGTCATTTAAGCCTTAAATCGTATTTATTTGATCAAATATTGCCCTAAATCGTTCCTTTTGTCATTTTAGGTACTTTTGAGGAGAAATCTGGAAAAGGAGGCATTTTGGACGTTTTTGGAGCATTAAAGTGAAGAAAACGGCAAAGTCTCAAAAATCGGCTAAAAGTTACTCTTGACGGCGTCAGACTTTACTCTGGACGGCGTCATGCCTTGGCAAGAAAAGTTGGATGTGAAATTTACTCATGACGGGCCAGTGAAAATAGCATGTGAATTCTGACGGCGTCACGCTTTAACTTGATCGAGGGCGTCACGGCTTAAATCATAAGGGGACGGCGTCACGTTCATGGTTAGACGGCGTCAAGCCTTGATAAGCCAGAATGGATTTTTGAAGAGCTAAAGAGGGACGGCGTCAAGAAGGTCATCCGGGAACCCTAAAAGCGGCGAGGTGACGGCGTCACACTCCATAAGGTGACGCCGTCAGATCCAAAAATCTATATATAGTTTTCTAATTTTTTGTCATGAGAGAGAGCTTAGTGTGTGGAATTTTGGGATAAAACCCTAAGACAATTTTAGCTACTTTTTCAGGGCTTTTTGCCTTGAGATCTTCCATGTTTCATTGAAAGATAAGTTATCAATTAATCATTCAATATGTCTATGTGTTGTTTGATTCTATCTTATTCTTGTCTTTTGTTTAACATGTTAGGCTAAATTTATCTTGTGTTTTCTTAGATCTAATGAAACCTAGCTATTGATTATTGGTTGTTAGTGTGTTGTTAGTTGTATTGGATGATTGTTTATCTATGTTAGGCTTAAGAAAACTGGCTAACTTCCTATTCGGTAACTTGCTTGAACGTCTTAAGAAACATGAACCAAATGCGTACTAAAGGTTTTTATGGTTGTATTTAATGCACAAGCGAATTCTAGTGATCCCATGTTAGGAGCTTCCTAGCCGGCTCGACATAGGAGTGAAGTAGGAGCTTGTAGAGTTGGGGAAGTAAGTACGCCACCCCACGAATGGTATTAAGGAATACACCCGTCATCCACGCGACTAATACACACTAATTAACCGGTAAAAGATAGTTAGGGAGTAAGGAAATCTAAGTAAACACATTTCTCTACACATAAGTTTCTCACCACATTTTCATTTTTGTTATTTTATTTTATTTGCATTCGTAGTAATTTGGGTTAGTTGACTAGCAACTAATTCCGCCCACTCCTTCAAACCCGAGATTTTACTTGCTTTCATAAAATTATAAAAACATAAAAAAGAATCTTCCTCAACCCTTAGACCTAATTAGAGTAGCCTTTCACACCTAACGAACACTATTCCCTGTGGAGAACGATCAATCCCCCGTACTTACCACTACACTATACTACATCGGTCAGGTACACTGCCTGGTGGGGTTGTAAGCCTCTTGAGATCCCTCGAGAGGTAAAACCTGTTGTAAGGTTACAAAACCACGCAATCAAGTTTTTGGCGCCGCTGCCGGGGAATAGTTATTGTTTAGGTTGAATTTTTATTTTATTAGGTCTACTCACTAGATTCCTTTCTAGTGAGATTTTTATTTTATTTTTCTAGGTTTTTCTTTAGTCTATCTATTTTCTTCGTGCTTTTGTTCGTATAAGATTTCCATTGACTCTTCCGTTCACCATTATGGAGAACGCGAATCCACCATACCACCAACCACGTAATTCACCCACTCCATATGACATCTTGATGTTTAAACAACATAAAGATGAACCTCTCTATGATGCATGGACTCGTTTTAAATATTTACTCCAAAAAGTCCCTCATCATAACTTTGATTTTTGGTCCCTAACTCAAATCTTTTACAATCATGTCGACCGACATGCCCAAAGGGACATTTACCATATTGCCGGCAGGGATATTAGGGAATTAAGTGCCGAGAAAGCATGGGAAGCTATTGAAGAGTGTGCCCAATATTATTATATAGTAGACAACCCAACAAACGTTAGTACAAGTCAATTGACCGTAAATTTCGAGGATCATGAAACAAGTTTGTTTGGGGATGAATATGTTAGTGTTGAGATACCTAAGTGGATGTCATGTAATGCCATATTACAAAACAAACACATAGGTGACCTTGATGTGATGGAGGATTTAGCCGAACATGATCACATTAATCAAAAAGACCTAGGTTTTATGATTGATGACGTTGAATCTCAAGAAACACATGATGAATCTTTTAGGCAATTTGAATATAGCAGTCAGAATATTAAGGATGATCCTTATGATTCGGACATAGAAGTTGAGATGCCTAGAGAAGCACTTGAGATACTTGGGAAAATGTTAGGGTTAGATCCTACTAAAACACATGATGAGGATATAGGTGATCTTGACATAAGGAATGATGAGGTAAGTAACATATGCCTGCTAAGTACCCCACAAGTCCTACCATCATTTGAGGCACACACACCACCCATGACTTACCCGGAAGAAGTAGAAGAGACTATAGGAACCCCAATAGAGGTAGAGCCCTTGGACCAAACAAAACTAGAAGAAATAGGTTTGAATACTAGTAGTCATAACCTTTCTTTTAGTTCTATGGAAGTTCCTAGTTTTGATGAACCGGAGCCTAAACCAAAACCGTTACCTAATCTTCCATCCTTAGATGTGAACTTAGGAATTGAATTAGGTCCCGACCCACCCATCAAACCATGTAGTCCGGGTAGTTTTATGTTTAAGGTAGTAGACTCTAGGCCATGTGGAGTGGAAGCTAATATAGGAGTGAACCATGACCTTACATACTTACATCACCCATTCATGATTGATCACAAGAAATATTATGGGTTTAAACCGGGTTTATTAGGTCAAGATGGATTCCCAACTAGGAATCTCTCGAAGTTGATAGAAGATGATCCCTTTTTAGGAGAAAACTTTAATTCACCCATTGACCAAAGTGAACTAGGTAAGGTTATGATGAAAGGAGCACACCCCTTTGAGTATATAATTCATCCGTCACTCTCTCCTCACGTGGCATACTTCCACCCAGATGGTGTGTATCGCTACTATCACCCGCACTTAATCCTAAGTGTAGAAAAAACCTCTCCTTTATCCGTTAAATAAGGGTAGAGTCAGGCTCGTGACTCGAACAAAAACAAGCGCTCTTGGGAGGCAGCCCATGCTTTATTTGCTTTGTGTGTTTATTTATTTGTTTGTTTGATTTTATTTGCTTCCGTATGTATGTTTAATTTTTATTATTATTGATTCATGTTCAAAACTAAATTGTGAAAATGCTTTATTTTGTTTTTAACTTCGTCTTAACTACATATAAAGGTATTTTGCAAAAGATAAGTGTAAGGGAAAGTCAAATCGGTTTATTAGAACAAATGAACATGAATCATAATAATATTAAATTAACATACATATTCGTATTTGTTTGAGTCAAATGCTTGTATCGAGTCATAATGATGTTTTGCAGGATTTCCAGGAAGTAAGGTAAAAGTTTTTTCAGAAATTTTCCGGAAACTTAAAACGAAAATTTTTGTCAGGTCATTTCTGACGGCGTCAGGGGTTATAACCTGACGGCGTCAGATTTAATTTCCAGAAATTTTTGAAAGTTTTGTTTTCATAAAAAGTTTTTATTAAATCTCCAACTTATAATCTCCAGGAATCTGCAAAATTATCATTCCACAAGCATTATATCCTTATATATAGATTTTTCCCGCCGATGTTATGCAGGTTTTCGTGTTTGTTTTCTCAGGTTTAACAGGTTATTTTGGACAAGGAAATGTTTTTGGATCAAGCTTGTGGCGATGCATTAGTCATGAAGCTTCAACATTACCTTGGAGGAAGATTTAACCGTGTAATTTTATTATCCACCGAGCGAATCAGGGGAGTATTTGATTTCATTCTTTTACTTTTTGCTTTTACATCATATTATTTGAACATTGGGGACAATGTTCATCTTAAGTGTAAGGGGAGGGTAAAAGTACGATTTTAGAGAATGACATTGCGCTTGATTTTTGTTTGTTTAATGGTAGATGTGTAATAAAACTGAGATAAATACTTGTTAAGGTAATTTTAGTGCCAAATTTAAAATTTTTTACAACATATAGGAGTGAAACTTTGATCTTAATGAGCGTCTCACGGATAGGAGTTATATGACTAGCACAAAAAAAAACCGTACCACTAAAAAATTTTCCACCCCAAATATGTGAGGTTCGCCCCTAGAATTGGTAGGAAAAGCATTTATGCTATGATGTGTGTACCGGTAGCACTTAGATTCTAGAACTTGCGTTAGGACCATTCCAAGGCCACAAGTGAGACTACATTCGTGTAGTTAGATTTACTACATGATAAGAGGCATTAGGATTAACCCATTGTTTTACACCTGTGTTTTTGTTATAATTATTTTGGCTACATTGGTCAAGTAATTCTCCCACACCCTTTGCGTTGTACTCATTTTTAGTACACGATACCCCTAGTACACCCCTCAGAGCCTATCTTTTCGTTTCGACCTTTAAGCATTTTACTTAAAGGAAGAATTTGTTACACCCCACTAAAATGTACACCCAAATCGCCTTAGCCTACCTTGTATGCACTCATTTTTAGTGCATTATTGTGACAACATTTGTTTAATCCCAAGTTAATTATCTAGTTGATTACATGGTTGCTAAGTCGAGTCATATCCTTGTACATATTGTTTTGGGACGATTGGGACTCATGGGTAAAGTACTAGTATAATGGAGTAATGGGGAAGAACATCATTTATTACCCCCATATGTGCTAAATATTTTAAAAGTACTCCAAGTTTTTCGATTATCTTAATTCGAGTCATTAGATTAGTATTTGTAAAGTTATGTAAAAATTCAAGTGTAAGGGGGATGCAATGCCCCTATGATGTATTATTTTGGATGGTAGGGCAAAAGTGTATGCAAAAAAAAAAAAAAAAAAAAAAAAAAAAAAAAAAAAATCGAAAAAATCAAGAAAAATACAAAAAAATGAGAAAAAGAAAAATAGAAAAAACATACGGACTACCATCCCATTTTATTTTATGTTTATTTTATGTTTTTGTTATTTTATCATTAGCTTAAGATCGAGTCTAGTCTTGGCTTAGCAACATTGTATAGTACATGTAATTGATCAAGATTTTTAACTCGCCACCAGTAAAATATCCTTTATCCAACAAAACCGTGTTTTCCTTTTCCCTACACCTAACGTTATAACCCATTTAAAAGCCCTCTTTGATAGTTTATCTTAGGTGCTTACGCCTAGTGGAGGAGGTTTTCGATCCTTTCCCAAGCCTATGGTAATCTATTTGCTATGACAGGTAGTGAGAGATATTTTCCGTTTTCATTTATGAGATTTATTTTGATGACACTTGAGAGATGTGAGTATCTAAACACTACTTGTGAGGTGCTAGTTTATAATCTCCGTGCTTATTATGATTGAAGTGGAACGATTATTTGTTGTAATTACTTTTATATTAGCATTAAATGACCCCTAACTTATATTTTGATTAGAATAAAAGCGCATTTGCTTGAGGACAAGCAAATCTCAAGTGTAAGGGTATTTGATGAAGCGAAAAGTGTACCGCTTTTAAGGGGTCATTTAAGCCTAAAATCGTATTTATTTGATCAAATATTGCCCTAAATCATTCCTTTTGTCATTTTAGGTACTTTTGAGGAGAAATCTGGAAAAGGAGGCATTTTGGACGTTTTTGGAGCATTAAAGTGAAGAAAACGGCAAAGTCTCAAAAATCGGCTAAAAGTTACTCTTGACGGCGTCAGACTTTACTCTGGACGGCGTCATGCCTTGGCAAGAAAAGTTGGATGTGAAATTTACTCATGACGGGCCAGTGAAAATAGCATGTGAATTCTGACGGCGTCACGCTTTAACTTGATCGAGGGCGTCACGGCTTAAATCATAAGGGGACGGCGTCACGTTCATGGTTAGACGGCGTCAAGCCTTGATAAGCCAGAATGGATTTTTGAAGAGCTAAAGAGGGACGGCGTCAAGAAGGTCATCCGGGAACCCTAAAAGCGGCGAGGTGACGGCGTCACACTCCATAAGGTGACGCCGTCAGATCCAAAAATCTATATATAGTTTTCTAATTTTTTGTCATGAGAGAGAGCTTAGTGTGTGGAATTTTGGGATAAAACCCTAAGACGATTTTAGCTACTTTTTCAGGGCTTTTTGCCTTGAGATCTTCCATGTTTCATTGAAAGATAAGTTATCAATTAATCATTCAATATGTCTATGTGTTGTTTGATTCTATCTTATTCTTGTCTTTTGTTTAACATGTTAGGCTAAATTTATCTTGTGTTTGCTTAGATCTAATGAAACCTAGCTATTGATTATTGGTTGTTAGTGTGTTGTTAGTTGTATTGGATGATTGTTTATCTATGTTAGGCTTAAGAAAACTGGCTAACTTCCTATTCGGTAACTTGCTTGAACGTCTTAAGAAACATGAACCAAATGCGTACTAAAGGTTTTTATGGTTGTATTTAATGCACAAGCGAATTCTAGTGATCCCATGTTAGGAGCTTCCTAGCCGGCTCGACATAGGAGTGAAGTAGGAGCTTGTAGAGTTGGGGAAGTAAGTACGCCACCCCACGAATGGTATTAAGGAATACACCCATCATCCACGCGACTAATACACACTAATTAACCGGTAAAAGATAGTTAGGGAGTAAGGAAATCTAAGTAAACACATTTCTCTACACATAAGTTTCTCACCACATTTTCATTTTTGTTATTTTATTTTATTTGCATTCGTAGTAATTTGGGTTAGTTGACTAGCAACTAATTCCGCCCACTCCTTCAAACCCGAGATTTTACTTGCTTTCATAAAATTATAAAAACATAAAAAAGAATCTTCCTCAACCCTTAGACCTAATTAGAGTAGCCTTTCACACCTAACGAACACTATTCCCTGTGGAGAACGATCAATCCCCCGTACTTACCACTACACTATACTACATCGGTCAGGTACACTGCCTGGTGGGGTTGTAAGCCTCTTGAGATCCCTCGAGAGGTAAAACCTGTTGTAAGGTTACAAAACCACGCAATCAGGTATAAACTTAGGTTTTGGGTGAGAATTCTTACAAGGTAGTAATAATCTATTGTTTGGTTAGAAATGGTGTTTAATCAAATTTCTAAGGTGATATCAGGGTATTGTTACATAACGACTATGAATAGGGAAAATGGAATAGAAATTGAAATAGACGTAGATTATGATTATTACGGAAATATTACAAGATAGGGTTTCCATACGGTAGAAAGATAGTTGTTACACTTAGGTTACATCTATCGTACCTAAGGTAAAGTACAAAAGGAAATACAACTTAGAAAATTTTAAACTAGGGTTTATTTATTTACAACAGGAATTTCTCTTTTGTTTAAACATAGGTGTCATTCTTCGACGCTATTGAGGTCTTTAACGAGTTCTCATTCTCTTGCACAAGTCTTGGCTTTCCAATTGATATTGTAGTTTGGGCAATGACTCTTGTAATGCCCTTTTCCACCACATCCGTGGCATTTTACGGTTGATGGCTGTTCTCTTCTATCCATGGATTTGCAATCTCTTGTCTTGTGACATGTTTTCCGGCATTTCCCGCACTTAGCAATGCAATGTCCGGTGTGATGCATCTTACATCTTTGGCACAGAGGTTGTTTTCCACGGTTGTCGTTTCTGTTAGCAGGGGTGGTGATGCAGTCTCTTCTAGTTTCCTGTCTGAATCTTTGTTGGCGGTGGTAGTCGATGCGATCTTGTAGGTGATTGAAGTTACAGATGTTGTTGTGGTATTCGCAGTTGTTGGGGATAAAGGTTCTTCTCTCATCAAGTTTTCGCTTATGGTTATTTCTCTTAGGTGTAACACTTTGCTTAATTCCTTGGGTACGGGTGAGGGCAAGTTGAGTCACTCCTTCTGGACCCTTAAGGTGAGCTGGTCTACATTCCATGAAACTTTCATGGTTATGCTTACAAGGTATAGCCATCTTCTTTTCTTCTCTTGCCATGTCGTTGCTACTCGGATGAGCTATTGTAGTCACTTCGAGTACCACTGCAACGATGTTGTTTACTAACTTCTTGATAGTTTCAGGAGTCATGGTTGTTGTAGGTGCTGATGGGGTATGTGTACTGCTCATGCTGGCCATCTTCTATAGATATTACAAGAAACATGGATTTAGAATTCCCATATGTTAGAATAATTCAAATAATAAGGTATTTGCATATTAGTGCTAACAATGTGGTCATAATACGAAATCAAAACCAACTGAGGATCATAAAATTACGATGTGTCTGAGTAGTATCATAGATAAATACTCAACTCTTGGTATGGGATTGCTAAGGAACAAACTGATTCATCTACAAAAGCTGAAGTTCAGCAACTTTCTCTTCATTCATCAAGTTTTCTTCCAAAATTTGTCTTAGAAATTTCTATGGTTTATAGTCTAGTTATGGCATGTTTAAGGTATAATAACAATCACAGATAATATCACGGTAGGTCTGGATATAATTACTGCAATCAACATAATATTAATAACTTGATCAATTATTTTTTTTTTTTGCAAAACAATCGGTACAATGTCCTTTATTAATGCTCTATTGATTGCGTGGAGTCATTTGTCTATCAGAGAGGGTAACAAATGGTGAGATTTTTGTATGAGGATATGAGGAGTCATTACATGCATGCATAGCATTATAATCGAGCATGATAGAAGGAATTTATTCACAACAGCAAGATATAACGGAAAGAGGTTGTTATAGATTAAAAGTCGGTTACAAGTTCTGAGAGTTTTAGAATTATTGGAAAATACATGAAACACTAACCAAAAACTATTTGGTTTAGTGGGTACAATAACGATACATGTAAATTTAGAATTAGCTACGTCTCTGACTTAGACGTCTAACTTCTGCCTCGAGTTCCCGTTGTGCAGCTTCCATGTTTGAGAAGCATTCCTGGTACATGTTCATCTGATTAGCCAACATGGTTTCTGTTGGTCCACGAATTGTATGTGGATCACTAAGTAGTCTTGAATACCTAGTAGATGGTTAGGATAAATCCGAACCAATCTAAGTGAGAAACCCTAGGTGATTGTTATTGTTAATGCGGAATCTTAACAAGAACAATTAAGAACACAAGCAGAGATATCACTAACTTTGTATATTGATAATCACAATAGTGAACTCGTACAACTCACACACAAACTAACAATCTTTAGGGATCCTTTTATAACACAAGGAAACCCTAACCGACTCAGAAGATATACACAAATCTTCTATAAAGATACATACACGCATTGTATCTTTTCCTAACATAACTCTAACAAACTTTCCTAACTTCACGACCAGACTTAACTTTACAAGTCAACCAGACTTAAACATGCTACCAGACTTAACATTACATTACCAGACCTAATAACACAAACAGACCTAACTTAGATAAACTACCAGACCTAAGTTGTCTTCTCTTGATTCGTATTATAATTCCCAACAATCCTCCCCTAACTTGATCTTCATGCATCATGAACTTCAAGTTCTTCTGATTAAGCTTTCTGAGGATTGAATCTTGAACACTTTGAATTGTATTTAGGTCTTGATCCTTTCTAGCAGCTTGAATCTTTATAATCTCTTTTGATATGGTCTTTGTAGCAATATTGACTATATGTACATCAATTCATATTAAGTTTCATATCTATTCTCATCACTTCCAGGTGTGTTAACTCCTGTGAGAGGTGAATCATTGAAATTTAATGGATTTGATGTCTCTTTACCAATAGCCATCACTACTGGAGTAGCCAAATGTTTTGGTGTGTAAGACCATGGTACACTGATAACCATATGATTTTTTTGCAAATCATCAGCTTATCAACGGATTTGTTAAGTCTTTACCAAAAGCCGTTTGCTTCTGGACTAGTCAATTCTTTGATGGAAAAGCACCTCATCATGGTGAATTGATTACCATTTATGGTTTTCCACAGCCTTTACCACAAGCCATAACCTTGTAGGCTAGCCAACTCTTCACTTATCTTAGATATGGTGAGTTGAATACCATACAATTTTTGGCAAATTGTCAGCCATAAACGGATTTGAGCAATCTTTACCTGTTATCCGTTTGCTCAGGATTAGCCAGTCCTTATGTTGATGAGACAAGGTGGACTGATAACCTTTTGATGTGTTAGTGCAAAGCACCTCCACCAAGTGAGAAGTTCCAATAGTCTCACTTAACAACTTGTGAAAATATACTTAATCCAGCATTGCCTATAAAAGAAATAAAAGACACATATAAAAACAAATATATATATATATATATATATATATATATATATATATATATATATATATATATATATATATATATATATATATATATATATATATATATTTTATCACTAACAGAACTAAAAACAAAACTACAAAACTTAAAGATAACCTAAATGCTGGTAAGTATTCATACTTTACATACTTCACAGTTTTGACCTCCCCTTAGGCCAAACCTCCCCTTAACTCAAACTAGGGGTTCATCATACCAATGTTAACTACCAGATAATTGAATCTAGGACCATCAAATGCCTTAGTTAACAGGTCAGCAACATTAAAATCTGTATGTATTTTCTCCACTCTAATCAACTTCTTTTCAAAGCAATCCCTAATGAAGTGATGCCTGATTTCTATATGCTTAGTTTTAGAGTGATATACAGGATTCTTAACAATACAGATAGTACTCTTATTATCTATGTGGATAACAGTATTCATAAAATTCAAACCATAGTCCAGCATCTGATTCTGAATCTACAAAACTTGTCCACAGCAATGAGCAGCTGCTACATACTCAGCCTCAGTAGTTGAATTAGCCACAATCGTCTGCTTCTTGCATTGCCAAGATATTAACCTCCTTCCAAGGAACTGACAACCTCCTGTTGTTGATTTCCTATCCAGGCTTGCACCAGCATAGTCACTGTCTGAATAAGCTGTCAGGTCAAGAGTTGACTCCTTAGGATACCAAAGGCCCAAATTTGGTTTGCCCTTTAAGTACCTAAAGATTCTCTTCACAGCATGAAGATGTGAAGTCTTTGGTTGAACCTGAAAGCGTGAACAAACACAAACTGCATATATAATATCAGGTCTAGAAGCAGTAAGATACATGAGGGAACCTATCATGGATCTGTAAAGATGCACATTCACATCAGCAGCATCTTCATCTTTTGTTAAAGGCACTTTATTCTCAATGGGAGTGACTGCTGTCTTCACATTTGAGAACTCAAACTTTCTCAAAATTTCTGCAACATACTTGTCTTGAGAAATAAAAAGTCCATCATCCTTTTGCTTAACTTGCAGTCCCAAGAAAAATGTAAGTTCTCCCATTGAGCTCATTTCAAACCTGCTCTTCATTAAACCTTCAAATTCATCACACCAAGACTTTCTTGTTGATCCAAAAATGATATCATCCACATAAATTTGGACTAGAATGATATCCTTCTGGTCTCTCTTAATGAATAAAGTCTTGTCAATTACACCCCTGATGTATCCATGTTCTTCAAGAAACTGTGAAAGAGTTTCATACCAAGCTCTAGGAGCCTGATGAAGACCATATAGAGCTTTAATAACCTTATACACTTGATTGGGGTTAGCAGGATCCTCAAAACCAAGAGGTTGATGTACATACACATCTTCTTCAATAGTGCCATAAAGGAAAGCACTTTTGACATCCATCTGATATACCTTGAATCCCATGTATGATGCATAGGCCAAAAATAACCTGATAGCCTCAATCCTTGCTACAGGAGCAAAAACCTCATCATAATCTATGCCCTCCTCCTGTTTGTATCCTTGTGCTACCAACCTTGCTTTGTTCCTTACAACTACCTCTCTTTCATCCCTTTTATTCCTGAAGACCCATTTAGTACCAATAACTTTAGCTCCATTAGGTAGGTCTACAAGAACCCATACTTTCTGTAGCTTGAACTGCAACAACTCTTCTTGCATGGCTTCTACCTAACTTTCCTCCCCTAAAGCTTCAGAAACTGTAGTGGGTTCACTTTGAGAAAGAAAGCAAGCAAATAAGCAATGTTGCTGGTCCTTATGGTTGACCCTTTGTTGTTGCTTAATTAGGCTTATGAGTGCAAGTGAAGCAGACTGATGTTGCACCCTACTTCTTGTTTGAACAGCAGATTTGGGATTACCAATTATTTGACTCTTGGGATGAATGGTGTGAATCCTGAGAGTGGGAGTTGGACTAACCTCCACTTCAGTGGGTAAGTTGTTGAAATCAGTAATAATGCCTCCTTCATCATAGGAAGCCCCATCAAAGACACCTTCATTAGGATTAGGAAATACTTAAAGTTATGGCATCTCAGAATCAGCACAAGCAGTACTTGAAGAAAGGTCTGGTAGAGCACCACTACCAGACTTAAAATGGGAAGTACTGGTAATGTTAGGGGATATGACATTGCCAGACTTAACTTCAGAATCTATCTTCTGAGAGGAAGAATTCTTGATTACTGCTTCAGCTGCATCAGACTTGTTCTCTGTAGATGGAATCACAACAAGCTCGGCCACATCATCAATGTTCCCTGGATTTGAAGAATCTTTGGTACCTACAATGTTAGTAACTTCTTGGGTACCTGCAATAGGGTTAATTTGATTCTCCTTGGAGACAGGAATATAATTCATAGAATCAGTCAAATAATCAATATCAAACATCCATCTATGACCAATTCCCTTGACATTGGGTTTTTCTTCAAGAAAGTTTACATGCAGATTTTCTTCTACTTTCTTGGATACTAGATTGTAAACCCTAAAGGCTTTACTGTTTAATGCATACCCAACTAAAAACCCTTCATCAGACTTTCCTTCAAATTTTCCAAGAACACTTAAAGTATCAAGAATGGTAACATGACACCCAAAAGGTCTTATATGGCTAACTACTGGTTTATGGCCAAACATAAGCTCATAAGGAGTTCTATTTTGATGCTTGGTCACTCTAACCCTATTAAAGATGTAGCAGGCATTGCTGACTGCTTCAGCCCAAAATGTAGTAGGTAAAAGTGAATCTGCTAGCATAGTCCTAGCTGCCTCAATAAGTGTCCTGTTCATTCTCTCTTCAACTCCATTTTGCTGAGGAGTTCTTGCATTACTGAATTGTTGCTTAATTCCTTTATTACCACAAAAATCTAGCATGCTCTTGTTTTTAAACTCAGTGTCATTATCACTCCTAATGATTTTAACTCTTTTATCAATAAGGTTTTCAATCTGTCTAATGAAAGTTTGAATCAAAGGGGTAGCTTCATCCTTCCTAGACATAAAGAACACCCAACAATATCTAGTACAATCATCTGTAATGACAAGGCAATAGCATGCATGATTAATACTATGGACAGATGTAGGGCCAAAAAGATCCATATGTAAGGTATGTAAAGGTTCAGTGATTAATCTTTCTAATTTAACCTTACAGGATGCCCTATGTTGTTTTCCCTTGTTGCAAGCCACACAAGTATGATCATTTTTAAACAATTTTGAAGGTAAACCTCTCACAAGGTTATTCTTCACAAGTTTATTCATGTTTTTGAAATTCACATGGCCTAACCTTCTGTGCCATAACTTAGATTCATCCAATGTAGCTTTTGCAATTAAACAGGTAGCACCTTTTGCAGGATTAGATGCTTTCATATCAAAACTGTACATTTTGTGTTGTCTGGGAACTTTAAGAAGAATCTGATGTTCTTCAGGCATCTTAAAGTCCGGAGTCAACACAAGACAATCAGTTTCAGTAAAAAGCACCTTATGCTGAGTATCACAAATTTGTGATATTGAGAAAAGGTTGAACTGCCCAAGTTCTTTCACAAAAGATACATTGTCAAATTCTATGTTGCCCACAATAATTCTTCCTTTACCAGTTATCTGTCCCTTGCTTCCTCCAAAAGTAACAGAACCTCCTTCAAATTCATGAAAATCATTAAGATAGTTCTTGTTACCAGTCATGTGCCCAGAGCATCCACTGTCAAGTATTCCTCTATCTTCCATATAGCAAAGTGGATGATCCTGCACAAAAAGAAGAGAAATTAGTTTCTCTTAGGAACCCAGGCCTGAGTAGGCTTGGGTCCGCCTTGTGGATCAATATGCTTAAATTTCTTAATTGAACCTGATCCACTGTTGTTTTGGGATTTATACATGGATTTATTTTTGTTTGAATCCCAAGACATACATGCTGAGGTCTTAACAGCAGAACCCCCATTTCCCTTTAAAGGTTTTGCTGTTTGCTTTCCAACTTGTCTTCTCACAGGCGAATGAGTTTTATAAAAATTATTTCTTTGAAAATTTGCATTCACCTGAGGTTTTTGAAAAGGTTGTTTGGGTCTCACAAAACCAGTGTTCACAATAGGTTTCATAGAATTAACATAACCAGTATTCACTTTAGGCCTCATAGAATTAACATTTTGCCTATTCATATCAAAGTTTCTGTAGCCAGACCTAAAATTTTGTCTACCAGAACTAACATAAGAGTTAGGTCTGGTAGTGTTATTTAGTTGTACAGGTCTGGGAACAAACTGGTTAGCATGATTAACTCTACTAGCATTATTCCAAACTGGTTTATTTGAACCATGAACCTTATTAACATTCATTCTCTTTTGTTCAGCCTCTCTTTTCATTCTCTTTTCATGGAAGTCACAATCTCTTATTAAATGACTCAAACTTCCACACACAAAGCATCTTTTAGGAGCATAAGTATAACTACTCCTACTTTCTCTGTGAACACTATTGCTTCTAGGTGACTCACTCATTTTAATAGATCCCCTAGGAGTTTTTATATGATTGACACAACTAGGTTTGACTGTCTCAACCTTTGGTTCAGTCACTACAGGTTTAGTAACAACAGGTTCACACTTCTTAACAACCTTAGGTTCAGGATTCTCTTTTTCCTCATTATTTGACTCAGACTTAGAGTGATCAGAGGAACCATCAATAGATCCTTCAGAGTCATTGGATTGACAAGAAGAATACCTACTAGATTTGTCCTCTGAGGTGGTTGGTTCAGGCACTTGAGGACCTTTCTTACCACACACAAAGAGTGAATCATCCAACTCTTCTTTTTCAAGAGGAGTATAGTCATCACTCAAAGGTGGTGGTACTCCCTTAAAGTCACCAGTCTTAACAAACCTATTATACAAAGGCTTATCAGCATAGTCCTCTTCTTTATTCTTAAATATAGCCCTATTCTCATTTTCCTCATATCCTAAGCCACATTTTTTATTTGACTTAATTTGAGAATCCCAACACTTAAACAGGTTATTATTTGAACTGTTCCACTAATCTACCCTTTTTCTTAGCTCATCCCTTTCCTTCTGAATTTTAAGCCCTAATTGTCTATACCTTTTAAGCTTTTCATCTTGTTCGTATATCTTATTAGCTTGAAAGTATAGTTTTTCATTTAAAGCAGCATGTTGGTTTTGAAGGGTGACCTTTTGTGCCTCTAAAGTTTTTACAGCATTTTTATGTGCTAATAAATTTACTTCTAGATAACCTATTTGTTCTTGCTGCTCATCACACAAAGCCTTAACATGATTATATGAGTCAGTGCAAAATTTAGAGCATAATGATACCTCATTACCAATGGCCATGAGAGCATGATCAGACTCCTCATTCACTCTTGGATGCTCACCCCAGTTGACTCCTCCAGCTTCCATTGTCAGCAGGCTCTTCTGATTCTTTTCCATCTTCCCATCATCATCTCTTTTCCCATCAGCAGGCTTCTTCTCTGGACAATCTTTTGAAAAATGTCCATGCTTGTGACAATTGTAGCATTCAACAGTCCTCTTTGTATATCCCACTGGTGATTTGTTGTTGAAGTTGATAGTCCTTCCATATTGCTTCTGAAATCATTTGACCCTTAAAGCAACCATGGCAATGTGCCATTTTATGTCCATCTCCTCAACTTCAGCATCATTAATCTGTTCAAGGTCTTCACTAATAAAGCTTTCATCTTCAGTTTGGTTGGCAAAGAAAGAATGTATCACTTTATCAGTAAAACTTGAAGCAGACCTTTCACTTGAAGGAGTTTCATAGTTACCAGACCTAACACCACCAGATTTAACCTTGTAAGTACTGCTTTTGTTTTGTGACACAAAAGCAACATTTGATGAACTGGTTGAAGCCTGAGTGTTGTTACTGATGTCCCTTTCAAACATCCTGAGATTATTGTAAAGGTCATCAGGTGTCATAGAATCTACTTCTTCCTTAATCCTCATCGCCACAGATACATTGCCCCATTCTGATGGTAAAGATCTAAGGAATTTGTGATTTGCATCCTCATTTGAGACTGCTGCACCATGAACTTCCAGTTGTGTTAACAGATGTTGAAATATGTCATAGCCCTTCTCCAAACCTTCAGTCTTTGAGACACTGATTGTCTCAAATTGCTATTTAAGAACAGCCTTTTGCATCTTCTTGGAGTTAGCATTGCCTCCAAATCGTTTCTTGATAGCCTCCCACATCTCCTTTGCATCAAGAATGCCATGAAACCTTTGTAGATGCTCCTTAGGAATAGCCATAAGAAGCAAGGTTCTGGCCTTCTTTTCCTTCTCCACAGCCCTAATCTCCTCTGCAGATACTGGTGGCATTCTTCTGAGCTGCCCATCATTCCCTTGTGAAATTCTCTTCTTAGAATTTCCCTTTTGAATCACCTTCCATACATCGCTATCAATGTATTCCAGATAATGTTCCATCTCCATGGCCCATATATCATACTCTTCTCTTTTCAGTAATGGAAGTTTTATGTTTGAGATTGTGGTTGTGGAAGAGATGGGTTGTTGTTGTGTTTGGGAGTTACTGGTTTCGGTTTTTCCTTCATCTTCATGGTTTGATTTCTCATCCTCACTGTTATGGATTGAGAAAGTTTCAGTGTTAACAGGCTTATCGAATTCAGACATTGTGAAGGGTGATTTGAGTGAGAATTAGGTTTTTGAGATTTAGTGTTCTTCGAATTCAGAGTCTCTCTCCTTGCTCTGATACCACTTGTTGGTCCACGAATTGTATGTGGATCACTAAGTAGTCTTGAATACCTAGTAGATGGTTAGGATAAAAATCCGAACCAATCTAAGTGAGAAACCCTAGGTGATTGTTATTGTTAATGCGGAATCTTAACAAGAACAATTAAGAACACAAGCAGAGATATCACTAACTTCGTATATTGATAATCACAATAGTGAACTCGTACAACTCACACACAAACTAACAATCTTTAGGGATCCTTTTATAACACAAGGAAACCCTAACCGACTCAGAAGATATACACAAATCTTCTATAAAGATACATACACGCATTGTATCTTTTCCTAACATAACTCTAACAAACTTTCCTAACTTCACGACCAGACTTAACTTTACAAGTCAACCAGACTTAAACATGCTTCCAGACTTAACATTACATTACCAGACCTAATAACACAAACAGACCTAACTTAGATAAACTACCAGACCTAAGTTGTCTTCTCTTGATTCGTATTATAATTCCCAACAGTTTCTAAGGCTGAAATCTTTTGACCCTGGTTTCTTGCTGTGTCCCTGGCCATCTATAAGGTTCTTTCAATGTCTTCGACTCTAATATGTGTCTGGGAGTGGCCTCTACCCAAACAGCGGGTTCTGGAATCCAAGTTTCTAAGTTCCTGGTCGTAATTTTCCTTCATCATACCAACATTCATTCCTAAGTCAAACACTGCTCGTCTCTCGGCATCTGATCTTTTGAACATAGTGTCAATGTTACGGTCATACCATTGGAAACGTAATGGTTGTAACTCTTTCAGCTGTTCAGTGTGAGCGTCTAGTGTGCTGGCTTGTTGATAAAGTCGAGTCCATATTGAATCACGAGTGTTTACATTATAGTCAGGGGAATTAGGTGAAGATACATTGTCTGGGATGTCTGGCATTGAGGAATCTTGAGTGTCAGGAAATGGAGAATTTGGCTCAACATCCTTCCAAGTCGTTTCTTGGTGTGAACTCTGTCCAACCTCGAATGTTGCCTGACCACCAATCAACTCTTCATCTGAATAAGATTCGGTAGCTCTCCTAAGTCCCTGACGTGGAGGTGAGTAAGTAGGTGATGATGGGAGTGGTATCTGAGTAAGTTCCGTATCCGGCTAGGGTTGTGACATAAGTACATAAGGATCATCAGCATCCGAAGTAATCTGATAGGTAGGTGATGTACGAGTAGTACAAAGGGCAGTCTTGGTAATATCAACTGGTTTGGAAGACATGGTACTGTAGTAACCCGAAAATAGTAATTATAAGTAATTCATACGTTAAAGGTGTAAAAGTAAACGTGTAATCATAAAGAGTGTAAGAGTAAATCTCAAGCATGTAAAGATTAGTGTAAAATAATCCTAACAGGTAATGTATTGAGCACGGAAATCTGCAGACACGGAGGGCATAAAATGGTATGGTGTAAAATCATTCATTTCGAAAGTGTAGTTATAGTTCAATGTTTTAAAACATTTGGTTCTCTATAACTCTGTCTCTGATACCAATCTGTAACACCCCCTAATTTATGAGATAACAGCGGAAGACTAATCAGGGTATTACTGTGAGGATCGAAGTCATAATTATAGAAAAGGGCTTGTAAGAGACGTTTTGAAAGTTATTTGTCATTCAAATAATACTTTTGGTACAAAGATGAAATATCTGATTTATAAAATCCCATGAAAGGGTGTGATAACTTGAAAAGAATGACATATTTGATTTTTCACCAAGTAAATTATCAGAGTATATAATGCCTACTCCGTGTCTTGTCCTGCTCCGTTAAATTACCTGAGATAAACATGCTTAAAAGTGTCAACACAAAGGTTGGTGAGTTCATAGAGTTTAATGGGAAAACAATTTATTTCAATAAGTTCAAGAGTGTACAGTGATATTTGAAATAGGTACAAGTACAAGTAAACAGTGGGTTTCAATAGTTTCAAAGGTGATGTGATATTTGAAATAAGTTGCAACATGATGAAACCATAAATGAGTTGCACTGGTAAATCACAAGTATGTCATATAGAGATCAATTAGTACAAGTATAGGATCATAATCCTAGCATGTAGTAAATACAATGATGTTATGCCTGAAATCTACAAATGTGATGTGTGAAATACTAATACAGCTGTATCTAAATATTATGAAAACATATACATTCATGTAATTATATTGCTCTAAGCCTCATGACAACGCAAACGTTAACAAAGTACCGTAAAACGAGGAGTTCACATAAAAAAAATGATGGATTAGGCCGCGTGTAATAGTGATTTGCCATCCTATTTTTCTCAAATATAGTGCATCACGACTAAATACGACTAACCAAAGTTCCGTCCAGTATTTAGTGGGAAGGTGTCAACCTCTAACAGGTTTTGAAGTTGTTCACTATATTCGCGTTCACATACAAGTGATTAATGGCTCATGATAAGGGACTTTATGGCAATAAGTGTGCTAGGCAATATGGGCTTAATGGGTACATAAAATATCGTACTTAATTCTGGCAAAATTCCATGGAGTTGGAATTAACATATACGTGGGATGTACATTCATTGTTACATGAAGATGTATAGTGAAACAGTATCATGTTACATAACAATTTGAAATGCTATTGATAACGCTTAATCTAAACATGTTTTTAGTAGCGTTATTTGTGTTTTTATATTGTGTATTATTGATTGGTTATATGGTTAATATGCTTTTGTTACATTTGAATGTACTCAAATGTGTGTTTGCGAAGTTTTGTAGCAAAAATAGGAAAAGTGAAAATGATTGCAAAAAACGGAGAAGAAGAAATATTTATGATTTCATGAAGATTCTTGTGGCAAGTCCCGCACTAAAAGGTACTTAGAAGAGTAAAAGTCCATGTAGTCAATTTAATGAGTTTAAAGATGAAGGGAAAGATCAAAGAACCAAGAGCTACGAACAATAAACAAGTCAAACGGAAAAAGTCCAAAAAGAGTAAATCAGCAAGCTCCATCCGATCGGATGCAGCCCGCATCCGATTCGGATGGAGGTCAGCTTTGAAGACCAACCGATCGGTTGGACGAAATACCGATCGGTTGGATGTCGTCTGATTTCTAAATCTTTATCATTAAGTCTTGTTCTTGCTACACATCCGGTTCTAGGACCTTCCAATCATGATTATTGCCTATTTAATACTACTTGGAGGACAAGAGAATAATTAATGAACCAAGACCCTTGGTTGGAGTATTATAAGAACCATTTGATGAGTATTAAATACGAAACTATCAAGCAACAAGTAGAATCCATCAACCACTCGTCACATACTCTTAATTTTCGTCCAAAAAGTCCAGGAGCAGAGGAGAGTCGAAGTCCATTTCATTTTTTGTGAGAATCATTGCCTTTTCACTTGTAATCTTATTTTCAATCATTGTAAGACTCTCAATCATGGTTTTTAATATTCAAGGTTTTAAGATTATGTTTATGTTTGCTATGAGTGGCTAGTGCCTTTGTGCACTTGCTTAGATGATGTGTATTACCTATTGATTGGCATATGATTGTGATAACATGTTTTAATTCAATTTCAAGTCGATTCTAAGAACCAATTATGATCAAGTTTCATAGTGACATTTGTTGGTCAAGTTTAACTAGTTGCTAGTAATTTTAAGGGTCGAGAGAACTATTGTTATTCAACTAGTTATAATCATTTGTCTATGAATGATTGTTGTCATCCAGTATTCTTGATTAAACAAAGAAACTTAATCGTGATTGTAATGAAAATGCTTTTGTCTATCAAAACGGATTGATTGTAAACCATTTCAAGGGTCGAGAGATTAATAGTTTACCATCAATTGTGACCTTTTGTCTATAATCGGTTACCTTTTGTATTGACCATTTCTTAAGCTTGTTTGATAAAACAAAAGATTGTTTTTGTGTTTAAGGTACACAAACTTATGAACCTTGAGTTGATCTTGAATTGATTGGTTAAACCTAATGCTTGTTTTTATAACCTAAGATCTTGACGAAGGTTTAATTTGTAGAAACAATAGATTAGTCACCAAACTAATTATCATAACCAACATGTTATCCAAAGTTATCACAATCATATTAGTCAATTGTAGTACACTAGTCTAAGCAAGTGTAGTTTTTAATCATTTGAATTTTCATATTATCATTATTGCTTGTTTGAGAAATTTGCTTTTAACTTACAATTCGATTCACTACACAAATCCCTGCGAACGATCCCGACTTACCATAAAAATCTTGCTACAACGGACGAGTATACTTGCTCGTATGTGTTGTTCTTAGATTCGGTAATTCACCCTTATAAATTTAAAACTTGCACGAACCGGACACATCAAGTTTTTGGCGCCGTTGCCGGGGATTTTGATTGTGTTTCTGTAAGTTTTAGTCCATTTCTCATCTAGTTAGTTTTCGTAAAAAAAAAAATTTTACCGAACTGAGAAACCGATCGGTAGACACTTCTATCCGATCGGTTGGTCAGTTCTGATCTTTTTAAATTGTTTTCATTCTTCGCTCGTTTGTTTAGACATTGCCTCGATTCTCTGGGGAATTGTATGAACACTCGATCAACCGGAAGAGAACCAATTTCACCTTTTTCAGATCCCGAACGTTTAGTCCGAAGACCTAGAAGAAAAAGAATACCCTTTTGTGGGAAACTAGAAGGGGGGTTGAATAGTTTACCGGTTTAAAAACTTCTTTTAAAAATCTTGTTTTAAAAGTATGCTATTGGAAACTTTGATTCGAACTCTATGTGTAATCAAACAACACCAATATGAACTACAAACTAAGCTACGTAAAAATAACAAATAAAAGTAAAGAGTAGAGTTGGAAAGATCAAACCGAGACAGAGGATTTATAGTGGTTCGGCTACGAAGCTCTTCTTCGCCCTACTCCACTCCCCGAGTACCACACTCGAGAGTTTCAAACACTATATCAACAACCTCCCTTCAGGCGGAGAAAACCGTACACGTCGCTTATCCTATTTCCGACACTAAGCTAGATGTCGAGTGCTAATCTTAGCTAGCACCAATCTACCAAGGTCCACGTGACCAACACTCAAGCCCAATGGCTTCAAGAGATCACCAAGATCTCAACACGATCACAATGATCAACACTCACTTCACTCTACTTGACTAACACTAACCTAATAACCCTTGATCTACTTGATCAATCACACAAGCCCAATGGCTTCAAGAGATGTTCACTATCTCTATAGATCACACTTGATCTTCACTCTCACTCACAAAAAGAAAAGTATACTTGATGTATGCTAAGATACAACAAGGTTGTAACAAGTGTTACAAAAACCTATCAACTACAACTCTAGTATCTTCTTGATTACTTGAGTTCTTCTCTTGCTAATGAAGAAGCATGACAACACCTTGTATCAACTTGGATACTTGTGTTCTTCTCTTGCTAGTGAAGAGGTATGAAGAGGATCACTTGAAGGATGATTTGATCACTCTTGAAACAAAGAAAAACTAATCTAAATGACCCTAAGAAGTGAAAGGTGTGAGAGGATTTTACTAAGGGATTTTTCTGTGTGTGAAGGGTGCCTAAAACTGTGAAAGAGGTGGGTATTTATAGGCAAAGAAAATCTAAACGTTACAATTCAAAATGGTACGGACGGCTCCACTAAATGACCCACGGCTCCGTTAAATTTAACGGTACCGTGGAGCCGTGGTAGACTAGGACGCTCCAAATTTTGTCTTTTCTGGTGAAAACTTATTTGGGGAAGGTTGGAGCTGATTTTGGGGGGGAAAATAGCTGTTGTGATTTTCAAACTTATTTTTCCATTAAAACATTTCTTAATATTTCAAAAATAATTTGTCATGTGTATTTTTGAAAAAATGTTTTGTCCCATTTAAAATGTGAATTTTCAAAACATGAATTCACTTCTTTGATCACTAGTTCAAGTTGTAACTTTGTTCAAGAGTGATTTACGTAGAAACGGGATCTTCGATTAAAAACTTGTTAATGTTAATTTTAACGTAACGTGAGTTCACATTTTGTCATCCTCAAAACGTGAAGTAATCGAAAGATATAAATAACGTTTTTAGAACATTATTTGCATCAACAATCTCCCCCTTTTTGATGATGACAAAATATAAACTCATTTTAGGTTAAAATTAGTTTTAACAAGTTTTTAATGAGTTTACTCCCATTTCTCCCCCTTTTTGTCAAATCAAAAAGGTGGTTAAGGCTCCCCCTTGATGTGTACTCCCCCTCATTTGGAGAACACAAAGGAATCGAGAAATGGATCGTGCTACAAAACAAAGTTAGACGACAAATATACAATATCTAACAAGTAGCACATAAGACAAATATCCAACCACAATAAGAGAATTATGGCTAAGTAGCCAAAATGAAAAGCCCATTACATAAATATGAAATAAATGTCATACATAAGTATGACTACAATAGAGAAGCAAATTTAAACTAACAAGAAGACACATAAACATCAAAAGTAACATGAGGCTTCTAGATTTGCTTCCAACTTCAAAAGGTTCCTAGGTATTTATTGGGAAAGACTAAACATGACTATGTTTAGTTGGATGGGCTATGTGGTGGTGGAGGTGGTAAAATGATGGGTCCTTGTGGTGGTGTGAAGAGGTGTTCAAGGTAGGAGAATTGAAGATTCAATTCATCTCTAAGGCCCATGATAAGGAGTTGGTTGTGGTGACAACAAGCACAACTCAAGGTGTGTAGTTGTAGGGGATAAAGGATGGGATGACCCATTAAATGTTGAGGTGATGGTGATAGGGAAGATGATGAGGTGTTGGTGGTAAGTTCAAAAGGTGATATGGGTGATAGGGCTAGTGTGAGGGCTAAAGGTTGTGGTGATGGTGAAGATGATGGGGTGAAGGTTAAAGGTGTGTTGGTTCTAAAGGTTGTGGAGGATGAGGATGTTGGTTTGGTTGATGTTGCCTTGGATGGAGCATGGGGTGTAGTGAAAGAGGATGATGATTTGGTTGAGGCTATGGGTGTGTGTGTATCATCATCATCATCCAAGGTGAGATCAATGAAAATTGTCTCTTTGGTGTTTGGTGAGATTTGTGATGTGTGAGTACTCTTGATCCATTGATCAATTTGAGTGGTTTCATTTGTTGGTTTGATGTAGAATTTTTGCTTCTTGAATACCCTTGATCCCATGATGGTGATATGGTGAGTGTGAAGGTGTAAGGATGGGTGTAAGAATGGCAATGCATAATGTTAGCTTAAATAGCCAAAACATAAGCATGCAAGTTTGAAATGTTGGATTTGGGGATTTGGGTGCATGGGAATCAGGTTTTGGTTGCAGATTTTCTGGAAAAGATAGTCAAAAAGTGGAAGAGAATAGCAGTTTTCGTCTTCCAGAGGCACGGCACCATTAAAGGTGCTACGGCACCACTAAAGGTGCTACGGCACCTTTAGTGGAGCCGTGGGCTCTTTTGACCTTCTTTCCAGGTCTGCAGGTTTTAGGCAGCCTAAATGGGGAAATTTCTGGGGAATCCATTGGCTGCAAATCTCAAAGCCTCAAATTACTAAACACATAGAATTCCTAAAGCTAGTTTCAACTAGCAACTAACTTGATCATGTGATCATCTATGTATTTAGGCAACTATTAAGCATGCATGAATTCAAGCATTTTTAACATCTAGTGCATGTAATAAAATAAACTAACATGCAAGATAAAGCAACATGAGGATTAATTAACAAGAAAATTAATCATGTTCAAGTGTTAAAAGGAAACACATCAACCAAGTTAATGTCATGCCTTTGTTTATAATAGCTTAATAATACTTAGGTTACTAGTACTACTTAAGCTAATCCTAACTAATTTCATTTCTTCCCCAACTTCTTCAGCTTGCTCCCGATCCCTTTTAGCGCCTTCCCAATAGACTTGAAACCCCCGATAGTTTGCTCATGCATTTCCACTTGTCTATTGTACATTGTAGTTTGCCTTCTCATCATGTAGGATAGGTTGACCATCCCATTTTCGGCGTCGGTTGTACGTCAAAATGATGAGGTATCAAGGTTACAAAAGTAGGTGTCGGGAGAAGGGATTTGAGAACTAGACGTTCCTTCTTCGTTCACCTCATTATCATCCTCATCCATGGGTTCAGATGATGATTCGTGACTGAAAGAGGAGGATGAATGGGGAATATCGGAAGTGGATTTACGACCACGTTTGGACCCTTTGTCCTTACGTTGCTTTGTGCGACGCTGTGGTCCACCAAGAGGTTTCATAACCGGATTGACTAGGACATAGTCGACATCATTTAGAGATGGGTAGGTTTGCATAACCCACCTGAATAAACGAGTAAGCAACATGCCGTATGGCATGAGCTCATCGGAACGACGATGAATACTGGCCATCCGTTTGACCATGTAGTATGCGAGGTTGTAAGGTTCCTCGATACTAAGACAGTAGAGCATGTGGGCAAGACTTGCCGGAACGTGATCACGGTTGCCTGCTAGGCTTAACGCGTTCTCACGCAGAAGAAGTTCCCAATTTCTAATATCGGGACGGAGCTCTTTGAGGTAGATTTTGTTTGGGTCGAGGTATACGATGGAACCATCACATTTTTGATACGTGTTGGTGACTCGAGGGATTTGAATTACTTGTTTAATTACTTCAATGTCGGGAACTTCGGTACAATAGGCACCTTCGTTCTCAAGATTGTAGTAAAGAGACTCTAGAGAATGGTCTTTAGTGAATGCACACTGACCATAAGAGGGAATACCGAGAATGTGACCAATCTTGGTGACAGACAATATGATATTTTGGTGTCAAATCCAAAAATCAAGGAAGACGTTTCCGTCAAGATCGGTGTATGTACGGACACGACTATAGAACTTGAGAATAAAACGGGGACAGACTTGATCGTTTATTTTGTATAAACAATCGAACTCGATAGAAGGGAAACAGGCATTAATGTTGTCTGTCATGACATAGAGTGCATCGACTACACGTCCTTCGTGTATGTATCGATTTTGGACTTTAGCGAGATAAGCTCTTTGCTCATCGGGAATGTTTAGATTTTCAAGAGTGCTAAGAATGTAGGGTTTGGTATCTTGATAATCATTTCGAGGCATTGTTCGTCTACAAAAAAATATTTTTGTATATGTTAGTTCATTGCATTTTAATGATTATACTTCTAGTGTGTGTGCCTAAATGCAAACAATGTGGAGGTGCGGCAATCTCGACTCTAAAATTATCCTAAAGAGATTACCCAAACGCTCCTAACTTCACTTTTGCTCAATCAAATATGTCGATCAATACATATCAATTATGTACTTCGAGCCATTTTTGAGAGTTCATGTATGCATGCAAAAACGTTTTTAATTTGCATCAACAATGCATGAAAAAGGTTTCATGATCCTAGACTTGTGAAGTTTTTCGAAAAATATGATCGAATTGGGGTGTTTGGCAAATGCTTCAACATGGTGCTAATCAAGCTTTAAGATTGAAAAGCTTTAATGCAGAACGTTCCTAATCCAATTTTAATCATCCTAAACATGATTCCATTATAAATAATCAATCATAATCCGAATTTAGTGATTAATTTCGGATTAGGTTTTGTAACATAAATGGGTTTTTGGAAATCCTAGGTTTAGGGAATCATGTGAATACTACATTGTCTAATCCTAGTCTTAATTTCACAAGGGTTTAACTAATTTTGAAAATCCCCAATTCGGATTTATACTCAAGAACAAACCCTAGACTCAAATTAAAAGAAAATAAGAGTGAATTACTTACAATTGATGATGTTGTGGTTAGGATTTGTTAATTCCAATGCCTCAATCTTGATTTGCAAGAGTTTAGTTGAATTATGGTGTTATGGTTCGATTTTGACAGCAAGTGGAAGAGGTTTTTGTGAGTTTGGAAAGTTTGTGCAGAAGAAAAGAGTGACTGGGCGCGTTTTTCAGATGCACGGCTCCACGGTTCCACTAAACATTAGTGGAGCCGTGGCTCTTTAGTGGAGCCGTATATCTGATTGTCCAGTTTTTCTTTTGTTTTGACTTTTGGCTGATTAATCTTACTTATTTAGTAAGACTTTTTGACACGAGGAAAAAGTTTATACCTAATAAACTTTTTGACGAAAGATGATTAAATGGGATGACCGGAAATGACCTTAGTGTTTCCGAGGAAATTGACTAAGACGTCATTGGATAAGGATTTACTTCTAGTATTTCCCGTGAAATAAATAGAAGTTATGAGTTGTGTTTAGGAGGATGACTATGATATTTCCCATGAAATATTTAATTAGTCGGAGTACGCGACACGAGGAATGACTAGATATTTCTCGTGAAATATTCATGAGTCATGTGACGAGTGAAGGATATGACTTAAAAAGTCATGAACGATTTGTAGAGAATGACTTCAATGTTTCCCGCGAAACTTTCGAGAGGTCATAGAAGGGATGAAAGGTTATGAGGTATGTCGTGACGGATGACTTTAACATTTCCGAAGGAATATTCAAATAGTCATGAGCGGGATGAGAAGAATGACTTGAAAAGTCATATGACGAGACGCGAGAAATGACGTTAATATTTCCAGTGAAATATTACGAAGTCATGGGATAAGGCTTAGGGAATGACTTGAAATTTCTAATGAAATATTCAAAAGTCATGAGTCGAGAATAGAATGGAAGTGTGAGATGACTTTAATATTTCCATAGAAATATTGAAATAGTCATGAGCGGGATATGAGGAATGACTTGAAAAGTCATATGATGAGACGTGAGAAATGACATTAATAATTCCAATGGAGTATTAAGAGGTCATTTGACGAGAATGTAAAGGTTAAGGTGAGAAGAAATACTTTTCAAAGAAAAGATTTCTCATTCGACGTTAACATGACGGAGGAGATGTCTTTCCGCGGGGAGATGACGTACTTCGACGAGCTTTGTTCATGAGCAAACTATAGGGTTCCCAGACAAGTCTAATGGCATCTTGACTGCTACTCTTCACAGGGAGTTGTCTCATCTATAGTCTTTGTTGTCATGCCTTTCTGGCGCTTGCGAACTCGGTTTCGGTCGTGGTGACAATAAGAGTAGTTTGTTTCTTGGGGAACCAATATGTTTGTTAATTAACCTATGAAGGTACAAACATTACTCATTATGTTTCAACCCACATTAACTCTCACATTATTAGAGTTGGTATAGAAACATTTTCTACATCAATCTCCTCAAGATATCGTAATCTCAAGTGTATAGTATCTTTAATGTATGGTATGATACATTAAACACTTTGATGTAAGAAGTTTTGGGATACTTCTTACAAGTGGGCACAAAGCCAACACTATTCATGATAATGGACCTACTTGCCGTTAGGTAAACTACTTTACTTGTTATGCCCCTAATCTAGGTATATCCGCGCACTCACCTTCTTCGTCTCTTGTGAGTTTCGCATTTGCAGATATGGGTGTTATTGTCAATAAAGACTATTACTTAAACTATGTATCTCAAACATATAGTATACATAAGTTTACAAGGATACTTCATTTAGGCAAGATTACGAATGTGCAAGGAAGGGAACTTGATTCACTTATCAATGCTTAATTCAAACTTGTCACGCATGATCTTCAAGCGATCATCGAACATTTCTGGACAAGTTGAATTTGGCATGATGAGATGTGAATAGAGTTTCTGTGTTATAGTGCCTACCATGTTAGATTCTAACTACACTATTTCATGCCAAACATTACTACTAACAAAGGGTGTTTTAAGAAAGCGTACCTGTGCCTGAGGTGTTTGCTCTTAAAACTAGAAGACTAAGGTACCTTTGTTGAATGTTAAGCATGAAAGACACGACTTGACTATAGCGTCACCGGGTATGCTTGATAACGCATCATACTCCTTTTGTTATACTCCAAGGTTTATTTACACTCATGTTTTCCTAGCAAAACAAATGTTCAAACATCTGGTCCCCAATATCTCATGGGTCCAAAGTTGTTAGAGTTAAACATCCTACGCATTTGTTGTGTTAGTTTAGGATGTGAGAATGGAGGACACATTTCCCATGGTAAGTAACTTTGTGATGGACGATCATTCCATGTTACGGGAAAGTTACTTGGATGATTTTGTCTTCTAAAGTTACCTCTCGGTAGAGGAGTTCTAGACCGAGGTTTGGGAGAGTTTACCTTTCTAGGTGGAGGAGTAGTTGACCTAGTGTCACGCTTTACAAATCCATGTTCGGGAGATGACAGTGGTTTGTTAAAGCCTTTGGTTTCCTCTCTACTTGGAGTAGACACTCTAGTTCTATTTACAACTACTTGACTTGGTTTAGGACTTAAGTTACTTTTCAGAATTGACCCAGTTTTGTCCTTAGCACCACACGGTACCACTAAATTTAGTGGTGCCGTCTGTATCTTTAATGGTGCCGTCACCTTCAGACATGGACTTTTCAGGCATTACAAATTTTACTTGTTTAGTACTACTTGTAGAAGCCTGATTTGGGTCAAATCCTAAACCCGAACGGTCATGTTCACTATATCTAATATTTTCAAGTATATCATTAAGCTTTTTAGTTCCTTCATCAAACCTAATGATTCTTAAAGCATTTTCTTTAAGTTTTTCGTTTTCTACTTGAAGACTAATACATGACCCGCATCCTAAACCTACTTCCTTGTTTTTCTCAAGTCTCTTGACTTGATCATTTAGTTCTAAGATTTGTAGTTCTAGTTCTTTTAATTTTAATTTTAGCTTTGTGTTTCTACCTAAAATCTTAGTGCTAACTACGCATAGTTTATTGTATTCGTCATGTAATTCATTATCATCTACTGACAAATTATTATCACTATAATAAGAAGAGTCGGATTGTACCTCGTTAGAAGCTTGAGCCATTAAGCACGTTTCATCGTTAGGCTTCTTCTCTTCTTCTTCATCGCTATCACTCCAAGAACCTCCTACGAAGGCTCTTTGGTTGTTGGATTTAGGTGGCTTAGGACATTCTCCTATGAAGTGATTAGGGTCTCCGCATCTAAAGCATCTCCTATCACTTGTCCCTTTTCTTTCATCATGATTTCTTTGAGATGACTTCTTCTCATCTCGAGATTGTCTAGGAAATCTACCTTTCCTCCTAAAGAACTTTCTAAAGTTCCTAACGGCTAGTGCGTACTCTTCATCTTCACTACCGGAACTCGAACATTCCTCATCACTAGACTCCTTCTTGGCTTTTAATGCTAGAGATCTAACTCTCTCGCTTTTGCCTTTGACAATGTCGGAATCCTTCTTGATGATCATCTCGTGAACTTTCAAGTTTCCTATAAGTTCATCGAGTGACAATGCCGCCAAGTCCTTTGACTCTTCTATGGCGGTGACCTTTGCTCTCCATTTAGGATGTAGAGCTCTAAGAAACTTCCTAACATAGTTCTTACTAGAATAACCTTCATCAAGAGCTTTAAGACTAGTGATAATAGTATTAAATCTAGCAAAAGCATTATCTATTGACTCATCCTCCGAAATAGAGAATTGTTCATATTGTTGAACAAGAAGATCTATCTTGTTCTCTTTGACTTGGTTATTACCTTGGTGAGTGACTAACAAAGTTTTCCAAATATCTTTTGCCGTATTACACATGAAAATTCTTTCAAACTCCTTTTTAGGCAAAGCATTATAAATCATCATTTTAGCCTCATTATTTTTGGCTAATTTCCTTTTTAGTTCATCACTTTGTTTATCATAAGAAACTATTTCATCCTTTTTAGTTTCCGGATTCTTTTCAATAGGTTGAAAGTCACCCTCGGTAATAACATGCCAAAGATCAATGTCTTTTGATTTCACATACGTTTCGAATCTTGTTTTCCAATAAATAAAACAATCGGTTTCAAAAAGTGGTGGTCTTTGTATAGATTGCCCTTCTAGATATTTATCGGAATCCATTGATCGGTTCAAGCTTTAAAATACAATATACTTTAAAAACTTGACAGACGTGGCTCCTGATACCAATTGTGGGAAACTAGAAGGGGGGTTGAATAGTTTACCGGTTTAAAAACTTCTTTTAAAAATCTTGTTTTAAAAGTATGCTATTGGAAACTTTGATTCGAACTCTATGTGTAATCAAACAACACCAATATGAACTACAAACTAAGCTACGTAAAAATAACAAATAAAAGTAAAGAGTAGAGTTGGAAAGATCAAACCGAGACAGAGGATTTATAGTGGTTCGGCTACAAAGCTCTTCTTCGCCCTACTCCACTCCCCGAGTACCACACTCGAGAGTTTCAAACACTATATCAACAACCTCCCTTCAGGCGGAGAAAACCGTACACGTCGCTTATCCTATTTCCGACACTAAGCTAGATGTCGAGTGCTAATCTTAGCTAGCACCAATCTACCAAGGTCCACGTGACCAACACTCAAGCCCAATGGCTTCAAGAGATCACCAAGATCTCAACACGATCACAATGATCAACACTCACTTCACTCTACTTGACTAACACTAACCTAATGACCCTTGATCTACTTGATCAATCACACAAGCCCAATGGCTTCAAGAGATGTTCACTATCTCTATAGATCACACTTGATCTTCACTCTCACTCACAAAAAGAAAAGTATACTTGATGTATGCTAAGATACAACAAGGTTGTAACAAGTGTTACAAAAACCTATCAACTACAACTCTAGTATCTTCTTGATTACTTGAGTTCTTCTCTTGCTAATGAAGAGGGATGACGACACCTTGTATCAACTTGGATACTTGTGTTCTTCTCTTGCTAGTGAAGAGGTATGAATAGGATCACTTGAAGGATGATTTGATCACTCTTGAAACAAAGAAAAACTAATCTAAATGACCCTAAGAAGTGAAAGGTGTAAGAGGATTTTACTAAGGGATTTTTCTGTGTGTGAAGGGTGCCTAAAACTGTGAAAGAGGTGGGTATTTATAGGCAAAGAAAATCTGAACGTTACAATTCAAAATGGTACGGACGGCTCCACTAAATGACCCACGGCTCCGTTAAATTTAACGGTACCGTGGAGCCGTGGTAGACTAGGACGCTCCAAATTTTGTCTTTTCTGGTGAAAACTTATTTGGGGAAGGTTGGAGCTGATTTTGGGGGGAAAAATAGCTGTTGTGATTTTCAAACTTATTTTTCCATTAAAACATTTCTTAATATTTCAAAAATAATTTGTCATGTGTATTTTTGAAAAAATGTTTTGTCCCATTTAAAATGTGAATTTTCAAAACATGAATTCACTTCTTTGATCACTAGTTCAAGTTGTAACTTTGTTCAAGAGTGATTTGCGTAGAAACGGGATCTTCCGATTAAAAACTTGTTAACGTTAATTTTAACGTAACGTGAGTTCACATTTTGTCATCCTCAAAACGTGAAGTAATCGAAGGATATAAATAACGTTTTTAGAACATTATTTGCATCAACACCTTTGTTCCATTAGCCAATCGTGTGCCGAGAGTACCAAACCCCACTTTTGATAACCTTTTTGAAGCCAAAGTCGTTTATTATCCATTTATTGATCAACCTTTTCCCGTGGATGACGATCAACCCATGTGGGAAGCCAACCGAACCGTAGCACCCACTCCTGGAGCTGCTATTGTTGCTGTCAACCTAGGTGACAATTTCACCGTGAAAGGTCACCATCTTTCTATGATCAAAGACCGTCAATTCGATGGCCGTTCGAGGGCCGATCCTCACAAACACATTGCCGAATTCATTGAAATCTGTGGCATGTTCCGATATGGTGATACCAATGTGGATGCCATTAAACTCAAACTTTTCCCGTCATCACTTGCTGGAGATGCAAAAGTGTGGTATAACGAATTAACACTCGGAATTATCAATACTTGGGAGGAGATGAGGCAAGCTTTTGTAAGCCGATTCTTTCCACCTGCCATGTTTGATCGACTCATGGGAGAAATTCATACTTTCACACAAAACCCTAACGAATCGCTCGTTGAAGTCTGGCTTCGTATGAAAGATCTACTTCGAAGTTGTCATGGACATGGTTTAGGACGAGGAACCATTATCCAAATCTTCTACCATGGACTTGATGAAGTCTCTCAAGGAATTCTTGATGCTGGAGGAATTTTACTTTATAAGACTCCAAACCAGGCATACCAATTGCTTGAAGACCGAGTTCTTCTCAAACTCGACTGGTCAAAAGATGCCAAAATCAAACCTTTAAGAAAAACCGTTGCTTTTGTTGAAAGTTCCGATACCTCTAAGCTCATGGAGAAAATGGAAACCTTGGTTTCCAAAATTGATTCGCAATACAAAGATCTTAAAGGAGAGATGAAAGAAATGCGAGATGGTTGTAACAACTGTGGAGGTAATCACCCATCATCAGAATGTGACGACCAACCAATGGATCAACCCAAAGAAGGAGAAGCTAATTATGTCCAAGGAGGATACCGTGGAGGCGGTTATCGTGGAAATTATTACGGACGAAACTCTGTTAGTTGGCAAGATCGTCAACAAAGGGATAACAACCGTGATTCTCAACCACGAGTAGACAATCAAACCACACAAACCTCTGACAAAAAACCCGAAGAATCCGATTTTGAAAAAAATGATGAGAGAATTCGTAACTGCTCAAAAATCAACCAATGAGTTTGTCAAGAACCAATTTTTCAATCTCAAAACCAAGGTTGAGCAAGGTCAGAAAAATCATCAAGCATCTATTCAAGATCTTGAAAACAAATTTGGTAGACTCTCTGATCAAATTTCTTCCCGACCATCAGGTTCGTTACCTAGTAATACCCAAACCAACCCTAAGCCGACATCATCTGGATCGAACGATAAAACTTATCGTCCACCACAGACTCGAAATGAGCATATAAATGATGTATTCACAAGAAGTGGTCTTTCTTATGATCCACCACCCAACCCAAACAATACCACGATCATCGATGATGATAGTGAGGATGAAGATGAAGAATCAAAGAAGGAAAATACCCCAAAAACACCACCCAAACCCAAACCACCAGTTAAGGCTTACACTCCAAAAATTCCATATCCTCAGAGCCTTAAGAAAGAAAGAATGGAGGAGCGTTATAAGAAGTTTGTTGAAATAATCAAAGAAGTTAGACTCAATGTACCCCTCGTTGATGTTTTAGCCGGAATGCCCAATTATGGGAAATTTTTGAAAGAACTTCTTAATAACAAGAACAAGTTGGAGCAAATATCCGCTACCTTTCTCAATGAAGAATGTTCAGCCATTGGTCAAAACAAAATTCCACCGAAACTCGGAGATCTTGGAAGTTTTCTGATTCCGTGCACGTTAGGAAACAACATCACATGCGATGCTTTAGCCGATTTAGGTGCAAGTATCAATTTGATGCCCTATTCATTGTATTCTAAACTTTCCATCAATACCTTGAAACCCACAAGGATGAGTATTCGATTAGCAAATCATTCTTGTCAATATCCTGTTGGTATTGCTGAGAATATGCTTGTCCAAGTAGGTAAATTCATTTTTCCCGTGGATTTTGTGATCTTAGAAATGGAGGAAGATAGTAGAGTACCCCTTATTTTAGGAAGACCTTTCCTAAACACCGCTGATGCGATCATCAAAGTAAAAGGAAAAGAACTGAATCTTGGAGTTGGAGAAGATAGAATTACCTTTTTAATCGATAAAGCAATGCAATATCCACATTCCAGTGATGACACTTGTTTCAACATTGATATAATCGATGAAGTCACTGAAGAAGAATTGGATGCATTACTTGACGATTCTGATCCATTCATGACTACTTCAGAGAAAATTAGTGAAACAAACTTTGATAACGAGTTTGCTGATTTTATGGAAGTAAAGTTTGAAGAAGAAGAAGAAACAGAAGTTGAATAAGGAGAAATAGAAGAAGATTTTGAGGAAATCACTTTTAATGATCAATTGAGAATCAAAACATCTCTTCAAGAACCACTGACTGATCTTGAGTTGAAACCACTTCCCAAAAATCTTGAATATGCTTACTTGGAAGATAATTCACTACTTCCAGTAGTCATATCTTCGTTGCTCAATGATTATGAGAAAGAATGTCTCATTTCCGTTCTCAAGAAGCATAAAGAAGCTTTTGCGTGGAAAACTTCTGATATCCCAGGAATCAGTCCTGATTTTTGCAAGCACAAAATCAATTTCGAAGAAGATGCCAAACCAGTTGTAGAAAGACAACGTCGACTCAACCCCAACATGAAAGAAGTTGTTAAAAAAGAAATCATCAAACTTCTTGATGCCGGTATTATTTACCCCATCGAGGATAGTCCTTGGGTGAGTCCTGTTCACTGTGTTCCGAAAAAAGGAGGAATGACTGTTGTGACTAACGAACGGAATGAATTAGTTCCTACTAGAACTGTCACAGGATGGCGAGTATGTATTGATTACAGAAAATTGAACAAAGCCACCAGAAAAGATCATTTTCCTTTGCCTTTCATGGATCAAATGCTTGAGAGATTAGCAGGGAACAAATACTTTTGCTTCCTTGATGGTTTTTCAGGATATTTTCAAATTCCTATTGATCCGGCTGATCAAGAAAAAACTACATTCACATGTCCCTTTGGAACTTACGCTTACCGACGTATGCCTTTTGGATTATGTAATGCACCCGCGACTTTTCAAAGATGTATGATTGCTATATTCTAAGACATGCTTGAAACATCGATGGAAGTTTTCATGGATGATTTTTCAGTTTTTGGAAGCTCATTTGAAGCTTTTCTTTCTAATCTCATAAAATGCTTGAAAGATGCGAAGCTGCACATCTTGTTCTCAACTGGGAGAAATGTCATTTCATGGTGACTGAAGGAATTGTGCTAGGACACAAGATTTCCAGCGCAGGAATGGAAGTTGACAAAGCAAAGATTGATGTGATAACCAAATTACCACCCCCAACCAACGTTAAAGCCGTTAGAAGTTTTTTAGGACATGCAGGTTTTTACCATCATTTCATTAAGGATTTTTCCAAAATATCTCGTCCAATGAAGAAACTTCTAGAAAAAGATGTTGTTTTCGACTTTAATGCAGATTGCATGAAGGCATTCGAAACGTTGAAAACCCAACTGACTAGTGCACCCATTATGGTTTCACCTAATTGGTCACTACCATTCGAGCTCGTGTGCGATGCAAGCGATTTTGCGGTTGGAGCTGTATTAGGACAACGTGAAGAGAAACATTTTCGTCCTATATACTTCGCCAGCAAAATACTCAACAACGCTCAATAAAATTATACGGTTACAGAAAAAGAATTGTTAGTCGTTGTTTTTGCTTTTGATAAATTCAGATCTTACCTTGTACTCTCGAAAACAGTCGTGTTCAATGATCATTTAGCGTTAAAATATCTGTTTGCCAAACAAGATGCCAAACCGCGTCTCATTCGATGGATTTTGCTACTCCAAGAATTCGATATCGAAATCAAAGATAAGAAAGGAGCAGAAAATCTAGCTGCTGATCATCTGTCTCGTTTAGAAAATCCAAATTTGGAAGAGTTAAAAGATGACGAGATTGACGATTATTTTCCGGATGAAACCCTCATGACTGTTGATACAGTTGATGAAAACGAAATTCCATGGTTTGCAGATTATGCAAATTATCTCGTTGGAAGAATTCTAAAGAAAGGATTAACTCATGCCCAACGAAGTAAATTCTTTTCAGAACTTAAACACTACTATTGGGAAGAACCCTATCTTTTCAAAATGTGCCCCGACGGGATGATAAGAAGATGTGTTTATGGTTCCGAAACAAGAAGAATTCTTGATGAATGTCATCATGGCCCGACTGGGGGACACTATGGTCCTTCCACCATAGCTAAAAAAGTCTTTGATGCTGGATTCTATTGGCCAACTATTTTTAAAGAAGCCCATACTCTTGTTCAGAACTGTGATGCGTGCCAAAAATCCGGTAGTCTTTCTCGAAGAGATGAAATGCCACAAAAGAGCATTCAAGTCTGTGAATTATTCGATATTTGGGGAATTGATTTCATGGGACCATTTCCTAAATCGCACAAATACGAATACATTCTCGTTGCTATTGATTACGTTTCCAAATGGGCTGAAGCTGAAGCTCTACCCACAAATGATGCACGAGTAGTTGTTAATTTTCTCAAAAAGCTTTTCGCTCGTTATGGAATTCCCAAAGCTTTAATAAGTGATCGAGGAACCCATTTCTGTAACAAACAAATGGAGAAAATTATGAAGCGATACAGAGTTCATCATCGTTTCGCTACAGCTTATCACCCACAGACCAGTGGTCAAGTCGAAAATACCAACAGAGCCTTAAAAAGGATACTTGAAAAAACGGTTAAAGACAATCCTGCCGTTTGGTCGAGAAAACTAGATGATGCTCTATGGGCATTTCGCACGGCTTACAAAACACCAATTGGTACAACACCATACAGACTTTTGTATGGAAAAACCTGTCATTTGCCGTTCGAAATCGAACATCGCGCTTACTGGGCACTGAGAAGCTGTAACCCAGATCTCAAAATAGCTGGAGAAAAGAGATTTTTGCAATTGCATGAACTCGATGAATTAAGACTCCAAGCTTACGAGAACTCCAAGCTTTACAAAGCTAGAACCAAAGCCTATCATGACAGAAAGCTAAGAATCCGAAAAGAATTCAAAGCTGGAGACAAAGTTCTGCTTTTTAATATGAAATACAAGTTCAAAGCTCCCAAGCTGAAACCGAAATGGTTCGGACCGTATACAGTGAAACATGGATTTCCATCTGGATATGTTGAATTGCATGACAAACATGGTGGAAGTTTCATTGTTAATGGGCACCGAATTAAATTGTACTATGACAAGGAGTAAATGAATGAAGTTTCTATCAAAGAGATTCCACCTGAATCGGAATATGAAGCTATAACATTTATGTCACCTTTCCCGGCCGATTTCAAGAAAAACACTCCGTGGGCCGAGGATTCTGGTTATATCTATGATGTTCTTCCTAGACCATGGGAGAAAATTAAATTGGAAGACATAGATGAAACTGGAGAAGGAATAGTGATAGGAAATGTGGTGTATGTTCCAAAATTCTCAAAGAAGAAATCAGAAATTGCACCAACGTAAAAAGGAAGTTCGAGTCCGGCTGATGACTCGTTAATAAAACAAGCGCTTCTCGGGAGGCAACCCGTGTGTTTTCATTTTTATTTTTATTTTCAAGTGATTTAACCCCAAAGTTTTTCTAAATTGCTTAGTTGAACTTAAGTGTGGGGGTGTATCACTGACTCTTGAATAAAACGTAGAAATATTTCGTGTGTGTTTCTTTTTGTCTTAAGATTACTGCAGGTAATGATTCCAAAGTATGGACACTTGGATCAAGAATCTTCTGAAGCAAGAAAATACGGTTTATTCTCTTATTTCCCTATTTTCATTCCTTTCGTATATCACATTGAGGATAATGCTTAACTTAAGTGTGGGGGGGGGGTGAATAGGAAAATAAGGATAAATTGTAAGTTCTGAGCTAAATTTTAAATTGTGTTTGCCCTTATGATCTAGTTCTTTGTCATTTAAAGGATTATATATTAAAGTAACTGGATCTATCCACTGGTAAACCTGTAATTTTTGAAAAATTGAGATGTGTCCCGATTAATATTGCAATCCATTCTGGGATCGATAACATTAGCTAGCACATGTTGTATCCCTTTTCACTACACTGTGAGGATTTGAGCCTATTCCATATATAGCATACATCTTTTATGCTTAGTTCTTTTGCTATGAGTGTGCCGGTGATTTTATTTATTCTAGAACTTGTACTTGTAAATCATTACGAGACCGTTGTGAGATTACATTTTTGTGATATAAGTGTATATGCGTGATAAGAGGCAACCTTAGGATTTAACCCAAATAAGCCTTCCAAAATGATATATTAGCTAGTTGCATTGACTAGTTTACCACCAGTATGGACCCATTTGTTAGCATTTATCTTTAACGCTAGATACCCCTAGTTACACCCTCCAAGCCTATCTTTTTCTTTTGATAAACCCCAGAAAAATTCAAAAAGATTTTACACCTTTTAGCCTAGCCTTACCCCTAGTCAAGTCTTGGTTGGTTGCTAGCTATTTGGCAAATGGATGTTATGTGGGAAATCATGAAAGTACGAAGAAAGTTGTAAACTCCAAAAGTAGTTATCCAAGTGAAGTCATCGCAATTATATGATGACAAGTGTTTAAAAAAAAAGAAAAAAAAAAAGAGAAAAAGAGTCATCGCAACTATAAGGTGACAAGAATAAGCCAATGGGCTAGTGAATAAAGTATGAATCAAGGAAGTATGGAGTTTCTCGCAAAATGGCATGATAGTGGTTTGTAATAGCTAGTAACATTCGGTTAATAGACTTTGACTAGTTTTTGTTTTTATCATCAAACCTCTCTCAAATATATCCCATGCCTTATCCTACCCTTTTTGACTTTGTGAAATTATTAAATGTATGGACATGTAGTGACCATCCGATTTCTTGAGGAATTGTCTAACGTTGTTAGCGATCTGGGGCGTATTTTGGTGACCATCTGTTATGCAAGTAACATTGTTAGCGAACCAAGGTACAATCTAGTGACCATCCATTATTTGGTAATGCAAGAATTCGTTGTTAGCGAGCTATTATGTTTTGCATGAGATAGTGGCACATAAGTCTGATATTGCCCCTTAGCCTTAAACCCGAATAAAAGTCCTCTTTGACATGTATACTTGGCGCTCACACCATTTCGGTGTAGTTTTGTTTCTTGTACAAGCTTATGGTAATATTTAGATCATGACTGAGCAAATGAGTTTCATTCCTCTTATATACTCCACCGATCATACAAATGAGTGTTTTGAGTGAATTATAGTTCATTTCCCTTTCGTGAGGTGTTTAGTAATGTGTATCATGCAAGAAAATCATTTGGGTATTGTCAAACATCTCGATGCTTCAACCATAAAAGCTTAAAATGATGGATCTAACTTGTACCCGTACTTGGTAGATTTGCATCACATCTTTTTAAAAAAAATCCTTGTGTACCATGTGGATAATTGTTTTTATTGCTAGATTTGCTTGAGGGCAAGCAAAGTTCAAGTGTGGGGGATTTGATAATGCTTAAATCTAACATGTTTTTAGTAGCGTTATTTGTGTTTTTATATGTGTTTTGTGGTTATATTTATATGCTTTTGTTACTTAATCGTACCAAAGTGTGTTTGCGAAGTATATGTAGCCAAAAACAGGAAAAAGGATGAAAATGATGCAAAAACGAGGAAGAAGGAAATATTTATGATTTCATGAAGATTCTTGTGGCAAGTCCCGCACCAAAAGGTACTTAGAAGAGTAAAAGTCCATGTAGTCAAGTTAATGAGTTTAAAGATGAAGGGAAAGATCAAAGAACCAAGAGCTACGAACAAGAAACAAGTCAAACGGCAAAAGTCCAAAAAGAGTAAATCAGCAAGCTCCATCCGATCGGATGCAGCCCACATCCGATTCGGATGGAGGTCAGCTTTGAAGACCAACCGATCGGTTGGACGAAATACCGATCGGTTGGATGTCGTCTGATTTCTAAATCTTTGTCATTAAGTCTTGTGCTTGCTACACATCCGGTTCTAGGACCTTCCAATCATGATTATTGCCTATTTAATACTACTTGGAGGACAAGAGAAGAATTAATGAACCAAGACCCTTGGTTGGAGTATTATAAGAACCATTTGATGAGTATTGAATACAAAACTATCAATCAACAAGTAGAATCCATCAACGACTCATCACATACTCTTAATTTTCATCCAAAAAGTCCAGGAGCAGAGGAGAGTCGAATTCCATTTCATTTTTTGTGAGAATCATTGCCTTTTCACTTGTAATCTTATTTTCAATCATTGTAAGACTCTCAATCATGGTTTTTAATATTCAAGGTTTTAAGATTATGTTTATGTTTGCTATGAGTGGCTAGTGCCTTTGTGCACTTGCTTAGATGATGTGTATTACCTATTGATTGGCATATGATTGTGATAACATGTTTTAATTCAATTTCAAGTCGATTCTAAGAACCAATTATGATCAAGTTTCATAGTGACATTTGTTGGTCAAGTTTAACTAGTTGCTAGTAATTTTAAGGGTCGAGAGAACTATTGTTATTCAACTAGTTATAATCATTTGTCTATGAATGATTGTTGTCATCCACTATTCTTGATTAAACAAAGAAACTTAATCGTGATTGTAATGAAAATGCTTTTGTCTATCAAAACGGATTGATTGTAAACCATTTCAAGGGTCGAGAGATTAACAGTTTACCATCAATTGTGACCTTTTGTCTATAATCGGTTACCTTTTGTATTGACCATTTCTTAAGCTTGTTTGATAAAACAAAAGGTTGTTTTTGTGTTTAAGGTACACAAACTTATGAACCTTGAGTTGATCTTGAATTGATTGGTTAAACGTAATGCTTGTTTTTATAACCTAAGATCTTGACGAAGGTTTAATTTGTAGAAACAATAGATTAGTCACCAAACTAATTATCATAACCAACATGTTATCCAAAGTTATCACAATCATATTAGTCAATTGTAGTACACTAGTCTAAGCAAGTGTAGTTTTTAATCATTTGAATTTTCATATTATCATTATTGCTTGTTTGAGAAATTTATTTTTAACTTACAATTCGATTCACTACACAAATCCCTGCGAACGATCCCGACTTACTATAAAAATCTTGCTACAACGGACGAGTATACTTGCTCGTATGTGTTGTTCTTAGATTCGGTAATTCACCCTTATAAATTTAAAACTTGCACGAACCGGACACATCAGCTATCATACGAGTTCAATGTTTAAGCTAAGCAAGCAATTTGCCAGTAAAACGAGCACATATCTCTCCCAAAGAGTAAATCAAAACATGTAAGTAGGAGTTGTAATTCTGAGTAAACCATGAGAGTTTTCAGAGTATGAAAGTAAACAAAAACAGTTGAGCATGTATCTCCCCCAAAAGTATAAAACTTGTAAACAATTAAAAGTGGGGCTACGACTCACCTTGAGCGTATTTGACAGGGTGGAATTATGAAATCAAGTAAGATTATGGGAACGATTACGGAAACGTCTTCAACACGAGACCTGAATATAAAGGAAGTCTGAGTATTTGACTTATTACGAATAACGAGTGTGAAAATGAGAAATCGTATAACGATTTGATCGGTGACGTGAGTGTGATATGCTTAAAATGTTTAAAGTTCAAAAATAATATTATTCATAATATTATCTTATTCTTATGTCTTTGAAATTCAATAATATCGTTTCCTCGAAAGTGGTGAAACGAAACGGGAAGTTAAATCGTTTTAAAAACTCTTTATATAGAAATATAACGAACGTTATATATTAAGTAAATAAATTATACAAAAATGCACGTGACGTGAAGAGGAAATCAGAAAATGAAATATGGAAATGAAAATAAGAATCATGTTCTGTTGGTCCTCGCAATTTTACTGTGTTTACACTTTTCACCCTAACGGCGTTAGCATTGCCCCGTTAGTCCTTAATTATATATAAATTGCATTTATAGTCCAATACATGTCCAAAATGACTTTCTGAGCTTGGAATATGATAATATATCAATTTCTTCCTTAAAATTTCTGTTTTGGCAGTTTCAGTCCATGTTTTAAAGGTTTGGCAGTTTTAGTCCCTCAAAGTGTAACTAGTTTACATTTTTAGTCCAAACGTACAAAAATTATGGGGAAAAAATATTCTGAATTTTTCTGAAGCTTATAGAAGCTTATTAAAACTTATTTTGATTGCTTATTTGCAAAAAGAGCTTATTTTTCACTAAATGGGCTTTTAACGAGCTAATTAAAGGCCCGTTAACGTTTAACGATCTGTGAGCTTTGAGACAAGTTGGGCTTATCCTTAGGCTCATTTTTAATGTACTATTTTCATATCAAAAGAGCTTTTAGGGTCAGCTTATATGGTGTGCTTATTTTCAGCTTATTGGGCTTTTCAACCCATTAAGGTTTTCCAACTAGTTTTGAAATGCATGTGTGTCGGTTTACTTTGGCAATTTTTAAGGGCTTAAGCGTGCTTATCATTACAAGGTATAAATACGAAACATGTAGCTTGTAGCATGGAAAATTAAGTCAAGCAAAAATATTGATGTGTCGTTAAATGAATTTGAGTTTTACAATGCCCTTTTGATCGCTACTTGGGACAGATTCTTGTTATTAAAAGACTTACAAAATTTTTATGCTTTTCTAGTTTTTGTACGCGTGAGGTATAATTAAAATGGGGTTCGAATGAGCATGAAACAATAACATAAATGTGACGTGAGTATCCTACGTGATTTCTAGGCCTTCCACAAGAGAGGCAAATCACCATATACGTTCTAGAGTTATATGTAATACGTAAAAATAAACAAAAAGATATATACCTTCGAATATGATTATATACGTTGCATAGAAAGTGAAATACGTGAGATAGGAATTAGAATGGATACAAGGGGACTTACAACACCTCTAGGGTGGTGAAGGAACTCGGGGAGATGACTAGAACACAAGCAACGATTTACAACCCACAAAACTTAATATATACGACTATATATATATATATATATATATATATATATATATATATATATATATATATATATATATAATATATATATATACCCATATCTTCAAATGAACTAGGAATGGAGCATGGGATTGTTTCTGATCCTTTGTGAGCTTCCTGCTGATCGATATGGGTCTAGAATGATAGTAAGGAGTTGAGAATGAGAGGGGTGATGGTGAAAAGGAGTTATACGTATATATGTGTATACGTATGAGTTATATAGCCATTTTAATCATTCCCCGACTTGCGCCTACTGTTTAAGGTCAGAGAATGTTAGATATTGTGGAGATTTTACTGACCTTTAGACTATAGAGCCATGTGAGGATGAGGGGAAATTATTGATGTTGACACATATATAGATATATATCGACTAAGTTGTTTTTGTGTACAAGAATTGGAACCAACGAGAAATCTTGACATCTATGATGATAATTACTTCCCTCAACTCATAAATGATCTATCAATAATGTTAGAATGGGTGGAAACAAGCTCGGGTGAAAACGGTTGGTTATGTGAAAAAAATATATATATGTCGATTTGGTGTGAATTGGCTGAACATTTTGGTCTTTAAAAACATATCAAACATTCGTATTATTAGCTAATATCTTGCACTCTTGTTCCTTGGTGGGAGGATAAATAAGTGATGCAGAAACATATACATGTCGCGTTTAAATTTTGAGAGAAAATAAGGCGTTTTGGAGTGCCCCTAGTCGACTGAAATGAAATAGAAAAGGGGATGTTGGGCCTGGTGAGTGGGCTGCGTGAATAGTAACTGGAAAAGGAGTTGGGTTGAGATAAATCTTGGCCCGTGTAGGTTATTAGTGTATCTTTTGTGTAGAATTTTTATCCATGGTTCGCGTATGAGCTCGTCCCGTTATTTGGTAATTTATGTGATAATGTTTTCGTGTCATAATAATATAATAAGGAAAATTTTTAATTTTCCTATAAAAATGGTGATTAAAAATAATGACGGAGATTAATATATAATTAAACGTCGTTAATTATAGGAAATTTTTCAGTTTGCTACATCGTATCTTGTAATCTCGACATTAAACATATACCACATTTTATACCACTCAAATCCTCACACTTCAAATAATCAAGTTCGACAAACCTTGTTGTCTAATTCGAACATTTAGTATATAAACAAGACCTAAAGTGACCATCACTCGACACCATTTCACTTTCACCCAAATATGACCAAATCGACCAATCGTAAATTTTGCCTAAACCCTTATTAAATTTTGGTCGAATACAAGTCCATAATATTTATTTCTTCACCTCTAGACCTTTTAGTCACATTAAAAACCACTTTGGACATAGAATATATCGAATGGGAATATTGACCAAAACATTTGTTCTCATTTCAATCCTCGAACCGACCCTCCTATGGTAACTCACCAAAGCTACATTTAGAGTACTCGAGTACTTATTCCTTATAATCCTATCTAAACTCTGCTACTTGTCCTATCAACCGCAACTTGCACCAATTTGCATACATATTATACTATATATCGTAAACATATGCATGCATATATACACTCACGTAAAACTCTCACTCCTCATTCACACTTGGAAATTTCACATACATATATATTCTCTAAGTATTATTCCTCTGCCAAGATCATTCGAGACACAAGAAGCCAAGTCCTAGCCACTTCGAAGCCATTCTCCATCGTACAAGTTTACCTGGACATCTTGGTGATCGTTCGAACGTATTTCTTGCATATCTTTTGAGCTCTTGTCCACTACGACGCGTTTCTCACCACCTTACTTGGTGTAATAAGCTCTTGACACTCTTTTGCTACACTCATTTATGTTTTCATTTGAATGTGCAACGTGTATATATTTTTCATTCGAACCTTACAAGCTTTCTATGCATTTTATTCGATTCTCATTATTTGTTTCGAACAAGCATATGACCTCCTAATCATGGATGGCTAGATAATCATTTATCATATTCGTTTGACATTTATTCTATAGCTTAATCACTTAATGAGACCTATTTTGATCACACATCACGTCGTATACTACATATGTCATGTTTATCAATTTGGACCAACTCATTTTAACAACTAGAAACAACCCCACAACTTCCAATTTATACGTACAACTTATACAATAATCGGCTCGACTTGATTCTCTACAAGCTACTCTAAGAAGCTGTTCAAATAATCTCGCTTGATAAACTATAAACAGACCTTTTTAAAACCCAAAGTTATCGCTAGGTCGAAACTGTTTCAAAACTCGATTTAATGTCGAGTGGGCTTTTAAGCCCACTTAACTCGAAATAAGCACATGCGATAAGCAGATGAAATAAGCAGTTTGAGAATGTTTTTATAACATTATAATAAGCCCAAAACCAGGCCCATTTCATCTTAAAACCCCTCGGATCGTAAACCGTTATTGGGCTTTCGGTTTGGCTTGTTAAAGCCCAATAAGCAAATCGAATAAGCAGTTGGTATAAGCACTTTAAATGTATTTTTAGAATCATAAAATAAACCCAAAACAAAGCCCAATCGATTTTCAAACCCAACAAATCAATTTCTCTTAATGGGCTTTGTTTTATGCTCGCTAAGGCCCATTAAACATGTAATAAGCTCATATTGTGAGATAAGCACTTTTACAAATCCAAATAAGCTGTTTTAGGCTTACACAACTTTCGAAAATCATAATCTATCATTTTTATAAATTTTGGACTTGTTTTGCAAAGAATATTTTATTTCGGGTTAAATATGTCCATACAGTAAACATAAGGCTTAGAAAGTAATATTTCACTCTTTTGGGACTAAAATGTAAATATAACTAACTAAGGACTAATGGTGCGAAAGTTACTCCGTTAGGGTAAAAAGTGTAAATTTCATATAATATCAAGGACCACTCAGTAACTTTGTTTATATATATATAATTCCACTAGTATTTTATACATTCTCATCCTTGAAACCCTTTTGTGCACTTTCGTACGGTATATTCAAATCACATTACGTTTATATTATTATAACAAATTTCAATGACTAAACTTAACATATCATTCAACCACTTTTGAGGAAACCAATATTTACGAATTCAGATGACATAATAACAAGATAATATTATATATAATGTTATTTTTGAACTTTAAGCATTTTAAGCATATCATTCACTCTCATCACGAACCAATTCGTTATCTGATACATTTTTCACAATCATTATTCGTATCAAGTCAAAACTATCCAAAATCTCAGACTTTCCTATTATTCAGGTCGTGTGTTGAAGCTGTTCCCATAATACATTTGATTTCACGTTATCCTTTCCACTACATTCAAGGTGAGTCATAGCCCCACTTTTACTCGTTTAATAACTTTATAAACTCTTTGGGGGAGATACATGCTCGTTCCACTTACTAATTTACTCGTTTTACTTTAAACATTTTACTCGGTTAATGCCATACTATAATTGTTCATTGAAACATAATTCTTGCTTTCACTTACACAAGTACTACAAACTGTTACGAATTACCATGATTTCATATACCTACTTTTATATGTTTTTCTATCTCCTAGAGAGATACGTATTACAAAACAGAATGCAAGTATTTTCTGTATGCTATACCTGACTAATATTGCCTAAGTAACCGTTATTGCCATTATTTAAAGTCCCTCCCATCATGAGCCATTAACCACTGTGGTAGACGCGAATATAGTGAACAGATCTGTGAAGGCTGACTGCCTATTTGAACTATCTTGAAGATGGCCTTAGTTGCTAGCTGGATAGGTCAAATACACTTTATTTGAATTACAAAATAGGAAGCCGACAATCTCCGATAGAGGGCCATAACTCATGCCATTAATTTGGATTGTTCATGCCGTTTGAGCGGTACTGTTAAGGTTTGAGTGTCATGAGACTTAGGGCAATATATATTGAATTACAAAAGTACCGTAGTCATGATACGTTACTACCCGGGTGAATAGCAATGTAACCCATTTTCATTTAAATTTGAAACGTGTGTTCAATTGATATACCTATAATTTCTATAAGATTTATTCAACTTTGGGCCCGGTTAGGGCAAATAAACTAACTATTGATGTTTAAAAACAAATCCCACTATTTATCTCATCATTATTTAAACTTGTGTAATATTTAAAATCAACTGTTTACTTATAAACTCTGTGAACTCACCAACCTTTGTGTTGACGCTTTTTAGCATGTTTATCTCAGGTAGTTAACGGAGCATTCAAGGCACGGAGCGGGCATTAAACTAATGGTTTTTGGTGTCAAATAAATTCTGTCATTTATGTCAAAACTTACTTTTGGTGAAGTAGTAAAACATTGAAATTCCCTTTTTATATCTCATTTATAAATAAATGACAAATAACTTTCAAAACGCCTCTTTTGAGTCATTTTCTATAACTATGACTATGATCCTACCAGTAATACCCCTATTAGTCTTCCGTTGTTAATTCAAAATTTAGGGGGTATTACAAATGTCTTGTTAGATACACCAAGCAGAAGTTATTGTTGGGTCCTTCAGTACCCAAGAGTCGTTAAAACAATATTTGAATACAAATTAAGCTAAGTGTAAATTAAACCAAAAATATTCCAAGTCACTGAGTGAACAGTCACTCAGTGAGTTATCTTCAAGATGCTCTGGACGAGTCTAAGAAGAAAGATTCACCACACAGTGAGGCGGTACTCACTGAAGTGTTACTTGAGACGAAGAAGAAGGTAATGGATCAGTGAGCTTTAGACAAGAGGGAAGGTTTTAATAAGATAAGAACAAGTCTTATCTGGGTCAGACAAACCATCCCTCAAGTGGCTAAAAGTCAAAGAAGTGTAAGGTCTGACACTCGGAAGACTTATTTGCGCAATCCTATTGGTTCTTGGAAATGACAACTACTGTTGTAGTTGTCAGACACGCTTCCTATTTGTTTATCTAGTTTTAATCTTCAGTACTCTTGATCTGTTTGCCTATAAATAGCAAACAGATAGAGAAAAGTGGGTAAGGTATTCTTGTGCAATTAAAGCTTAGACTTTCACAAATACCCCTTTTCTTCTACAAAGAGTAACGTATCCCTGAGATAGCTCAGTGGGTTGAATTGTTACCACTTAAGCATAGCTTGAGTTTAGATAGGAGACACCATACCTTGTCTATTCAATCCCAAGTGTTTGTTCCGCAAAACACTTGGGTAATAGATTCTTTGATTCATTTCTAATAAGAATTTAAACGTTGAAAATACTGTGTGTTTTTATATTAACGTTTCATTAACTGTTAGAAGTAATCATTACATTGTATTAGTCATAAACACAAATAGATTAACTTTCTAGTTAACTCTAAGCGTGTTAAGGGAACAACAAGTGGTATCAGAGCCTCTGGTTTATAAAATCTTTCAAAATTAACCAAGAGTGCTCAAGGTTTATGCAAATGTGCCCCAGCTAGTCGACAAAAAGGGTGGAAGCTTTTCAGCTGTTGCCCCACGACTTGAAGCTGGTAAATTTAGCAAGTGGAAAAAGCGAATGCTTTGCTACTTGACTGGTATGGAACCATACTACATCACTTGTGTCAAAGATGGTCCTTATGTCCCAAAGACTGCTGAAGGGCTAAACAAGCCTGAGGCTCAATGGACCATTGATGAGAGGAGGGTGGTCAATCAAGACCAACGCCTGAAAAGCATCATTATATCATGTCTTCCTGACGATATAATGGAATCAGTCATCAACTGTTCAACAGCCAAGCAAACTTGGGATGACTTGGTCAATAGCTTTGAGGGTCCCTCAGATACCAAGAAAAAGAGGGTCATGGACCTGAAACTTGAGTATAATACTTTCAGGGCAAAAGACTCTGAAAGTCTCTCTCAGACTTATACCAGATACAAGACCTTGATAAATGAACTATCAAATGATGGTGTAGTTTTGTCTAAGCATGAGACAAATGTTGGCTTTGTCAACAGTCTCCCTGAGAAGTGGCTAAACTTCTCACAAGGCCTGAGAAATGCTAATCACATTCAGACCCTTGAGCTCCCTGAGATCTATGGGAAGTTTATCTATGAAGACAACTTAATCTCAAGGAGATACCCTGACTCAAAAGCTCTTGAGTCCAAAAAGGCCTTGACCTCCACACCCATATCAACTGCTTTTTATACTAATGGTGTTGTGCAGGACTTTCAAGAGGATTCTGAGGTTGAAATTGATGAAAGGACTAGTGATGAGTACCTAAAAGATTTAAACTTGGAATTCCAAGAGAGGGCACTCCTTGCTAGTTCAAAACGTTTCATCAAAAGAAACCAGTCCAACTTTTCAAAAGGAAAAGCAAATGAAACCACTGAATGCTTTAATTGTGGTAAAAAGGGTCATTTTGCTAGGGACTGTTACTCTAAAACTATCTCAGAACCCTCTTACAAATTTTCAGGAAATAGTTCCTCAGGAACTAGCAAGTTTCAACCTAGAATGTTTCAGTCGACCCAACAATTTCAAAACAAGGGTAAAAAAGACTTTGAAGCAAAATATAGGAAAGCTAAGGCTAAACTTGCAATTTTTGAAACTAATCCCTCTATGTCTCAGGCTGCTCAAACATCCAAACCTGTTCAGGCAAAGAACAAGGTTTTAGTAGCTGAAGCTTATGATTGGGATGAAGAAGAGGTCTCCTCAGATGAGGAAATTAGAGTAAGTGCACTGATGGCACTCTCTGAGGGTGATCAGGTGGCTGTTGGGAAAAGCCATGCAAGGAATGGAGAGTGGGTAAACATCACCATGAAGAAGGTTAACACTTTACTTTCTATGGATGATGATTCTGATTAGCAGTCTTACATGAATTATATTTGTGTAGATCTTAAATTTGTTGAGGAACAAAGGCTTAACATGTTTTCAAAATATAACAACTTAGTGTCAGAATTGAATAAATGTAGAGATGAATTGCTTGTACTGAAGCAAGCCAAATTAGAAACAATTACTCTACAAATTCAGAACACTAAAATTTTGAAACAAAACCAAGCCCTACAAACTGAACTTAACAAAGAAAAGGCTGTCATCCAAGGCTGGACCAAAAAGAACCCCAAGGTCTTTGATACTGTGGGTTTAATCCCTAGGAAAACAATAGGAATTGACCATCACACGGTTAACCCCTATGTAAGTCCCAGTGAATTAACCTTTGTTCCAGCTGGCATATCATTTGAGGAAGAAATGCTTCCCAAGTCAAATGACTGGATTGTCAGGGACAACCCAGTCAGTAAGTTACCAAACTTTGAGACTGGAAAGATCTTGCTTCCTGAAAGTCAAGCTTTGAAAAATATGCTTGGACTTACTGAACAACTCAGTAAGCTTGAACTCACTGAACAACTCAGTAATACTGAGTCAGTGAATGAGTCTGAATCAGAATCATATCCACCACTCCCACCACTGAATACCCTTCAGGGTGCTGCACCCAACTTAGGCCTCCCACCAATGGTCTTCTCTCAATACTCTCCAAAGGAGAGGTCAGGAATGGAAAAACAATCCTGAAAAGACCAACACTTGAAGTCTCAGTAAATACTGATGAATCATCATCTTCAGTCCCTTCTGAAGTAATAACCCAAAGCCCTGACTCAAAATTTGATCAGTTGGCTGAAATGGTCAGGAAGCTGGGTGAGAAGATTGCATCTTCTGAGAAACCTTCTCAATCCAAGAAGGAACAAAAACCATCTTCCTCAAAAACCAAACCCAAACCCTCAAAACCCCTGAAAAGATGTGAACTGTGTAACTATACCAATCATATCACTGATGATTGCTATAGAATTCTTTATTGCATGATTTGCAAAAAAGATGATCACAGGACCTCTGATCATAAAACACACTCAGTCACATCAAAGATGGCAAGCCTTAAAGCTCAGTCTTTAAACTACCCTTCTGATTCTAAACAGAAACAGAAACAAAAGGCAAAACCTTTTGCACCTTGCCCTTACTGTGGGTTCAATGACCACCATCCTAAGGATTGTCAAATTGACAATTGTTGTGAAAATAGTGGAAGTTCCACTCATGACACCTCAGGACGTGATAAGGCCATTCAGGCCAGAAGAGGTATGACAAAGTCAGCCTCTCAGTCTACTGAGTCTACATCAGCAATCAAATGCATAATTTGTGGTAGCTCAGTCCACTCCACCACTGACCATAAATCAATTGTAAATGTTAAAAAGACCCCCAAAGCTAAGCCCTCCAAGAAGTGGAGTCCTAGAAAGAACTAACCCAGTTTACTATTTGTGCAGAAACATGCCAGGGATCCTGTTTGGCATCTAGATAGTGGATGTTCAAGGAGCATGACTGGTGTGAAGGAGTATCTGCACAAGTATGTTGATGAATCAGGACCCAAAGTGATATTTGCTGATAACTTATCATGTCTCACTGAAGGTTATGGTTCAGTAAACTGCAATGGTATAGTCTTTACTAGGATAGCTTATGTAAATGGTCTTAAATACAATTTGATTAGTGTCAGTCAACTATGTGATGCTAAATACATAGTTCAGTTTGATGATAAACAAGGAATCATCTTCAATGCTAATAAGGAAATTGTCCTTATTGCACCAAGAAGACATGATGTTTATGTGTTGGACATGTCCAGTCTGACTCAGAATGGAACTTGTCTCTTTACCAAGGCCACTGAAACTCTCAATTGGCTTTGGCATAAGAGACTCTCCCACCTGAATTTCAAAAACATAAACAACCTTGTTAAACAAAACAAGGTCCTTGGCTTACCATCTCTTGTGTTTTCAAAGGATAAACCATGCTCAGCTTGTGAAAAGGTAAACATCACAAAGCATCCTTTAAAACCAAAACCAACTTTTCCATCAGGAACTGCCTACATCTTCTCCATATGGATCTATTTGGACCAATTAGTCCTAGATCCATTAACCATGAGAAATATACTCTGGTCATTGTGGATGAATAATCAAGATACACTTGGGTATACTTCCTTATCAAAAAGAGTCAGGCAGCTGAAACAATAATTTCCTTTGTCAGGAACATTGAAAATCAAAATGACATCAAGGTCAAACAGATTAGGACTGACAATGGAACAGAGTTCAAAAATTATGAACTTGAATGTTTCTGTGATGAGAAAGGAATTTCCCAAAAATTTTCCTCACCATACACACCTGAACAAAATGGTGTGGCTGAAAGGAAAAATAGAACTCTCATTGAAGCAGCCAGAACAATGCTAAATGGATCAGTCCTTTCCAAACACTTTTGGACTGAAGCAGTAAAGACTGCCTGTTACACACAAAACAGATCCATCATTGTCAAGAAACATAGCAAAACTCCTTATGAGTTATTCAAGGGAAGGATCCCTAACATCAGCTACTTTCATGTCTTTGGGTGTCCTGTGTTTATTCATAATCACAAGGATCTCTTAGAAAAATTTGATGCCAAAGCTGATGATGGATACTTCCTTGAATACTCCCTTGTCTTAAAGGCCTTCAGGGTGTTCAACACTAGGAGACAGCATACTGAGAAAACATTTCATGTTACCTTTGATGAGAGCACTGATGCTATCAGTGTCTCTAACAACTCAATGGAAGAGATAGGTATTGATTAATCATCAAGATATCCTCTTGATGAACATCATCCTGAAAATGGTCCTTCTACTCAGTACCAAGCAAATGTTGACATCTCCAATTACATCATTCCCCATAACCTTTCTTACCCAACCATCACTGAGTTTGTTGAAGCACAAGGTACTGATGAAATCATTCAGACGGTACAAAATGCTCAGGAAACAAACAATCACAGTGATGAGTCAACCCACTCAGACACTCAAGATACTGAAGATCATCATCTGTCTGATCCTGATCCTACCCATCAGGCCTCAACAAGCTCTAATCAGTTTCCAAGACCTCAAGACAGTTAGACTAGGTCTCAGGATATAGAACTTGTCAACATAATTGGTGAACCTACTGAAGGCATGCTCACAAGAAGCATGGCTGCTGAACTGAGAGCAGCCTCAACCAATGAATGCCTATTTGTGGACTTTATTTCCACAATTGAACCCAAAAGTGTCAAGGAAGCACTTAATCACCCATGTTGGGTTCAGGCCATGCATGATAAACTGGAACAATTTAACAGAAACAAGGTAATGACCTTGGTCAAGTGTCCTGAAGATGTTTCAGTCATTGGCATGAAATGGGTATTCAAAAACAAATCTGATGAAAATGGCATAGTCATTAAAAACAAAGCCAGACTTGTAGCCAAAGGCTATAATCAACAAGAGGGCATTGACTATGAAGAAACATTTGCACCAGTAGCAAAGATGGAACCATCATGATCTTCCTTGCTTTTGCTACATACATGAACCTCAAGGTGTACCAAATGGATGTTAAAAGTGCATTCTTAAATGGTTCACTGAAAGAAGAAGTTTATGTTTAGCAACCTCCTGGATTTGAAAGCCATGAGTTTCCTGACTATGTCTGCAAGCTTAACAAAGCCCTTTATGGACTGAAACAAGCTCCCAGGGCATGGTATGAAACTCTTTCAGCCTTCCTGATCCAAAACAAATTTTTCAGAGGCAAGATAGACAACACATTGTTTATCTACAAGACAAATAATGATGTCATACTAGTACAAGTGTATGTTGATGACATCATCTTTGGCTCAGCAAGTTTTAAACTTTGCAAACAATTTGAAAAACTAATGGAAAAGAAATTTGAAATGAGCATGATGGGAAAACTGACTTACTTCCTTGGTCTTCAAATCAAGCAGACTGATAAAGGAACCTCTATCAGTCAAGAGAAGTATGTCAGAAGCCTACTGAAGAAGTATGAGCTCAGTGACTGTGCCTCAGTCAAAACTCCCATGGTACCCCCAAACAACCTTGGTCCTGATCTCACTGGAAAACCAGTAAATCAAACTCTTTTTAGAGAAATGATAGGATCACTGATGTATCTACTTGCATCAAGGCCTGATATCCAATTCTCAGTCTGTTTGTGTGCCAGATATCAATCTGACCCAAGAGAATCTCATATCACTGCTATGAAAAGGATATTCAGGTACCTGAAAGGTACTCCAAGCCTTGGATTATACTATCCAAAATGCTCAGGCCTTGATCTTAAAGGATACTCAGACTCTGACTATGCTGGATGCAACATGGATAGAAAAAGCACCTCAGGCTCCTGCCAAATTCTTGGTGGAAAACTAGTATGTTGGAGTGCTAAGAAGCAACAGTCAGTTGCCATGTCCTCAGCTGAAGCTGAATATGTTGCAGCAGCAAGTTGTTGTGCAAATGTACTCTGGATGAAAAGTCAACTCAGTGACTATGGAATTCAGTACAAGATGGTTCCCATCTTTTGTGATAACACAAGTGCAATTGCCATCTCAAACAACCCTGTTCTTCATCAAAGAACAAAACACATTGATATTAGATATCATTTCATAAGGGACCATGTCATGAATGGTGACATAGAATTACACTTCATTCCCACTGAATATCAGCTAGCTGATATATTCACCAAGCCATTGGATGAACCAACTTTCACTAGACTGAAAGTTGAACTTGGAATGTTGGATATTGAGAATTAGTCCACTGATTGATTCCATCCAAATAAGTGTAAATTCTGAAAACCCAGGTCCCTGACTCAATGTGTACTTCAGTGAAAAGAATCACTGAAAACTCAGGAACTAAACCCAAGTTCCTGAAATATTGGACTTCAGGAACTAAACCCATGTTCCTGAACCCTTGAACCTTAGGAATTAAACCCAAATTCCTGAACACTAGAACCGTCAGTGACTAAACCCAAGTCCTGACAATCAGGTTCACTGAATGAAAAGTCATTCAGGGCCCTCAAGAGACATTAAATACTAACTTAAATGCTTTAAGTATCTAGTTAGTAAATGTCCGAGGTTGGTAACTGAATTCTTATTTAATATAAGAATATTTGTTCTTTTGCCTTTCTGGCTTCCACCTCTGGGCCCCCACATTCCCACTTGGCATAAATTGCCTCTCCAATCACATTACAGATATGTGATGACTTATCTCTGCAAATTACACTTTTGCAGAACTGCTCAACTGTTCACCTTGACTGTTGCGCTAAACCAAGGAAAGTGGAGTGGTGGCATTAAATGCAGATCCCAAAACATTTTATTCAAAACGGTTTCCAAAAAATTCTTTTTGAATAAATAAAATCCGTTTAATACCAAAATTACCCTCCACTTCACTTCCCTATAAATACCCCCATACAAAAAAAAAACACACACATGTTTTTTAGAAATCTTAAGCAAAATTTTGCCCTTTTTTTTCAAAAAACTAAATCTTGTGTGTGTGTTCCTAGCCTTTAGAAACCCAGAATCATTTATTAACCCAGACCTACCAATACAAATGGCTTCTTCTAAAGCTATCAAATACGCCCCTAATGTGGAATTCACATTGGAGGGTGTAGACCTCACCAAGAACAATGTGGTAGGAAACTTTGCCTATCCACAAAAGTTCTATGCGTACAAGAATGTAGTGAAGTATCTTCAAAACTGCTTTCTTGCTACGGCATTCACCAAGACCCCCTCAGTCATCTACCATGACTATTTGAGGGAATTCTGGTGTACTTCAGTGGCAACCAACCCTGAGGACACCAAAAAATCCATCATCACATTCACAATGATGAATGGGAGAAGGACCCTCTCCCTAGATTACAAAACCTTCATCAAGGCCACTGGTCTTGATTTCGCTGAGGCCTTTGAGCCCAACCCTACTGACCAAGAGGTTAAAGCAGAATTGCTTTATCTAGGACCTCATGACCCTAAGCGTCCTGAAATGGCCGCAGGAGCCTTATTGGAGAAGGCTCCAATAGTTAAAACCTGGTTCCACCCTATCTGGAGGATCCTGGTGACCTTCATCATTCAGGTCCTTGGAGGGAATAAATCCTCCATGGAGCAGTTGAACTCATCACAACAATTGATGTTGTTCAGTCTCCTGGAGGGTAGAAAAATTGATATCGGAGGAATAATCTTCCGTGACCTTGTTGCCAAGCTCTCAAGGAAATCTAGGCAAAGACTTATGTCTTATCCTAGGTTTATTTCCTGCGTGCTTCAGGACCTATTAGGCCCTGACTATGTTAGGTCTGACGTTGAAGGTACAAAACCTGACGTCCTACATAAGACCAATTATACTAGTGGCATTTATGAGGTACAACCCATTGCCCTGACTAACTACATGCTGGTGGTTAATCAGGGGGAGAACGTTGTTTCTCTAGTACCTTCACCTACAAAAAAGGTGAAGAAGACAAAGAAGGGTCAGTCCAGTAAGGTGGTTAGACCCAAACCACTCATCACTGAGACTGATGCCTCAAACAACCCTAAACAAGGGTTAAACTTGGCCGAGACCTCTGAGACACCCGTCACTGAGACCCTCTTGACCCAAAAACAAACGCCAACGGAGGGTACTGAGAAATCATCCTCAGTATCCTTGGGCAAACCCTTTCCTCATGATTCCACTGACAAAAACAAGTCATTAGAGTCAGGAACCTCCACCCATTCACATCCCGATGAAGGAACTGACAAATCACAATCAGGGCCTGAGGGAGAAAAGGGTCCTGAATCCTCGGTTGAGCAACACTACTCAACTGGGAAGGGGACCCACACCCAATCACATCCCGTTAACGTCCCTGAGAAATCACACTCAGGGTCTCAGGGAGTCAAGGACCCTGAATCCCCAAAAGGGCAGAACAACCCTGATGGGAAGGGGGTCCATCAATCATCACAAATAGTGCCTCATGATAGTTATGAAAAACACCCATCAGGACTTGAAGGCGCTAAGGGGGACAAAGACTCAGAGGGATATAAACCACTCACTGATACGGAACCCATAACCCCCTCAGGCGGATCCATTCTCTTGGGAACTGACCCTAAACACCAGGCTGAGAAATCAGTTATTATGGTTAGCCAGGCTAAGCAAACCCACTCAGTTTTTATGGCGGGGTCAGGACCTGGCCAAAACCAAGGCAAGTCTTCTTATGAAGAGGAGCCGGGTAACCTTTTGGAGATTGAGTCTATGGGGGATATTCAGGCTCTTCTTGATTCAGAAGATGATCTCAAGGAAGAGAGTGAGGAGGAAGTTTTTGAGGCAGGTGATGACATGGAGACTGATGCCCAACCTACTGAACAATCGCATCAGTCTTCTCCTCATGGTGAAGAATCTGAATCTCAGGCTGATCATTCTTCAGATTCTAAATCATCCTGCCCTCCTGAACTCAAGAAGTATGACAACATTCTTCCTCTCACTGAAAGGCAATTGGCCAGGTTCCTACAAAAGGCCAACAATGCTCTCTTTACTGGGCTAACTGAAGAATTGTTTGATCAACACACTGAAGCTGCTGTTCATTATGTCGATCTGAAGGAATCAGTGGAATCCTATCATGATGATGTTAATGAGCACAAGTCATCTATCTCCTTCTCCCTGACGAATCTTGATCATAATCTTAAGTTGTTCAATGAGTCTCTCACCGACATACAAAAGAGCATTGAAACTATTCAAGAGTCAGTGAAAGATGTCCCTGAGCTTAACAAGAAAATTCTTCAGGCTCATGAGACCTACCATGAATAATCTAATCAGTTGGCTGAGCTGGTAAACATGCTGAGATCCTCCAATCTTCAGGGACTCAGCTCTATTATGGACTCCATCAAGTCTTTCCTGGGTCGTATGGAGTCACATTTGGCATCTTGGGCTACATCTTCCTCTTCCTTGGCTTGGAACCTTAGGCCAAGGATGACTGCACTAGAGGCTTCTCAGGCTTCTCTTAAGGCTAAGGTCTCAACTCTTCAGAAGGACACCTCAGACATCAAATCAATGATGACTGAGATCTATCAGGCCTTCAAAGGTCAGGCTCCCTCAACTTCAATGAGCACACCAACTTTTGCTCTAACCGAAGGTCAAGCAATAGTTGAGGGGGAGAGGTCACTGAAGAAGAACAACCTGAACAACCTCCTTCTCACACTGAGGGGGAGGTTCCAGAGACAAACCCATCTTCATCCCACCAAGACAAAGGCAAAGGCATTCTAACAACCATTGAGCCTGAGTCTACAATCTTGGTGCCTGCTTCCTCTGAAAGAAGTCAAGACCCTGATGAGCCAGTCAGGGTCCCTTATGAGGTAAATGGAAAAATACTTCTTCTCACAAATGAGGAAATTCAGACTCATATGGAGAAAGAGGAAGCAATGAAGAAGGCAGCTGAAGAAGAAAGGGCGAACAAGCTTGCTCTCATTCAAGTTGCCAGAGAAGAGGCTGAGAAGATTGGGATTAAGCCTAAAGACCTTGCAAAAAGGGAAGGTGGTAAGAGCTTTGTGAAAGCTCAGGATGCTGAGATATCTGCTCTCAGGCAGAAAAGGGAGGAAAGAATGAAAAGGGCTGAAGAGATTAGGCAGAACAGGATTGAGAGATATCAGTAGGTCATGACAAGCAGGTTGAAACCATAACCAATCATTGATGTCAAGATTCATCGAAACACCAAGCCTGCCATTTTTACTGTCTACAGAAGTGCTGACAAGAGAAACTTTGAGGTTCATAACCCCTTCAGATTCGCTGACTTCGGGATCACTGAATTGGATGAATTGGGTCCAATAATAGCGAAAAAATCAAATGTTGTGGTCCCTAGTCTGTTGAAGTCCCTGAGTCTAAGGTATGAAAGATTGACAGCAACACCTCAGGAACTTGGTATTCCATCTCTTCTTCCTGCTTCAGCAGAACAGCCTGCTCCCTCTCAGTCTTCCTCAAGAAAGAGAAAGAAGATGGAAGCTGAGCCTGAGATTAAGGTCCCTGGTCTGGATTGCAACAGAGCCCTCCCTGAAGGAGTTCCATTCAGGAACAACTTGGTCATCGAACAACCTGAAAGAGGTTTGTTCTTCACTGATGAGTTCAGAGACCCAGCCTTCCAAAGATAGAGTGATATTGACCAATCAGGAATCAAGGCAATGCTGGGTTTCCTCATGATGGCCTCACCAATCAAGACTCCTGAGAATGTGAGGTTCTGCCAAGACCTAAGAACAAAGATTCAAGATCATCCTGACCATCATGAGCTAGAGTCCAAGAAGCCAAAGCTTGAAGCCCTAGGTTATTAGATCGACTGAATGAATCTGCCAACACCACCACTATCCTTGTACTATGTATAGTTTTGTTAGGACTTGTAATAATATTAATAAGATGATGTTTTTTTTATTTCAGTGTCCTTATTTACTTTCTAGTACATTCAGTATGAGCAGAAGTCATTAGCTCACTCATAACTGATCAAAAACACTTAAGCATAATTTATATCCAAATAGAGGGAGATTGTTGGGTCCTTCAGTACCCAAGAGTCGTTAAAACAAGATTTGAATACAAATTAAGCTAAGTGTAAATTAAACCGAAAATATTCCAAGTCACTGAGTGAACAGTCACTCAGTGAGTTACCTTCAAGATGCTCAGGACGAGTCTAAGAAGAAAGATTCACCACACAGTGAGGCGGTACTCACTGAAGTGTTACTTGAGACGAAGAAGAAGGTAATGGATCAGTGAGCTTTAGACAAAAGCTCACTGAACCCAGTCTCCTCAACAACAACAACTGAAGACTGAAGACAAATGCCTGAAGAACCTAAAGCCTGAATAAAAGGCGGGAAAAGAGGGAAGGTTTTAAGAAGATAAGAACAAGTCTTATCTGGGTCAGACAAACCATCCCTCAAGTGGCTAAAAGTCGAAGAAGTGTAAGGTCTGACACTCGAAGACTTATTTGCGCAATCTTATTGGTTCTTGGAAATGACAACTACTGTTGTAGTTATCAGACACGCTTCCTATTTGTTTATCTAGTTTTAATCTTCAGTACTCTTGATCTGTTTGTCAATAAATAGCAAATAGATAGAGAAAAGTGGGTAAGGTATTCTTGTGCAATTAGAGCTTAGACTTTCACAAATACCCCTTTTCTTCTACAAAGAGTAACGTATCCCTGAGATAGCTCAGTGGATCGAATTGTTACCACTTAAGCATAGCTTGAGTTTAGATAGGAGACACCATACCTTGTTTATTCAATCCCAAGTGTTTGTTCCGCAAAACACTTGGGTAATAGATTCTTTGATTCATTTCTAATAAGAATTTAAATGTTAAAAATACTGTGTGTTTTTATATTAACGTTTCATTAACTGTTAGAATTAATCAATACATTGTATTAGTCATAAACACAAATAGATTAACTTTCTAGTTAACTCTAAGCGTGTTAAGGGAACAACAGTTATGACTTATCAATGGAAGAAAATTAATTGATCATCTTATCTTTAAACACCAACAATCAAATGTTATTTAGGCATTGTACCAATTTTTGAACCCAAGTTTTTGAACTTCTTGTTGTTGGTCTCTCATCTCCTAGATACGTCAATGGATCTGTACCACCGCCATCCCCACCACATCCACCACCACCACATCCACCGCCACCTCCACAACCACCCAAATCACCCATCTTCCGACCCAAACACCACCAATGCCGCAACCCTTCACCGCCAACACCACCACATTGGTCTCACATCTCACGTTTCAATATTTGGGTAAGACTGAGCTTTTCATTTCTTGTTCCATGACAACTGAGCTTTTCAAAACCATGAAAAACTTTTCAGACTTAAAGCAAAAAAAATAATTTGAAGAAAATAAAAATGAAAATTTCCCAATAAATGATCCTTAACGAGTCAACAGTATTGTATTAAAATACATCTCGGATCTGAGAGGATTTCCAGATCTAGAGTACGGTGGACTAGATGGTGGGTGGCATCTGGTGGTGGCGGACGAGGTTTGGTTGCCGGAATTAGTGTTTGGTGGTGGCAGTCGCCGTCTGGTGGAGGTAGTTGGGAGGGAGAGGAAGCGGAAAGGGTTGTGTGAAAAAGAAGAGTGAAACAAAATATTGTGTTCTATAAAAAAAATATTTGTTGGGTGCTTGATTCTTTAGATTCTTACAAAGTTACACATTTTGCACAAAACTGGATTATAAATATGTGGTCCACCGTTTCATTGAATATCTGGTCCACAAATATGTGGTCCACTCGATAAGGAGTTGTGGTCCACCGTTTCATTGAATATCTAAACAAATGAACCTTTATGTTAAGTTATTTCCATTATATATATATATATATATATATATATATATATATATATATATATATATATATATATATATATATATATATATATATATATATATATATATATATATATATATACACACGGAACTACACTCGATTGATCATCTAAAATGTGCAGATGAATATTAACATACTATTTACGAGAATGGTGGTGGTCGTGCGGTGGTGATGGTTGTGTGGCGGGAGAGGGTGGTGGTGATGGAAAGTCAAAAAGAAAATGAATAGTAAACTGCAAAAAATTTTCCTGCAAAAAATGTGTCTATAAAATAGTCCCTGTAAAATGTTATTGCGAAAATGTCCCTTTAAAATAGAGGGCGGTGGTAGAGGGTAAAATAGTCATTTCACACGGTCAAAACTAACGATCGTTAACCGAAAAAACCTTTTTTTAGCTACAATAATGCGGCAAGGACATAACGTGCAGAAAATTGAAACTTTAGGGACAATATTTGCAATTTTTTTTCGATGATATCTTTCGCAATTTTCGAAAAGTTTAGAGACATTTTTTGCAGTTTACTCTTTTTTAATGCTTTATGGATTAATTTTAGGGCTGTCAATTTTGACACGAACACGAAAACACGACTTGTTAACAGGTTTCGTGTTTAGGCTTAACAGGTTTCGTGTCGTTAACAGGTCGATTTGTTAAGACCTGTTACTTAACAGGTCGTGTTCGTGTTTTGAAATTTTGACACGAAAAATTATCGTGTCGTGTTCGTGTCTGCCCCTTATCGTGTCGTGTCTTAACAGGTCGTGTCTGACACACTCTATGTGCAATTTTGACACGAACACGAAAACACGACTTGTTAACAGGTTCGTGTTTGAGCTTAACAGGTTTCGTGTCGTTAACAGGTCGACCTGTTAAGACCTGTTACTTAACAGGTCGTGTTCGTGTTTTGAAAATTTGACACGAAAAATTATCGTGTCGTGTTCGTGTCTGCCCCTTATCATGTCGTGTCTTATCGTGTCGTGTCTTAACAGGTTCGTGTTTACACGATTTACCAGCCCTAATTAATTTAAAGTTTAGTGAAATGAAACGAAATTTATTTATTTTCATTGAAGTTTATAAATTATCACATTGGCCATAATAAATTTTGTGTTTATCATGATAAGAAGTATAGTTGTAATATACGAGGTTATGCATATGTATAAGTTGCTTCGATCAACTCGGTCGTTAAAGAACGAGACAAAATCAATTGATTGGATAACAAATCGAATAATCCAATAAATTGAATTTTTGTGACTATGAAACTACACGTTAGTGTTCATCAAATTAACACTACAACTTACAATTCTCATTGCCCATAAATTACTATATATATTAAATGAGTCGGGCGCCGGTCCGCCGCGTTGCAGCGGGGCGCTGTATTTGACAAAAAATTTATCGAGGTGGTGCACCCACGTGGTGCGGCGGGATTTTTTTATTCAAGTTTCTTACTAAAAAAAAAAAAAAAAATATTGTAGCTACAGTACTGTTCATCGACCCAGTACTGTAGCCCGTTGGTACTGTTCATTGGCGGCCCGTTACTGTAGCAACATATGAAGCGGCGTCGTATCAAACGACATTTAATATATATAGTAATGTCGTTTGATACGACGCCGCTTCATATGTTGCTACAGTAACGGGCCGCCAATGAACAGTACCAACGGGCAACAGTACTGGGTCGATGAACAGTATTGTAATGTCGTTTGATACGACGCCGCTTCATATGTTGCTACAGTAACGGGCCGCCAATGAACAGTACCAATAGGCTACAGTACTGGGTCGATGAACAGTACTGTAGCTACAGTATTATTATTATTATTTTTTTATTTTTTATTTTAGTAAGAAACTTGAATAAAAAAATCCCGCCGCACCGCGTGGGTGCACCACCTCGATAAATTTTTTGTCAAATACAGCGCCCCGCTGCAACGCGACGGACCGGCGCCCGACTCGTTATATATATAATACAATTCTCATTGCCCATAAATGTTATTATATTCGACCGACCATTCTTTTCTCTTAGCCCATTTTCACAGCCTGTTAGGAGCCCATTAGGAAGCTGAGACCACCGGTATACAAAATCTACAACTACTCCATCTAATGGATAAACATCACCGCCTCTACTATCCAAAACCTTCCACACACTCCCATTGATTCTCAACATTTCCAAATAAACATCACCGCCTCTAAACCCAGGCTTTGGATAAACTTCGCTGTCTCCTCTTCGCCGACATCAAGTCTTGGAGTAGTCGGCACACCTCCGTAACGAGCGGCAACAAGGATGGACCAACGACCGGTTGACGAGGAATAAAGAAACAAATTGGTAATGAACTACAAGTATTTTATTTAAGGGGTGGTGTTAATTTCTGTTCTTGATTCTTGATTAATGAGATCATTTTTGTTTGTGAATTAAAGTTAAATGTTTGACAATATATATGGTATATCCTTTGATGGAATCAATTTTTAATGTTATATCATTTGTTGTAGAAAGTGGCATATAGCATAAGAGATTGATGGTGCTGTTATTCGAGTTGTTGTCGTAATTTATAAACAATTAAACATGGTTAGTGATTGAACAAATATTCGTCAACCAAGCCTTCGATGGTGATCAAAGGAATAATGGGGTGTTGAGATTGAGCCAAGCTTGTTCTTAACCTGAAAATAAGAAATACAAAGACACTACGTTAAGTGATTGCGCAGGGGTTGGACCCTGCGAACCACCTCCGGTGTGAGAGTAAGTATGTGTAATGGTAATGTAGGTCGTAAATTGAGAGAGTGAGGTTAACTTGAAAATTTACTTACATTGTTCTTGGCCCGACTATGCTATTTATAGGGGAGAAATAGGACATAGTGGGCGGTTGCACATAGTTCGGAGATCATGGGGGCGTCCCATGGAAAGTGGTAACCGCTAGGGCTTTGTAGCCCACGATCTCTGTTTTGGCGGGAAGCCAAAGGATAGAGGAGACGTGGGTTTGACCAGGTCTGGATGATCCTTCGTGTTAGTCCCTTCGTCGGGAATACCCCGAAGGGCTTAGGGCTTCGATTGGCGGATTCCCACATGGTAACCATTCGCAGGCGAATGGTTTTACGCCAATGAAACGTGTTAAGGAGATTAACCTGGGCCTCCGAAGAGAGGGCTTTCTACAGGCTCGAAGGGGAGTCCTTCGACCCGTTAGGAGGGTACATCATCAAGCCCCCCAGTCGAAGGCGATATATACGTACGAGTATAAATTGCTTTCGACTCAAAAAATCTTATACACTCTATCCCATTTATCACGAATTCGGACGAAATGAAGATAGGTGCTTTAATTAAATTCAAATGCAAGAAGCAGTATTCTATCCTTAAAAAATAAAAAGGGATACGTCTAACTGAATTCCGCATTAAATGCAAACCATCATTATCCGGCCACTTGCAAACCCTTAATTGCTACTTCTTTGGTAATCGCAAAACGTCATTTCAAATTTAGCATCCATTTGAAATCCGTTTAGATAGTAAAGAAAGTGTACACGTGTTCGGTTATGATCAAAGATTTCATGAGTATTTAATCTTCGACATGTTAAACCCTAGAATACTTTTACCTCCGCCCAAAATATACACAACTCTGTGTCATTGTGCTTCCATTGGAATCTAAAAGGTAAAATTCAGCCATTTTCTTTGCTCTCCTTACTTTATTTATGAGTATGGCTGCCAAACGAATAATTAAAGAACAAACTTGTACCTTGTCGAAACAAGCATTGTCTGATTTTCTGAATGATTATCCCATACCCTTGGAATATAAAATCATGCTTCCCAGTAAAAAGCAAAGTATTTTTGATGCTCCAAAAGGATTTGTAGGCTTATATGTGCATGCGTTTACGCAATCAAACTTTAGGATTCCCATCCACCCTCTTATTTTGGAGTTTTTGCAATATTACAAGGTGCACATTTCAAGGTTTAATCCATTTGGTTTAGCCAAGTTGACAACTTATATTGTGATGTGCAAAGCGTATGGTTTTGAGCCTTCATTGACTGTGTTTAGAGGCTTTGCCAATCTCTACCCTGGTGGAGATTGGGTAACTATTGCAAAAAGGAGTGAGTATGATGTCCCACACCTATTGACTAAACCTTTTTCGAATATTCGAAATTGGAAAGGTCAATTTTTCTATATTGAGAGTACCATCATACCCCCCGAATATCCTGAGCTGTTGGCCGAAGGGAATAGGTTTGATGAAAAACGATACAATGACCCATTACCTTATGAGGTGAGAAGTGAACCTTTGTATCAACGTCTTGCACGTCATCCAGTGGACGTACAAACGTTTCCTGAGCCCATCTTATTCATGGCTGGCATTGCTAGGAGTTGGGAAGGGTCTCCATTGCTTCCTGAAATTATTTGTGAAGGAGAAAGTATGTATAATTTCTTATTTCATAAATAAATAACTTACCTGCTGATATTCATCTCTTTTCCTTTGTCTTGTGCAGAAATGGCTTTTCGAAACTTTGTCGTGGCTGGAGGTGCCAAAGAAGTTAGCTTTATGCCAAGGGACCCTCAAAATACAAGTTACGGAGCGGGATCTCCTTCCATTTCTGTTAATAACAATGATGTTGATATCTCTCCACCCAAACCCCTTGCTGTGTTTCCCCCCGTCAAAGCAGTTGGTACTGAGGAAGCCCCCCAGGTAGTGGAGGACATTGGTGATTCTGATGATACCCCTTCCGGAGGTGATCAGCTCAGGATTGTGGGGTCCTCCGGCATCGCTGATAGAGTTCGGACTAGAAAGGGTACTAGTGCCAAGGCTGCAAAGGCTGTCCCCAAGAGAAAATTGAACATTCCTACCCCGACTTCCCGAACCACCAAGCAAAAAACAGAGAAGTCTCGTGGGAAGACCATCATGTATGCTCCGGAAGGACTGGCCGATGAAGATGACATATCTGGTAAGTGGAAATTCTTCCAGCCTCCTTTCTTTTTTTTTTTCGTAATATTGCGTGTTTGGCTTATATTGCTTTTGTATTTAAGGTTTGCCAGATACGAAGGAATTGCCCAACTCTCTCTCCTGCCGCTTGCTTGTTGAGAATGTTACTCCTGCCTCATGGAGGAAGAAAATGAATGAAATGTCCATTGAAGAACTATGTGATCTCAACGACAAGAGTTATATCCGACAAGCAATGCTGGATAGTCATCTGAGCTTTCGCACCAGGGGATTGCTTAATAGGGTCCAGGAAGCGAAGGAGGAGGTTGCTGCTGTTGTTGCCAGAGAAAAGGAGAGGGAGAAAAATTATGCTGAATTGGAGAAGAGATGCGATGAAGCCATGGAGAACTTTGAGAAACATCCAAGGTATGAGGCTCTTCAAGACAGGATTGATAGTCTTGAAAAACAGCTTAAGGAGTCACAGGCAGAATGCGGTAGGTTAATTCTTGAGGAGGCTAAGGTTGTAGGCTATGAGAACCAGGTGAGTGCCCTGGAATCCAAGTGTACTGGGTTGGAGGCTGAGAGAACTAGACTAGTGGAGCAGGATGCTAAACGTTGTCAGGAGGTTGATAGGTTGAAGGTTGAATGCCAAAGGTTGAGAAAAGATAGGGCTGAGGTCGTATCGAAGGTTGTTCCCTATATTGCTATGGAATTATATCATAGCGATGAGGTGGGAGTGGTTGTGGGTAAACTGGTGAATGCAGCCATATTTCATGGCAAATGCACAACTTTGGAAGAGATTGCCGAAACTAAGAAACCCGTTGTGCTTTCAGATGTGCCCTATTATCGCCCAAATTCCGTTCAGGAGTATGATGAAGCTGGTAATGCCTTCACCACTGCAGTTTACCCCTTTCTTGCCGAAGCAACCAAAGATCCTTCAGCCTCCATCGAAGATCTCCTTTCTAAAAAACCGAAAAGTATACAGCCTCCGTCTCCAACTAAAAGAACCTTGTCCGAGAAACCCAAGTCTGCGACTCATCAAGAAGACCCAAACTCTTCCATCAACAAATGAAGGCTGCCATGTTGGCAGTAATTTAGTCTGTAAGGGTGGCGTGTACCCTTTGAAACAATTTGTTTGTGCTTAAAGGCTGATGCCTTTCTTTAAGACAATTTAGTGTGCTTTTGTCAGGCTAGTGCCTGTTTGAATGGTTTGTCTGGGCTTCGTCCCATAACTTTGAACAACTGTCCTTTTTTGAAAATGGCTTCGCCTGTGCGTAGCCTTTATGACTCTTAATTTGGAGGAATATCCTCCTTTTTTTTTTTTTAATGCCATGCTTATCTTCTCTTACGCTCATTATTAGAACGTACACATACAACCTAAGGTTATAACCTTATTGTGTGTATTTTGGACCAAGATTTTATGCAATCGTATAATTTGACTGCGACAGAGGGTCGCGACCCACTCCGTCTTTATCCTTAAGTTACAGAGGGCTTCAAATACCCTAAGACTTCATAGGAAAGCTAATGTGAATTGTAATGGATGTTAATGTTATACAAGACATGTGTCTTGCTTCATCCTTCGACATTGAAACTTGTAAAGTACTTGGCTGGATAAATCTATGTTGTATAAAACGAAACAAGAGATTTTGAGGGAAACATGTTATATCATTAAGTGGGTAGGGAGGATTACATCATTTGAAAAAATGAACACTAGACATCTACCATTAATGCTTTTTCCCATGTGAGAAGATTACGTTACATGAAATTGAAAACAACTAAATGTTTTTAGAGGGAGGTAAGTTCTTATATGTAAGACTTACGAGAGCTTGTATCATGTCCAAACTTGTTCACGACATCTTTTGTTTTCCACCTTTCGAGCTTCCACGTCTTTGTTGTCACCGTAATTCTTCTTTGATGCTGGGCTCTTTCATTTTGGCTTTGTTTGCTTTTACTCGAAGGACAACTTCCTATATGCCCTCAAGGCTTTGGGAAGTTTGTCTGCCCATTTATGCTGATATTGCCCTAACTTCGCCTCAATTTCGGTGACAATATCCTTGTCAACATAAATGAATCTTTGCTTCACGTTCAGGCTTTTGCAGAAAGAAGGGAACACTCCTTCGGCAAAGTGTGGTCCTTCGTAAGAGGTGATAACTTGTGGAATTCCAAATCTGAATATTATGTGTTCCCATATGAACTCTTCCACATCTTTTCCTTTTGTTGATGCCAACGGCTTGGCCTCGACCCACTTGGTGAAATGGTCGATGGCTATGACCAAGAATTGTACCCCTCCGGGAGTTAATGGTAAGGGTCCAATTATGCTGACTCCCCACTGATCGAAGGGTCTTATAATCATGCTAGCTGTCGCATCGTACTCTAGCGGTTTACGGGCTTTGGAGTGTGTCTGACATACCGTGCATGTTCTGATTGCTTCCCTTGCATCTTCTAGCACGGTTGGCCAGTAATAAACCCATTTTGTTACCTTCGCGGCGATGGCTCTAGGGCTTGTGTGTCTTCCACAGAATTCTTCATGAGCATCGCAGAGGATGATCGAAGCCTGTTTTAACTCGATACAGCGGAGCCAAGGAGATGAAAGACGCCTTTTGTAGAGATTATCGCCTATGAGCCTGTACTGTGGACTTTTGGCTTTGATTTTTCGTGCCGATTTTGACTTATCGGGCAAAACGCCGCTTATCAAATACATTTTGATTGGTTCTATCCAGCTGGAGCCTTCATCAAATGTTTTACTTCTTGCAATTGACCTGGTGGCCAATTTTTCCACTAAAACCTCACGGGGCAAATGGGCGAAAGCAGTCGATGCTAATTTGATTAGGGCCTCCGCCTTCTTATTTTGGCTTCTGTGGGTGTTTGTCACCTTGTATCTTTCGAAACCCCGAAGGACTTTTTTAACCTCGTTCAAGTACTCTTTGATTATTGGCTGCCTTGCTCTGCGAGAACCCTTGATTTGACCAGCGACTAAAAGCGAGCCTACGAAAATGGAGAGGTCCTGAACCTCAATACCCTTTGCAAGTCGAAGGCCAGCCAGCAAGGCTTCGTACTCTGCTTCATCTTTCGTTGCCTTGAATTCAAAACGTAGCGCGTAACTGTACTCCTTTCCCTCCGGACTTATTAGGATTAACCCTGTTCCGAAACCATTGAAGCTTGAGGCTCCGTCGGTAAATAACTTCCATTCTTTCGCCGCTGTTGGGAGAGTTTCTCCATTTGGGCTGTGCCCGGAAGGTGTTTCGTTGAGGACTTCTGCGAAAGTCGGCCTCTTGGTGGAGCTTGGATTATCACGCTTTTTCGATGATCCTGGAGCCGGCAGGTCAATAGCTGCTTTGAATTTCGAAGGATCGATTTTGACTCCTTGCTTTGTCGACTTAGTGGGCTTGAAACCCTTGAGTCGATACCCCTTGCCATAGAGCTTGTCATCAGTTCTCGGTGTCGGAGGAGTTCTGATGCTCCTAGGACGTATCCCCTCAAAGATCTTCCCTTCGGCTTTGTGTGGCTTCTCCAATTCTGCTGTGGAACTATTTGGATATTGCTTTTTGCTTATCACTCTTCGTTCTGCACGACGCTTTTTTGTGACAATATCTTCTTCCCTATCCGTACTTCCAATAACATCATTCGGAGGCTTTTTATAGCCTTCTATCTTTTTCTTGCCGTCCTTCGGGCTGTGCTCAGAGAATATCGTCCCTATTCCGTTGGGTGTGTGAAACTTTACTGCTGCATGTATAGTGGAGACTACTATACCCATCTTTTGCATGGCGGTCCTCCCTATCAATAAGTTGTAAGGAGAGTTGGACCCTACAATAGTAAACATGAGGGTTTCTGTCCTTGCGATCCTGCCTTCTCCGATTGTTATTTCCAGCGGAACTTCCCCTAGGGGCCACGAGCGTTCGCCAGAAAACCCTACTAAAGGCCTCTTCGAATCGACCCTTTGAGACCTGACTGCCGACGAGAGCTTTCGAAAGCAATGTTCATATATGACTTCGCAAGGGCTTCCGCAGTCCATGTAGGCTCCCCTTATTTCTTGGCTAAAAATTAGGACTTTGATGACCACTGGATCGTTCGAAGGGATCCTGCCTGAGATAGGGGAAAACGTTACATCCCTTATCTTGTTTGCTTCCGACTCCGGTACCTTCCTTTTTGAAGTGGTTTCGTCCCTGCGTATCATTAGTATGGGGGCTTCGGTAGGGTTAGTATCCTTGGCCATTTGAGTGTCAGTCATCTTTTCTTTGCCTTTCTTGATTCCTTTTACCAGGTGTGCCAATTGCCCAGATCTTACGGCTTCTTCAATTTGTTTCTTTAATTCCCTGCAACTGTTCGTATCGTGACCATTGTCTTCGTGGAAGTGACAGTACTTGCTGGTATCCCTGTTTTTACCCTTACTCGTCATGCGTGGAGGTGCTTCGAAAGCTTTGGCCGCCCTCTCTGTAGCAAGTATTTCTTTTGGAGACTTCGTTAGATTGCTCAACAAACCATGGTTGGGGCCTTTGTTGTACGGAGAGAACCTATCTCTGTTTTTGTTCTTGTTCTTGGACCCTTCCCACGTGGAATGCTTCGAAAACTTGTTATTGCTATCCTTATCTATCGGAGCCCCATTAGTGGATACCTCTTTGGCTTCGATCCAAGTGTACGTCTTCTCGGTCAGGCCCTTGTAAGTTGTTGGAAGGTCGGTGGATAAGAATTCCACCAAACTCCGATTCCGAAGGCCATGTACGAAACCAGAAATACGCTGATCTTCATGAAGACCCAAAATTTGCAAAGTCTCATCGGTGTACCTAGTGACGAAGGCCCTGGTGCTTTCATTTTCTTTTTGTTTGATGTTGTGCACCGTTAAATGAGTCCTTGTGAATTTCTTTTGCTGACTGAAGTGTGACCGGAACTTAGCCTTGAGATCATCAAGATTGACAATGCTGCCGGGTTTTTGCCCATTCCACCAAATACGAGCAGAATCCCGAAGGGTGTATGTAAACATGTGACAGGCCACCGGCATAACCCACTTTTGCATTTTGATAGCCCCTTCGAACAAGTGTAAGAAATTGTCCGGATCCCCTTTCCCATCATAAGTCCCGACATGTGAAGGCATTTTCAAACCATCAGGCAGTGGGTAATCTTCTATCCACCTAACGAAGGGTGTAGCTGAACCCATGGGGTCTGAATATAGACAATTATAAGGTGGTGCGTACATGGGGACTGTATTGTATGGATTGCTGTTTGGGGGCATTCCCATAGGAGTTTGGCCTGGGTAGGACTGATAAGGTGTGCTCATGGCGAACGGGTAACTGTTTCCCATGGCGTATGGAGGGTACGCCATAGGGTGGCCGAAGGGCATGCTCCCATAGTTTTGAGGGAAGCTTGGGTTATTGGGCTGTCCATTTATAGGAGGATATAAATTTTGAGGATAAGACTGAGTTTGGAACGAGGGGTACATACCATTGGGAGGAAGATTTCCTCCCATATTGATTGTAGACGGATTGCCTTCTACGCCTGACGCGTGAGAAGGCTGCAACGGAACCCCGGCTTCAGTTCTTCCAAGATGAGCGGCTAGCAATGGAGGTAAAGTCACCCCCCTTTCTTCCCTAAGCTGACTCCTACCGTTGGAGCCTTCGGCAACCGCCCCTTCTCGTCTTGTCGGAGCCCTCTCGGGGACCCCTTCGAAACCAACAGACCTTTTGCTTAGCCTTCGGCCAACCGGAGAACCAATCCTTAAGGCAGATAGGGTTGGTCCTTGGGTCGGAGGCCTAGGTTCCATCTCCATTTCCTCATCATACTCTTCACTCGAGTATTCCAACTCCTTTCGTACCTCAGCATTCCTGACTTGCCTGTTGCGAGCCCTTAAAAGGTTTTCTAACACTTCATGGTTGGCTTCGACAAAGGCTGGGCTAATGACAGGTTCCGGGTTGGCTGATGTCGAAGCATGATTGTTGGTTGTGATTTCTGGGTGAGAACGTGTTGTGAAAGTGGAGGCGGTTATTGGGGGAAGGTTGTTAGGGTCGTCGACTGGTATCGGTGTTAAGGTAGAGAAGCCCGGTGGGGGAGTATCTTCTCTCCCTTGATCCATGCCGGAATAATAGTGAAATTGGTTGGTAGGTTAAAAGCTCGGAAATAACGAGACCAATTGTAGCGGTCCCACGGATGGCGCCACTGATTGAACAAATATTCGTCAACCAAGCCTTCGATGGTGATCAAAGGAATAATGGGGTGTTGAGATTGAGCCAAGCTTGTTCTTAACCTGAAAATAAGAAATACAAAGACACTACGTTAAGTGATTGCGCAGGGGTTGGACCCTGCGAACCACCTCCGGTGTGAGAGTAAGTATGTGTAATGGTAATGTAGGTCGTAAATTGAGAGAGTGAGGTTAACTTGAAAATTTACTTACATTGTTCTTGGCCCGACTATGCTATTTATAGGGGAGAAATAGGACATAGTGGGCGGTTGCACATAGTTCGGAGATCATGGGGGCGTCCCATGGAAAGTGGTAACCGCTAGGGCTTTGTAGCCCACGATCTCTGTTTTGGCGGGAAGCCAAAGGATAGAGGAGACGTGGGTTTGACCAGGTCTGGATGATCCTTCGTGTTAGTCCCTTCGTCGGGAATACCCCGAAGGGCTTAGGGCTTCGATTGGCGGATTCCCACATGGTAACCATTCGCAGGCGAATGGTTTTACGCCAATGAAACGTGTTAAGGAGATTAACCTGGGCCTCCGAAGAGAGGGCTTTCTACAGGCTCGAAGGGGAGTCCTTCGACCCGTTAGGAGGGTACATCATCAGTTAGTTTGTGGATAATAGAATGCAAATGACTAATTCATACCAAGTCTACAACAAAGAGCTGTTATCGATGCAAGATCATTTGCATATAATTGTTTGTTGTATTTGATTTTATTAGTCATTTTTTTTTTTATGTTTAGCAAATTGTTGTTCTTTCTTTTTATAAATAGATAAGGATTGTTTGTAGCATGGTCACCGTTGGCAAAAAAGAGAAATGTTTTTGTGCAGCATGGTTCGTTGCACCCTGACAATATCAACCTTTTAGGTGAATCTGTTTTGTCGATTTGTTGCGGCTAACGCTTCTGCTGCAAGTGGTTGGTTGTTATACTCTCATGTTTGAAACTGATTTTACTAAATTTTATATCTGGCAGTTGTTGAAAGTTTTTTAAACTTTTGCAGTAACGTTGCGGAGTCCAGTTGTTCTTGACTTTTAGTTGGGGATGATACGCCCTATTTCAGATTTCAATGGTTGCGATGAATCAATGACGCCTAATGTTAACGGTCGATTCGTTGCCCGAGGTACGTGTTTACTATGTTTTTCTTCTTCCTTAGATGATGCTTTAACGTTCACTTTGACACGTTTGTTAAGCGTTTCAGAAAATGTTGTAGCGGCAGTGCGAGAACCCGTCGACCTAGACTTTCGGTCACGCGAAACTTCTCCTTCTTCCAAAGGTTATTTGTACTTAACATTACTATTATTTGCTACATTTCCAGAATGCCAATCGTCCAGCTAAATTTGTTACCATCTATGCAGGTCATCGATCTGATATACCGAAAATACCTTTTGTTGAATGTACGTCGGCAACATCCATAGCAGGTACATACGGCTAATCTGTTTGGTTCATAAACTCAATTGCAGATGCCTTTGTTATTGTATACGATACAATTATATGTGGTTGTTATCGTTTATGTAGGTCTTCCATTCGATAGAAGAGAGTTACGTTGTCATGAATCTATGTTGTCGGCATCTTCTGTTCCTTCTATAGGTTCTTTGCCAACATCTACAACAGGTAAATAACGTAAACGTCTATGGGTCTTAAACTCTATTGTAGATGCTTTTTCTATTATATAAGTTGAAATTATAGTTACGCGTGTTATTTCTTATATTGTCGTTTCTGTAGGCGATGGCTCAAATGCGTCTGCAACCAATACTTCTGACTTACATCAATCGGCGGTTGCTGCAGCACACCGTTCTGGAGGTAGACCATGTTACATTTACGTGATACAGATGTTTTGGAACACTCACTCTCCATGGTTTGTTAGTTTTTGTTGTCATCGTATTTGATGTAGTCACGATTTTCTGTCCTGCTTACAATACAAATTCCAGAACCCTTTTGACGGTGGCAGGAAAACGAAAGAGTAACATAGGTATACGTTGTGATTCTACGATTCTTCTTCTTTTCTTTTTTTTTTTTTTTTTTTTTTTTTTTTTTTTTTTTTTTTTTTTTTTTTTTGTGTGTGTTCTGTAACATTTCAATTTTTTCAGTTAACAAAGGTTTTTTTTTTTTTTTTTTTTTTTTGGGTATGTGACTGCTTTCTTGATTGTAAGTTAAACTTTTTATAAAGAATCCGATTCATAGGTAGGATCTGCCGAATTTGTTTAAAGATACTAAAGTTTGGTAAGTATGATCCTTTTTTATGTTTGAGGTAAATTATTTTTAGTGGCTGTTTGGGATTGTTTTTTACTGGCTGTTTGGCAGCTTTCGTAAGCAATCCCAAACAGTCGCGATAACCAGATCTAATAAGCAATCCCAAATAGCCGACATGTTTGAAATTGCTTACTGAAAACAACGGTGGTTTGGGATTTGTTACTGAAACCAAGCATCTAACCCGGAAGTGTTGTGACAAGTATGTACAGGATTAGTAAGTTTATGCATCAACAAACCCAAAAAATGTTTCTTTCTTCAGGTCAGAATGATTAAATCACTTTTCACAATCTGCTTATTGAAACAATAAATTGATTTCAGATGCATCAAGTAATCTTTTTTTTTATCTTTTTAAATGTAAATAGTCACTCTCTGTTGTGCCTGTGTATAACAACCCGTAAATTTCAGGCCATTATTTTAATAATGTGATAGGTTATCTCACTTTCACACAGACTGACACCACACGCAAATCAGGAACAGACAAAAGTCATGAAATATTAGAAAAATAATTAAGGACTCGGAGAGTATTCTAAATAATATTTAACGATTCTAAAAAATAAAGTCTCTCATAATTATGACGGTTTAGGAAGGATCCGAATTTAAGACAGCTTGACGAAACCCGGGTATTTACTCACTACACTTTAACAAATTAATATACTCAAACTTTAAAAATTATACTCACTATTTAAAAATAAACCCACACTCTTAAATAAAATACACTCTCCCACTCACACCAACTCCAAAACAATAATAAAAAGCTGTGAACCCTATCCCTCCATTTCTCCTCTTGTCGCCATCTACTTCTTTTCCCCAAAACTTTCCAGTCGATACATCACCATCATCCACCACAACCTATGCCATCTCCTTTGACCTAGAAAAGACCATCCCCTTCACAGGTATAGATATCCACACGTGATCAATAGGACAAACTCACCGAGATCGAGATAACACGTAAAAGGAAAATTTATTTCTCCCAAATCCTAACGAGCTATGGAGTTAATCTCCAATATACTCTTTAAAAACTCACCTCCAAAGGGATTCGGATCACAATTAAATTCATCTCAATCCACAGGGAAATACGAGAGGGACGAATTGTGATTAGATTTAGAGGATAGAGATTTGGTCTCGGATTAGAAGATTCATCCAAGTATTCATTCACCAAGGAAGTCCTTGTAAGGTTTAGTCTTGAACTTAGTAATGTTTATGATTTTTTTTTTTTTTTTTGTAGTTATAGGTAAGAAATTTGGATCGAATTGATGAGTATGAATTTTTTTGGATATTATGATGTTTAGACCAGATTAACGCCTAGGTACACCTTTGTTTCGAAGAAAGACTTTAAGTTGTGATCGTTGGTATTGTCGAATAGGCACTAGCAAACACTAGCAGGGTACCCGCGCGTTGCGGCGGCGGGTACCCTGAAATAAAATTTTCCGGTGAATCATGTATTTTAGTTTATTATGTTCTTTTTGACAATAAATTTACGGATACCAAGACTTTCGTTTAGCCCGTCTCTGTTCGGGCTCGAGCCCATTTGGCCCGTTGCCCGTTCGGGCTTGAATATTTGTATAATGTGCTTTATTATTTGTATTAGTGACATTTAATGCATGATTTGTGTTTAAGTTGGTTGTACAATATGCTTGATAATTTGTATTTCTTATGTAAGGGGTGTTTTAATAACTGCATTAATTCTATTTATTAACCAGTTAATTAATTGACTACATTAAATATCTTGACCACATTAATAGTGCTTTGTATTTTGTACATTAAGCTTTAAGACTTGTAAGTTATGTAGTAGAGAAATTTTGTGCAAGCTATTGAACTTCTATAATAAGCAAGCTGAATTTTTAAGTATTTCTATTTATAGAAAGCCTTCCTCCATTATAAGATAGTAAGATAATGTTTTGATGAGAAACTAGGTCTTGAGTTGTAGTTAGGTCGAAATAATCCCAGGAAGCACCAAGTCTTCACAGACTTGGGAGGAATTGAGGTTAGTATGTTGTGTAGAGATAGACCAAATCAAGACAAATAGAGCCACTTAGAAGCCCACTCCTAAGAGCCCAATCGGTAACTCAAATTCAACCCACGTTTAGGGCCCGTGAGCACACTTAGTCGACCCACCAGGAAGACCATGAAACTCAGCTATCAAGCCCAACTAGAACCTCAATATTTCTAGTAGCAGTTCGACCCCAATTAACAACCTATTAATAATATTAGACCCCCTCCTTGACTTAAATAGGCTGCAGCGCAACAAAGTTTTACACTAATCAAAACTGTTGGCATAGCTATATATAACAGACGTGAAATAAAACTCGTATAGCCGAATGTACAAATAAATTCTCACTTTGAACTTACATATAAAACTTGAACTTGACTAATATATTGACTAATATATAGTAAAACTTGACTATATTAAAATGTCATTTTAAGACTTGTCAAAATGTAAAACTTAAACTTGACTAATATATTAAGACTTGTCGAGACATAAAACTTGACTAATATAATAAGACTTGTCACAACATAAAACCTGTCGTCAACTCTAAATAGCCGAAAACACTTATACTTGTAAACTAAATGAACGTCACATATATTAAGTCATACTTTTAGAATCAACATAGACGTACTAAAATATTGAATTTAAATGTGTGAGAACTAGAAATTTAATACTTGAACTAAGGCATGATTATTTAATCTAGGTTGCGTGTTGGTGTCGTGCACAGCGTTCACTGTTCAGACTATTGGAGGTGAGTATTCACAGCCCCTTTTTACCGCTTTACTTATTTGGGGTGGAATGCATGACTTAAATTCTTATTTGAACTTATGACTTTTATTTTATCTGAACTCTTTGAAATTGATTTTGAACCTTAAGACATTATTTTGAGATCATGACTTGTTTTGAACTTTATGTGCCGTACATACTAAATGCAAAGTCTCCCATGTTCGGAGCAATCTAGACAATAATTCTCGCCATGTCGGTGAGTGACAATAATTCTCGACTAGGTGGTTGAGTGACAAAGTCTCCCATGTTCGGAGCAATCTAGACAATAATTCTCGCCATGTCGGTGAGTGACAAATAATTCTCGCCTAGGTGGTGGAGTGACAAAGTCTCCCATGTTCGGAGCAGTGCAAAGTCTCCCTTGTTCGGAGCAGTCATTATTTATTATGTACATGGCATTTTTATTGTGAACTTGATAAACATGTGTTTTTGATTATAAGACGTACAATTTTTTTTATATAATGGTTGTGTAACCATAGGTTACAAGTCTTGTATGGGCAGGACTTGTAACTGAATGGTTGACACTGTCTCTATTATTTGGACCTTTTTTTCTTAAAAACCTTGGACTTCTTTTGAACAAAACCTGTATACTCACCAACTATTTTTATAGTTGACCCGTTTTTCTCATGCATTTCAGGTGATCGTCAGTAAGTGTATTTTATGAAGACATTAGCACTAAGAAGTCTTCATCTGTCATGTTTAGTTGGATGAAATAAAAGTGTTATCTTTTGGAAACAAACCTTTATGTCTCAAATGCTGTTGTTGGCTAAAACGATGTTGTATTAATGTATTGTTTCTTTAAATTTAAATTATGGTATTGTTCTATATCACTCTGCGCTGTATATTGATTTCGTAGCACCCCAAGACCCGAACGCTTCCGCTATGCAACATTTTTTGGGGGTGTTACAGATTGGTATCAGAGCCAGGCTGTTATAGAGAATGCCGATTTTTCTAAAATAAAAATCGCAACTATAACCAGAATAAAGTTTTCTTAAAACACCAAACATCATACGAGTTGACTAGTCCGAGCATTGCATCATTACTCCTCAATTATGCATAGCCTGATCACCTATGCCTAATTCGGGAAGAATCATGCAATGATGGGAGTAGAAGTCTCGAATCATGTTTGGTGGGGTCTTAAGAGTCTGATCACCTGAAACTGCATTAGTCGTGTGTGTATGCATGTCATGTTCGAACAACCATGTTTATATTACTATACTTTATATAGATATATTCATATATGTGCCTTCCCTCTTGCTACATTATGACTTGATAGACTAAGTACGCCCTTGTTCTCGTCGTGTCACAATCACTACGTCTCCAAAACTGTCGTCGTCCCGCAACACCATCCGCCATCGTCCACTTATAACTTACACAACCAAATGTTTTTGGCTTGTTGTAGAAACATGGTCAACACTCGTTCAGGAAGCATCAACAATGAAACCCCAAGAGACAGTGCTGCTGGATTGGCGGATCTCCTCACTCAGATCGTTGCACACATTGAGGCAGGACGAACCAACGAAGGAGCTGGTACCTCGACCAACGGCCATGGATGCAGCTACAAGACTTTTATGGCATGCAAGCCAAAGGAATTTCATGGCACCGAGGGTGCCATTGGCCTGCTATCATGGTTCGAGAATGTCGAGTTGAAACTCAGCATCACTAAATGTGCTGAGGGAGATAAGGTGGAGTTCTCATCCGGTCTACTACAAGGTCGAGCATTGACTTGGTGGAACAACCAGCTACAGACCAGAGGGAGAGAAGCTGCAAATGGATTGTCTTGGGCTGAATTCAAGAAATTACTATCTGAGGAGTACTGCAGAAAAGACGAGGTGCAGAAATTGGAAGCAGAATTTTGGAACCATGTGATGGTGGGAGTGGAAGTTGACAAGTACACGGCCCGTTTCCATGAGCTGTCAAGAATGGTCCCTCACATGGTCTCCACTGTGGAGAAGCTGATTGATCGATACATTTGGGGGTTGATACCTGAAATCAGGAGGGATGTCACTTCATCCAAACCAACCACACTTCAAGACGCTGTGGGCATGGCATATCGCTTGACAAATGATGTGATCAGATCTGGTGGGTTAGCAAAAGGAAACGACAATGGACAAAAGCGGCGGGAGGATCAGCAGGGAAGCCGAGACCAGGACCAGCAGGACAAGCGACAACGAGTAACCAGGAATTATGGAGCACCAACTCAGGAGCGCAAAGGGTATGCAGGCCCACATCCTAAGTGCACACGATGTAACCTCCATCACTCAGGAGATTGCCCAAGGTGCAACAGATGCCAGCAGACGGGTCATCTTAGTCAGTATTGCCCAAACAGAAATGGAGGTCAAGAGCGAAAGCGGACATGCTACGAGTGTGGGAGCCCGGATCACCTCCGAAATGTGTGTCCCAAGCTGAATAGGGCACAAAGGCCAGTGAAGGATAACCTAACTCTCGCTATGGCGATTGGTGAAAATGACCCAAACCGTGGAGGCAATGTCAGCCCAGCCCGAGGACGAGTGTACTTTCTAGGCAACGAGGAAGCTCACTAGGACCCAGCCATCGTGACGGGTACATTCTTTTGAACAGTCACTTTATGTTCGATGTAGGATTTACTTTTGTTCCCTACCCAGTTAACGATGACGACTAACATGAGACCTGACGTCATAAGCCGTAATTAAATGGCTAGCCTTTATTTTTTGATTAGATTTGGCTTAGACAATTCCAAACTTGAGCCGAACCTTCTAGAGGCCTTCACGTAAGATGTAAAAATCTTCCCTTCTAGCAACTTGATTCTAGCTTGATCAAGTGACAGTTCTTGTTTGATGAGTTGCGAAAATCAAGATGGAATCAAGTTGTTACTCAAATTCATGACAATTCCCGGTTAGGGAGTTGTGAGATTAAGTGAGAATTCACTAACCAAAGGTCACGTGAGGGCTAAGCTCGAGAATGGAAAAGTTGACTGTCAAATCTAACCGCAAGGACGAACGTCGGTGGAGCAAACGAACTAAATCTCAAGGACGAGATTTCTTTTTAGGTTGGCAGAATATAACAACCCGTAAATTTCAGGCCATTATTTTAATAATGTGATAGGCTATCTCACTTTCACACAGACTGACACCACACGCAAATCAGGAACAGAAAAAAGTCATGAAATATTAGAAAAATAATTAAGGACTCGGAGAGTATTCTAAATAATATTTAACGATTCTAAAAAATAAAGTCTCTCATAATTATGACGGTTTAGGAAGGATCCGAATTTAAGACAGCTTGACGAAACCCGGGTATTTACTCACTACACTTTAACAAATTAATATACTCAAACTTTAAAAATTATACTCACTATTTAAAAATAAACCCACACTCTTAAATAAAATACACTCTCCCACTCACACCAACTCCAAAACAATAATAAAAAGCTGTGAACCCTATACCTCCATTTCTCCTCTTGTCGCCATCTACTTCTTTTCCCCAAAACTTTCCAGTCGAGACATCACCATCATCCACCACAACCTATGCCATCTCCTTTGACCTAGAAAAGACCATCCCCTTCACAGGTATAGATATCCACACGTGATCAATAGGACAAACTCACCGAGATCGAGATAACACGCAAAAGGAAAATTTATTTCTCCCAAATCCTAACGAGCTATGGAGTTAATCTCCAATATACTCTTTAAAAACTCACCTCCAAAGGGATTCGGATCACAATTAAATTCATCTCAATCCACAGGGAAATACGAGAGGGACGAATTGTGATTAGATTTGGAGGATAGAGATTTGGTCTCGGATTAGAAGATTCATCCAACTATTCATTCACCAAGGAAGTCCTTGTAAGGTTTAGTCTTGAACTTAGTAATGTTTATGATTTTTTTTTTTTATTTTATTTATTTTTTTTTTTTTTTTTTTTTTTTTGTAGTTATAGGTAAGAAATTTGGATCGAATTGATGAGTATGAATTTTTTTGGATATTATGATGTTTAGACCAGATTACCGCCTAGGTACACCTTTGTTTTGAAGAAAGACTTTAAGTTGTGATCGTTGGTATTGTCGAATAGGCACTAGCAAACATAATGTTTTGATGAGAAACTAGGTCTTGAGTTGTAGTTAGGTCGAAATAATCCCAGGAAGCACCAAGTCTTCACAGACTTGGGACGAATTAAGGTTAGTATGTTGTGTAGATATAGACCAAATCAAGACAAATAGAGCCACTTAGAAGCCCACTCCTAAGAGCCCAATCGGTAACTCAAATTCAACCCACGTTTAGGGCCCGTGAGCACACTTAGTCGACCCACCAGGAAGACCATGAAACTCAGCTATCAAGCCTAACTAGAACCTCAATATTTCTAGTAGCAGTTCGACCCCAATTAACAACCTATTAATAATATTAGACCCCCTCCTTGACTTAAATAGGCTGCAGCGCAACAAAGTTTTACACTAAACAAAACTGTTGGCATAGCTATATATAACATACGTGAAATAAAACTCGTATAGCCGAATGTACAAATAAATTCTCACTTTGAACTTACATATAAAACTTGAACTTGACTAATATATTGACTAATATATAGTAAAACTTGACTATATTAAAATGTCATTTTAAGACTTGTCAAAATGTAAAACTTAAACTTGACTAATATATTAAGACTTGTCGAGACATAAAACTTGACTAATATAATAAGACTTGTCACAACATAAAACCTGTCGTCAACTCTAAATAGCCGAAAACACTTATACTTGTAAACTAAATGAACGTCACATATATTAAGTCATACTTTTAGAATCAACATAGACGTACTAAAATATTGAATTTAAATGTGAAAGAACTAGAAATTTAATACTTGAACTAAGGAATGATTATTTAATCTAGGTTGCGTGTTGGTGTCGTGCACAGCGTTCACTGTTCAGACTATTGGAGGTGAGTATTCACAGCCCCCTTTTTACCGCTTTACTTATTTGGGGTGGAATGCATGACTTAAATTCTTATTTGAACTTATGACTTTTATTTTATCTGAACTCTTTGAAATTGATTTTGAACCTTAAGACATTACTTTGAGATCATGACTTGTTTTGAACTTTATGTGCCGTACATACTAAATGCAAAGTCTCCCATGTTCGGAGCAATCTAGACAATAATTCTCGCCATGTCGGTGAGTGACAATAATTCTCGACTAGGTGGTTGAGTGACAAAGTCTCCCATGTTCGGAGCAATCTAGACAATAATTCTCGCCATGTCGGTGAGTGACAAATAATTCTCGCCTAGGTGGTGGAGTGACAAAGTCTCCCATGTTCGGAGCAGTGCAAAGTCTCCCTTGTTCGGAGCAGTCATTATTTATTATGTACATGGCATTTTTATTGTGAACTTGATAAACATGTGTGTTTGATTATAAGACGTACAATTTTTTTTATATAATGGTTGTGTAACCATAGGTTACAAGTCTTGTATGGGCAGGACTTGTAACTGAATGGTTGACACTGTCTCTATTATTTGGACCTTTTTTTCTTAAAAACCTTGGACTTCTTTTGAACAAAACCTGTATACTCACCAACTATTTTTATAGTTGACCCGTTTTTCTCATGCATTTCAGGTGATCGTCAGTAAGTGTATTTTATGAAGACATTAGCACTAAGAAGTCTTCATCTGTCATGTTTAGTTGGATGAAATAAAAGTGTTATCTTTTGGAAACAAACCTTTATGTCTCAAATGCTGTTGTTGGCTAAAATGATGTTGTATTAATGTATTGTTTCTTTAAATTTAAATTATGGTATTGTTCTATATCACTCTGCGCTGTATATTGATTTCGTAGCACCCCAAGACCCGAACGCTTCCGCTATGCCACATTTTTTGGGGGTGTTACATGTAAATAGTCACTCTCTGTTGTGCCTGTGCAGCTTACCCCGACAATTGGACCAGAAAAAAAAGGGTATGTCTTTCACTTCAATGAAAAATCGTCATTATCAAGGTTCGTGCACTCTATATTAGCTATTTCTTGACGAAAAAAAGTATACATTGTTAGTCATTCTATACTAATTAATGCATTCGTTCTAAAAGAGACGTGCAACTATCAGGAACTCCAGGCACACTTATATACATGAATCCTGAGAGTAACGAGGCACAAGCTATGGCTTTGGAGTAAAACCATTTACATACAGAGTTATGAACGTAAAACCATTTGTACTGAATCAATTGTATTTTATTGGTTCCTCGCCAACAGGAACGAAGTTAGAGTTGGAAAGTTCAATAGGCAAGCTGATTTTTTTCTATAACGGGTCAAGTGAGAAAAATATACTATACTTAGTTTAAAAGGAAACATTTTTTACGCGTTTCTTTAGCTAACCTTTTTCGGATACCCATTTTATTCCAAAGCCTGGTCATTTCTCCGCAAAAACATTTGTCTGCGACTGCTGTGAGCATGCATGATTATTTGCAGGTAACTTACTGTCTTATATATCTACATTTCATTGTGTCAGGAAGTTGGTTTTCACTATCTGAGGGACAATCTTGCTGGAAACAGTAGCCAATTGATGGCAATATGGACATGTGTGATTCAGTTACGTTAAAAGACAAGTTGGACGAGATCTTGCCATTTCACTAACGCTTGCAGAAACGCTATATTTTTTGATGTCCTGTTGCTGCAAATTCGTTCATCATACAGCAGCAAAGGATCTCATTGTTTTGCTTTGAATGTCGTTTGCTGCTGCTACGATGGCTGGGCTTTCATCAGCAAACAGTAGGGGTACTATGGGAAGTAGAGATCAACATAGCTCCAATGATTCTCCTACGTTGGTATTTTTTGCAGGTGGAAAGCAACTTAGCAGATATTTAACCCTTTAATCAAGCTATTCAGCAACAGCATGTTCTCGATGAAGGTGATGATGAGAGCACTGACTTCATGTCTGGTGATATATACACACTGACATACTAAAAGGCAGATGTTCAGAGTGACACGACATCAAATTCAGCAAACACTAAATCTTCAAAATCGGGGCCGAGTTCGGATTTACCTACGCGTCAAATTTAAGTTGTATAATAAGTAAAGGTTGGGTTCAGATACATAATAACTTTGTTTTTCTCAAATAAAACCCATTAGATAGTAATCGTTGTTTTTCATTGGATTCCGGAGTCTAAAAAATTAGCAAACACCCCCGTATCCGCATGAAATAAAGCAGGAAAAAAAAATCCACCCCGCCACAACGCGGCGGGGGCGTTTCTTCCTCGTTAACTACAACTTACATTATTGAACTTTTTATTTTTTGTTCGCATAAGTTTTAAATGCCGCAGTGAAACGTGGCCAACTAAAATACTTGTTTAAGTCCACGTCTAAAGGCTTATATACGAATTGAGAAATATACACACAACAAGGGGTAAATATCATCTCCCTTTTACATACGGTCTAATTTAGGCAGGTGGAGTCAAGGTCAATTTTATGTCGTACTATTTGTCAGTTTTTAGTAATTTCACATCATGTCAATTTATAGAGGTACGTAGCTAGCTAAATATTTAAGTCAAGGTCAATGTTATATTCATACGCACACCTACCACATCATGGAGGAAAATTAAAACAAAAGCGCTCAAAAAGTTTACCAAAATATTCACGGAATATTATGCCTGCTTGACTGCTTCGAACTGCACGGCAGTTGCCTGCTTTTTTTTTTATAAAAAAGAGACACCACTTCTATAAACATGTCAATTACACCTTTTTTCTTGCTTCACCCTCTACACCTTATAACCCAATGTAACCTCATTTTTCACAGATCTTCACCACATCCAGCGCCAAAATCTCCGGCCAAAAAAAGTTGCCACTAAAATCATTTCAAACTCCATGAGTTTTTCAAGGACCAATCCAAATCACGAAGAGCAAATCATATCAGGTTTGATTATACTATTTAAAATGTTCTTCATTGTTGAATTCATTCTTTTTCTCAAAAAAATTGCTAAGAAAATTATGTCAAGTGGATATGGTCCATTGAAACCAGGTGAAGAAATAATTAAATTGATCTTAGTGTTGGTTTTACTCATTTTTATACTTCTTATGTTTATGGTCCTGTTCATGGGCAAGGTGAGAATTTTTGTTGGTTTTTTTTAGTGTGCTTTTGAATGATTAGAGTGGTGTCAGTAAGTTTGAGTTGCTAAAATTAGTTAGAGATGACATGTGTTTTTATGAAATGTGTTTGATATGCATAAAAATATTTTGATCGAATTGCCTAATTTGATAAAATGTCTTTTCAAGTAGTAAGACATTGTTGTTAAAAAAAAAGTAGTAAGACATCATATGGATTTATTGTAGTTAAGGCTCTATAAGCATATGAAAACTACGATCCTTGTTAGTTGTTGCCATCTATTGCTAATACGAAGTACTAATATAGCATGAATAACTAGTCATTCATATTAAGGGGTGTTTGGATGTTTATAAATATCAGAATGATTGTTGCAACTTTGTAGAGTCATAATCAACGCAGGAAAAGAATGAGAAAAAGTCTTCTGAAAGCGTTAATTATGTTAAGTTTTCTTAATAAATGGGAAATAAGTGGTGTGTGAAACTGACCCGGCCAACACTAAAGATGAAAAATTCTAAACTGAACCTATTCTGACCCGTTACCCAATCCGCCTGACCTGCTCATCTTACCACTTCTGCTGATGTCGATATCTTTTATTTCAGAATCAACCAGCTTTAGAGAAAGACAGATACAAGATCCGTCAAGCCTTTATAGCAGCACCTGGGAACTCGCTTATAGTTGCTGATTATGGGCAGGTAAAATATCAAATCACCATATAATTTTGAAATTCAACGGGGCGCACACAGACTATTAATTTATGCATGTCTTATACATGAGTAGCTGGAGCTTCGGATTCTTGCACATCTAGCTGGCTGTAAAAGTATGTTGGACGCCTTCGAAGCTGGGGGTGATTTCCATTCAAGAACCGCAATGAACATGTATCCTTACATCCGTGATGCAATTGAGAGCAAGGAGGTTCTTCTTGAGTGGCATCCTCAACCTGGTCAAGAAAGTCCACCCGTTCCTCTTTTAAAGGTAAAGAAAATCTTATTCTTATCTTAATTTTATGAATGATGTACCTTTTGTTTGGATTTACTTGTTGGAACTGATTATCTGATTTTTGCAACATGGATAAATAGATTATGTAGGTCAAATAATCAGTTTCGTACCAGGTGCAACACAACTTTTTCTGTTAGAGTAAAAACTTACGTGTTATCCGTTGTAGACTTTTACTCCAATTTAAGAAAACCACTCATTTATTTCAGTAAAATGTTCCAAAATCCAAACACTAAATTGGATTTTGCATTTTGTAAGTGATAATTTTTATATTGTACTTCAACTCATAATAATCACCTAATAATTTTTGAATAAACAGATTTTGCTTTTTATTATGTGAGATATAAGCAGTTTCATACAAGCTACAACAAAAATGATTTTTGACGGGTAAATTAAGTTGCATATTTTACCCTTCTTTTGATGAAAGACTTTTACTCATGTTTCTTAGAGAACGTAATTATCTGATTCTGAGTATTCAGTATCACATAATGATTTCCAAAGCACATACCCAAACATCAATTTAAGGCATCAATGATCTCATTGCATATGGGAAAACTGCTGTAGGACTTGCACGTGATTGGAAGGTAAAATTCCAATTATTGGAACAGTTGTAATTTGATTTATTAAAATGGTGGTTAATATTTTCTTGATTGAAGGTTTCGGTAAGTGAAGCAAGAGAAACGGTTGCTCGATGGTATAGTGATAGAGCAGAAGTTCTAAAATGGCAAGAAGCACGTAAACAAGAAGCTCGTAAAATTGGCTGTGTATATACATTCTTAGGACGTGCATGTACTTTCCCGTCCACAAAACATGCCAGTCCATCTCAAAGAGGTCACATCGAACGAGCTGCTATTAACACTCCCGTCCAGGTTTTGTTTCTTTGAACATCTAATGCTATTCATTATCATCCGTCATTATGCAAATAACCCGTTATCTAATAGATAAAATTTTCTAATTGTATATATATATATGAACAGGGTAGTGTTGCAGATGTTGCTATGTGTGCCATTTTGGAAATATCTAAGAACGCGCGGCTAAAAGAGCTAGGGTGGAAGCTGCTTTTACAGGTGCGCGTGCTGTGGATGCATGTTTTGAATATGATTATTTATTGCAATAACCAGTTTCTAGTGTTCGGTGTGATCTACTTTTGTATATGATTATTTACGAGTCAAGTAATTGGTTTTTATTGATCTTGATAAAATTTTGAACACAAGTTCATGATGAAGTAATACTGGAAGGGCCAACAGAGTCGGCCGAGGTTGCAAAAGCAATAGTCGTAGATTGCATGTCAAAGCCCTTTGATGGCAAAAATATCCTCAAAGTTGATTTATCAGTTGATGCAAAATTCGCCAAAAATTGGTACTCTGCCAAGTAGAAACCGAGTAAATGGCATTTGACATCCGATGACTGCTCATTGGAAATGATGACAAATTGACTAGTCATATGAGTTTTTGGAGCTTCATGGGGGTCCTTTAGAATAGTTTTGATTTTGCATAGATCCCTTGTGTTGTATATAACTTTTGGAATCTAGGTGACTATACGATGTTAACTTGCATTGTAAATGTAAAAAAGATGTTGAATGCATTTTTTGTAACAATTTGACGTATATGTTTTTGTGTCTTTTAATCTTCTCGCATTATGCAAAATTAACAAGAGAACAACAATTTGTTACAAAAATCCATACTTCATTACTTAAAAAAACATGGTAAATTGACCATTACAACTTACTTGGTCAATTAAAACAACAACACTAATCATAAACAGGTCTTATACTTAAGAGACAATTACATAAACAAAAAAATCCAACCAACTTGCAATTAACCACATCTTCAATCTCAGCAGTAGTAACTGAAAAGGATGAGCAGCATAAAGAGCTTACTAGCAGCAGAAACTTTCAACAATCGAGCAACACTAAAATTGTAGGAGCAGCACAAACAATAACGAGCAGCATTAAGTGTCGATAAGCACCATTAAGTGCAAGATATATCCTGAAGAGTACACGCAGAAAACATACAAAAAAATTAATGCAAAGCATATCCACAGAATGAATTGGAATTGTTCTGTTGAGGAATACAAACGATATGGCAGACAGCTCCAAAAATCGGGTTTGTCATCAACTAGTTAAAGTAATATTTTAAACGGGATATAAACTATTCAGTGATGTTATAGAATAGTTTATCTAGTCAAGTAAAGTAATATTTTCTCGTACCTTCCTATGGACAGAAGCAGCCTGCAAATGAGCTATCAACCCAAGCCAGTAAGCATTAGACTTGGTTTCAGCCTCGTGTTTCATCAGCAGGGTTCGTTTGGCCTAATAAAATACAAAACCATACTTCAAGCATCAGATCCATAACTATTTAGATGCACATGTGATAGAATACAAAACCATATTTCAAGCATCAGTATAAGTTTAATTAAGAAACGAACCCGATCCAATTCTTGTTCGGCTATCCTTTTACTATGCAAGCCTCTGAGGACACACTTGCAAGCATCAACAGCCCTATGTACCTGGATTACACTACATGTTAAAAAATTTATAAAAAAATAACTGTAACCAACATGAGATGCTACAATTAAACTAAACTAACGCACCTTGTGAGTAATTGATCGTTCCAAACTTTTTGGAATAGAACGATAATATGATAAATACAGTTGTCTAGCTCTATCAAATGCATTTTCAAGCCATACACTATGCTGCAATATGGCCAAACCATGTCAAAATCAAATTGAAGATAAAATATAAACATCATATGTAATTCTATCATGTGAAATTGGTTGAGAGGCGATATTTACCTCGAGTACCGTATGAAGCAACTGGAAAGCAGCATGCATTCCATTATCTCGTGTGGTAAATCGGAACTCCATACAAAGAAATTCTTCTGTTGACTCCAATGAACAATTAATCAGATGGTTCACGCAGAACAGCTCTACTTGAAAATAAGTATTCATAAATAAAATTTAATACTTGTATGTACACACATAACGAATGCATATTTTTAACTTATAAAATTTGCAAGTACCAGAATGCTGGTTAAAAAAGTGACATACTACCTGAACTTGGTTCTTGGTGTGTGAACATGGGCTCTGGCTCTTCATCAGTTTAAGAATTTAACTGGGATTGTACAAATTTCAAGGAGATCAACTGCAAGCACAAACCTAACTTTACTATATAATCCAACATAACCTCCTTTGTTGCTATGTCAAAAAGATCATAGTTTTCATATGCTTATAGAGCCTTAACTACAATAAATACATATGATGTCTTACTACTTTTTTTTAACAACAATGTCTTACTACTTGAAGAGACATTTTATCAAACACTTGTTTGGCAATTCGCTCAAAACATTTTTATGCATATCAAACACATTTCATAAAAACACATGTTATCTCTAACTAATTTTAGCAACTCAAACTTACTGACACCACTCTAATCACTAAAAACCACACTAAAAAAAACCAACAAAAATTCTCACCTTGCCCATAAACAGGACCATAAACATCAGAAATATAAAAATGAGTAACACCAACACTAAGATCAATTTAATTATTTCATCTGGTTTCACTGGACCATATCCACTGGACATAATTTTATTAACAATTTTTTTTGAGAAAAAGAATGAATTCAACAATGAAGAACATTTTGAATAGTATAATCAAACCTGATATGATTTGCTCTTCGTGATTTGGATCGGTCCTTGAAAAACTCATGGAGCTTGACATGATTTTAGTGGCAACTTTTTTTGGCGGGAGATTTTGGCGCTGGATGTGGTGAAGATCTGTGAAAAATGATGTTACTATTGGGTGAAGCAAGAGAAGGGGTATAATTGACATGTTTATATAAGTGGTGTCCCTTTTTTATATAAAAAAAAGCAGGCAACTGCCTGCAGTTGGAAGCAGGCATCATATTCCCAAATATTTAACCACAAATCTTAGGTTGATCGAGGAAAAAAAACTGTGAAACTTTTTGAAAATTTGTTTTTTATAGCTTTTCTTTTGATGAGAAAAAAGAGAAAATCAATATATGAAAAAAAAAACATATATATATATATATATATATATATATATATATATATATATATATATATATATATATATATATATATATATATATATATATATATATATATATATATATATATATATATATATTCTTTGGAAAGGTGAATAGAAAAGTTTTAAAATTTGGGAATATTAGAGCAGATGCAATGGTAACCTAAAGTTAAACTTTAACACACTGCCACGTCAGCGCCACATCAGCTTTAATATTTTCACATTTAACTCAAAAAAACACCCACTTTCATAATTCACCTTAACTCAACTTTAACTCAAATTTTTTCAAACTCAACCCCTAAACTTATAATAATACTTCATTTATTAAAAACATAACATTCATTAAAAACATATTACATTACATAGTTAATAAAAAAAAGTTGCAACAAAATTAAAAATAAATAAATAAATAATAACGAAATTAAAAAAAACACAAAAATAACCAAACTACAACATAAAAAAAATATACAATACTAAATCTAGTGACAAGGTTGGAGGTTATATTTTCTGACGATTCGATCTTTTTCGTCATTGATCCAACAAACAACGTTTGGATCCTTCCCGTCAGTGTCCATCATCAAAAATTTCATTTCCTCCAATCTTGTTATCGTCACATCTTTTATTTGGGCTGCCCGATACGCCGCTTGGGCGGTTTCCCGTTTCAAACGATACTCGGTTGTCATAGCCTTCCTGAATTGGCTAGACGAGCTCGTTCCTCCGGTACTCGCTCCCCCCGTACTTGTCATGCTCTCGGATCTAGTTTTCTTTGAAGCATGCTTTGTTCCCATAGGACGTGAGTGTTCATCACGACCAAACAACGCCTCGTTTGTTTGGCTTGGGACATCTCCGGTTAAATCAACCCCTTCCGGCGCGTCCCATTTCATATGAGCCCGCAAAACCTCCCAAGCCTCCTCGTTGTTAAACGGAGCGGTTCTTTGCTCGTCCCGATACATTTGTTTGGCGCGTTTAAGGATATCCATGTCACTTTCCTCACTTTTTTGTTGGCGTTGGGAACGTTTGTAATAGGCGTTGAACTTTGTGCAATCACGGTTCAACGTTTTCCATTTTCCTTGAATCATATCCTTGTTTCGCTTTTAAAAATTGAGTCTATTAAACTCATTTTTCACCCGTTGCCAAAATGTATTCTTGCTTTGTGAACGACCCACTTGTGAATCCTCGGTCGCGGCCACATAACACGTGGCAAGTAATTTTTCCTCGTGTTGGTTCCAACGTTTGATGAAGTCGGTATTTTCTTCATCCTCCTCCAATGGTTCGGGGTCTTTCATTTTTTTTTCCTTTCGTTTGTCACCCCGTTTGTATGGCTTTGGAGGAGACGTAGGTGTCTCGGGAACATCATGGGTTTCTGTTTGAGATTGTTGTGATTGTTGTGTGAATTTAAGATTAGAGAAATTGGTGTTTAGGTTCTGTTGTTGTTGTTGTTGTTGTTGTTCCCAATATAGCATTCGTTGATGCTGTAAGTAAAGTTCTTGGCTCGACAAGCCAAGTGGGTTAGGGATTGGGTTGTTGGGTGATGGTGCGTTCGGGTTTGAAGATGACCCGGCGTTTGGGTTATTCCACCCGGTGTTTAGGAGATTCTTGAAACTATCATCGTCGTTTGGGTTAAACCCGGACTTTTTTTTTTGTGGAAGTTTGAAGATGGAAGTATATGATGTATTAGATTGATTTGTGGAAGTGTGAAAAAAAAATGTTGTGTTAATTGGGTATTTATAAGAGAGTGAAAATGGTTTTGAATTATTATTATTATTATTATTATTATTATTATTATTATTATTATTATTATTATTATTATTATTATTATTATTATATAAGATAGCCGTTTGATGATAACGGTCAAATTGAAAGGGGGGTGAATTGATTTTTTTTTTTTTTTAATTTTTGAATTCAACAGCTATATGGGACGTTATAGGGGGTGAGGTGATTTTTTTTCTTTTTTTTTTTTTTTTTTTTTTTTTTTTTTTTACAAATACAGCCCTTAACGCAGCGTTAAAGGGTTAACGCAGCCCTTTGACGCTACGTTAACGTATGTTGCTTGCAATGGTTAACGCAGTAACGCAGCAACGCAACACTGCGTTAAACCTTAACGCAACCCTGCGTTAACTGTTGCCTCTGCTCTTATAAGAGTATTAGGTACCTTCTTGTATTGTGATATGGTATCATGAAAGGTGAATAGAAAAGGTTTAAAATTTGGGAATATTATAAGAGTATTAGAGCATTTGCAATGGTAACCCGGAGTTAAAGTTTAACACACTGCCATGTCAGCTTTAACCCTTTCAACTTTAACTCAAAAAAAACACCTGTTATCTTAACTCACCCATAACACCACATTTTGGGCCCCATTTTTTTTTTCTTTTCCATTTATAAAATACAAAAAAACATTTTCTTTAAAGTTACAAAACTAAAATTTACAATAACTAGTATTTTTTTTACTTTTGATAAAAAATAGAAAAAAAAGAAAAAAAAAAAAAACACAAGGACTGAAATTGTAATTCGGGTAAAATTGTTTTCTTCAACATCTTGCACTAAAATTTCGATCTGGAAATTTACACACACTAAAACACACACATAACACACAGAGTATATAAAGACACATCAAAATACATACCAAAATACACACCAAAACCCATTTAAATAGGAAGAAAAAAAAAAGAAAAGAAAAAAAAGGGGTTTAACGTCACGTTAAGGGGTTAAAGTGGGGACATTAACGCACTCTTAACGCAACTTTTTGGTGTGGTTAACGCACCTCATGTTAAGGTTTAGCGCACCCCCTACGTTAACCGTTGCAAATGCTCTTAGGTACCTTCTTGTATTGTGATATGGTATCATGAAAAAAGTGCTCACACTTGAACATTTTTTCCCACACCACACAAAACACTTCTTTCTCCATTTCAGGTGTCATGGGACACCCCTCGCCTACACATAACCTACTAAAAAAAATGCTCAACCGCTTTGCTGGTCATGATGGCACGAGGCAGGAAAACACCGCCCTTAGTGTCATGTTGGCGCCATTGTGTTGGCGTTATGGTACCGACCCATGCTAAAACGCCTAGGTACCGTATGCTCGAAATGGTAAAGAATTTTAAGTACCTAATTGCATTGTTGCAGGACCAGTTAAGAATTTTGACGCATGTTGAGGTCAAGTCCTGACCGGATCTAAACACACGAATTGTGTTGGAGATACTTTGAGTGTATACTTAGTAGCACGTGGAATTTACCACCAAGTACTTAGAAGATTTAGTGTTTGGTGATTGTATGTGATCTTATGAATGTAACAGTAAGAATGATAACACACAGTTTAACCAAACGATTATAGCTTCAATATATTACGAGTGGTCTTGGAATATCACAAGAATTACAATGAGATCGTGAAGCTATATTAGTCATGCATGTATATAAAACTTAACCTAGGATCTCCTTTTATAGGACAAGGAGTCCTTTACAAGTAAACTATTTTACGTATCAATCTATACAAATAAGATATACATCATATCTTTTCTATATTTATCCATGCACGATTCAGTCTTTATCTAATAAACAGTACTAACTCTTCTTGTTCCAACAGTACTAACTGGCTTAGTACTGATAGTATATTCTTGAACGATCTTCAGTAGTACTAATTTATGTATGAGCAGTACTAACTGTTAGTTTAATTCCCAACAATCCTCCCCTAAACTTATGATTTCTATGTAAATCAGTAAGTTTTTCAAATTAAACTCCAATGTTGATGATGGGGTGGATTCTTTCAAACACTTATCTTCAATCTTGAATCACTTGAGAATTTTCTTCACATATAAGCTTTTGAAGAAACCATAACAGTAAGTACTCCATTAAAATCTTCACAATCTTCACAATTATCTCTGATTTTGAGTTGATATCCTCCCCTGAGTTACATAATCATCTTCAACAGCAACGAATTCCTCCCCTGTTTGGAAGAATCTTCACCATAACATATGACATGTAATCTCAGCTTCCATTATGACAATATGTACAAGTTTCCATCAATTCAGTTGTGTAGTTTCAAACTGCTCTCAACACTTCCAGATGTGTAACCTTTTGAGAGAGGTGAATCATAGAGCATAAACTCAGAATGAAACCAAGTTTAAACCATCAGTGCAAACTAGTTGAAACTAGCAGTACAAACTGTTTAGCAAAAATTTTCAGAGATTAGGATAAACTCAATGTGGAGATGAAAACAGTTTTGTCCACTTATAGTTTTTAGCAAACTATCAGCTATCAACGGATTTGATATGTCTTTACCAATAGCCGTTTGCTATGGACTAGTCAACTCTTTACACTTAGATATGGTGAGTTGATGACCATCCAGTTTTTGGTAAACTGTCAACCATGAACGGATTTGATTAGTCTTTACCAAAAACCGTTTGATCTGGACTAGTTGGTTCTTATGTGGATTAGACATGGTGAACCAATTACCATTTGTTGTGTGACAGACACTCACACTTGACATTTCAAACCACCATTCTTTTCAAAGCACAATCCAATCCAGAATTTACAAATTGCAACCATTTTGCTTATTCAACCTGCAAATGTTAGTCCAAAACCAAAGAAAACACAATACAGAATATTTTCCTTTTTGATAGCTATTATTTTGACTAACAAATTCCATAAGCAGTACTTAAAATTATTCAAGCAGTACAAACTATACACATAGCACAACTAGCAGTACAAAAACCAAAAACACTTAGACATTAATCTTTTGAAGGATTAAGCATTCCAATATCTGTTACCAAGTACTGAAACCTTCCTACATCAAAACCTTATGTTAATAAATCAGCAAAGTTGTCATCAGTGTGGATTTTGACAACCTGAACTAACTTCTTTTCAGCACAGTCTCTTATAAAATGATGTCTAATTTCAATGTGTTTAGTTTTGGAATGTTGAACTGGATTTTTAATGATACACATTGTACTGCTATTGTCTATATATATAATTGTATTTAAGAAATTGTACCCATAGTCAAGCAACCGATTTTGAATCCAGAGAACTTGAGCACAACAACTTGCTGCTGCTACATATTCTGCTTCTGTTGTTGAAGTAGCCACCATAGTCTGCTTTTTACACTGCCAAGAGATTAATCTGCATCCCAAGAACTGACAACCTCCTGTTGTTGACTTTCTATCCATGCTTGCACCAGCATAATCCGAATCAGAAAATGCTACTAGATCAAATGCAGACTCTTTAGGATACCATAGTCCAAGGTTTGGTTGACCTTTAAGGTATATGAAGATCCTCTTGACTGCTGTCAGATGAGACACCTTAGGATTGACTTGGAATCTTGCACAGGCACAAACTGCAAACATAATGTCCGGCCTAGATGATGTAAGATACATCAGGGACCCAATCATAGATCTATACATGTGCACATCCACATCATCACCACTGTGATCTTTCAATAACAAATGTGTCTCCTTATCAACTGGTGTGCTAACAACCTTGGCATCTGTGAATTGAAATTTTCTCAAAATTTCACCAACATATTTAACTCGAGAGATAAAAATTCCATCTGGCTTCTGCTGTACTTGAAGTCCAAGAAAGAAAGTAAACTCACCCATAGAGCTCATATCAAACTGATCTTTCATTAATTGCTCAAACTCTCTGCACATTTCTTTCTTTGTAGAACCAAAGATGATGTCATCTACATAGACCTGTACCAATAGAATATCACCCTTGTTCTTTTTAATAAAGAGAGACTGATCAATTTTCCCTCTATGAAACCCATTCTTCAAAAGATATTTAGCAAGAGTTTCATACCAAGCTCTTAGAGCCTGATGCAATCCATATAGAGCTTTTACCACTTTATAAACCTTGTCAGGATGGTCTGGGTCTATAAAACCTGGAGGTTGAGAAACATAGACCTCCTCATCAATAGTACCATACAGAAAGGCACTTTTCACATCCATTTGATAGACCATAAACCCCATAAATGAAGCATAAGCAAGAAATAATCGTATTGCTTCAATCCTGGCAACAAGAGCAAAAACCTCCTCATAATCTATCCATTCTTCCTGAGTGTAGCCTTGTGCTACAAGCCTTGCTTTGTTCTTAATAACAATACCCCTTTCATCCTTCTTGTTCCTGAATACCCACTTAGTACCAATCACTCTCATCCCCTTTGGTAGATCAACCAGAACCCAAACCTTCTGAATTTTGAATTGAAGTAGCTCTTCTTGCATTGCCTCAACCCAACTTGATTCTTCTAAAGCCTTTAACACATTCTTGGGTTCAATCTGAGATAGGAAACATACAAACATACACTCATGCTCATCTTCATGATGTTTTTCCTCATACACAACACTAAGAAAACCATCGTGATCTGGATCTTGACTCTGTCTTCTTGTCTTGACTCCAGATTGTACATCTCCAATGACATTGGTAAGTGGATGATTCCTATTCACAATTGTTGAAGAAGTAGAAGGAGCTTCATAGTTGATAGGCATATTGTGCAGACCATCTCCAAAGGAATCAAAATCATCAATTTGGGGAGCAGTGGTAACTGGTGGATCAAGATTAAGTTGACTTGGTCCAGCATTATCAACATTCTGGTCAACAGTAGAAACTTGTGACTGACCAGTACTAATGCCATTTGTACTGCTCTTTGGAATTTCAGTTTCGTGTCCCTCTTGTCCAATGCCTACATCAGCTTCCTTCTCTTTGTTTACACCACTTGATGATGGAATATCATCATTCTTTGTAAAAGAACTATACAGTGGACTATCTTCCATGATTGGCATCAATAGACAATCTTCATCATCTTCATCTTCAGAACCTGTATTTTTGTTAGTGTTTGTACCTACAACAGGCACATAATTCATGGAATCTGAAAGACTGTCAATATCAAAGATCCAATCTGGACCAAGACCTGCAACATTTTTGTTTATTCTCCAAAAATTCTATGTGCAGAGTCTCTTCTACATGCTTGGTGCTTGTATTGTACACCCTAAAAGCCTTACTGTGCAGAGAATAACCAACAAAGAAACCTTCCTCAGATTTCCCATCAAACTTTCCTAGTTGGTCTTTGGTATTAAGGATAGTAACATGACAACCAAAAGGTCTCATGAAGCTTAAAGCAGGGGTTCTACCTCTAAGAAGCTCATAAGCAGTCTTATTGTGAGGTTGCACAACTAAAACCCTATTCAACACATAACAAGCAGTGCTAACTGCTTCAGCCCAAAATGAAACTGGTAGCTTAGAGTCAGCTAACATTGTCCTAGCAGCCTCTATAAGAGTCCTATTCTTTCTCTCAGCTACTCCATTTTGCTGTGGGGTTTTAGCTACACTAACTCCCTCTTAATACCTTTTTCTCTGCAAAATTCATCCATCACCCTATTCTTAAATTCAATCCCATTGTCACATCTAATTATTTTAACTTTCTTATCAACTAGGTTTTCTACTTCAACAATGAAGGTCTTAAGGATTTCACTTGTCTCATCCTTAGTTTTCATAAAGAATACCCAAGAAAACCTACTGTAATCATCAGTAACAACAAGACAGTATCTTTTAAAATTCAAGCTATTCACTGAAGTAGGACCAAATAAGTCCATATGCAACATATATAAAGCTTGAGAAATAGAGTTCTGGGCCTTTGGCTTACATGAGGCTCTGTGTTGCTTACCTTTAAGGCAATAAACACAGGTTTGGTCATTCAGAAAAGTTTTGTTAGGTAATCCTCTAACCAAACCATTTTTAGCAATTTTGTTAATGGTTTTAAAATTAACATGACCAAGCCTTCTGTGCCACAACATTGATTCTTCCAATGTGGCTTTTGCAACAAGGCAAGTAAGACCTTCTTTAGGAACAAGGTTGTTCATCTCAATACTATATGTATTACCCTTTCTAGGGATTTTAAGCAATACTTGATTTTCATCAGGTAGCTTGAAATCAGGAGAAAGAATAAGACAGTCAGTATCAGTAAAAAGAACCATATTCTTTTTATCACATATCTGTGATACACTAAAGAGGTTGTACTTTAACTCTGGTACAAAATACACATTATCAAAATCAAGATTACCAGTTTTAATTACACATTTACCCGTAATCCTTCCTCCAACACCACCTCCAAAGATAACAGGTCCTCCATCCAGAGCAATGAAGTCTGAAAGGTATGACATGTTACTAGTCATGTGCCTGGAACATCCACTATCTGAGTAGCCTCTGTCTTCTTCACCATTTGAAGGATGTTCCTGCACACAAAATAAAGGTTTTAGTGCCTTTTGGGGACCCAAACCATCACTGGCTTAGATCTTCCTTGTGCATCAATATGAGAAAGTTTATTGGAATTCATTGATGCACCATTGGGTTTGTTAAATTTTCTAACCCAATGTGCTGAGGCCTTGACAGTATTGCCCCATTTACCCTTAACAGCATTAAAGTTTCTAGTAGTAGGAACTGCTGACCTAGCAGTTGGAACTGCTGGCCTAGCAGTTGGAACTGCTGGTTTAGCTTTAGACACCCATTTTTTAGAGTTAATTACACAAATGGTCACTGTGGTTTACCGGGTCTTGCATATTTGGTCACTATACTTTTTTTTCGCCGGGTTTGGACATTGTGGTTTATGTTTTTTACGGATCCAAGCCAAAATCGTTAACTGAGTTAAATATTTCGTTAAGTCAACACACGTGACCATCACGTGAGGGATATTTTTGTCATTTCCTATTTCCCTCTCTTTTGCCTCTATAGTCCCAAGAAATACTCTTTAGATCATAAAATTAAAACCCCAAAACACTAACTCACACCAACTATCCGATCAAAAAAATTAAAAAAAATCAATGTGATTGCGAAATAATGGTTGATTTAAATGAATGTACTCTTCGAAAAGAAGGAACGACCTTTGATCCTAATCAAGCATACGGTATGTTGTTTATGAGTGACAGAAAATTTAATGGAATTATCGTAGTATATGTTGTTAATTAAATAATGGGATGTGTTTTTTTTCAGGTAATTCAAACCCTACACGTTTTACATTGGAGATACATCATGGAGGTTTTTTTACAATGGGTTCAAGAAGGCGTTACATGAATGGTAAGGTTAATTGGTTTGATGCAGTTGATATAGATGAGTTTTCAGTGATAGAACTTAAAGATATGTTAAGAAGTTTGGGTTACAAAGAGGAAGACACTATGTACTTCCATTTTAGAATGCCTAATAAGGATTTAGATACTGGATTACATCCACTAGCTAATGACAGTGATGTCCTACATTTGGAAAAGTTTTTAGGAAAAAATAAGGTGATTGAGGTATACATGGAACTATGGTTGTCTAGTATAGATATTTTTCAACAATCTACCAATAAGCCAAAGGTTACATTTGATGTCCCACAACAGTCTAAGAACATAGAACATGATGGGGATGTTGTCATGAATTCACAGCCATGGGCCAATGCATTTGATATGTCAAATGATTTTGATCCTTTTTTTGAAAAAGAAAATAGTTCTAGTTGTGATGTAAGGGGCCAATGTATTAGGAAGAATGTTGATGTAGATGAAGTTAGTGATTTAATAGAGGATGATGAGAACCCAGTCAATGATGTTGAGGTTGATATGGACTATTTTAGGCAAAGCTTAGAACAGAATGTAGAACAGGTTGATGGTAGTGAACAAGAGATTGAAAACACTGATATTGAGCTTGATCTTGAAGAATTTGAGAGCCAATCAGATTCTGAGGGTGACATTGAATGTGAAAGAAATACAGCTTTGAGAAAGTTGACCAAAAAACAAAGATCACTTCATGGTATGGCTTCTGAGGGAAATTTTTATATAGGGAAAAAGATACCTAGCAAAGAAGTGATTAAAGAAATGGTAAGTAAGCTTGCTGTTGAGGAAAGAAGGCAGCTACATCTTGATAGAAATGATAAGAAAAGAGTAAGGGTAATTTGTAAAGGTAAAACACCAACATTTTCTAATAATGCAGAGTCACATGATGCCAGTGGACCCACTGATATTCCAAGTGGGAGTGGGGGGACTGATATGTCAGGTACAAAAGATAATGGGCCAGATGATGGGCCAACTGATGGGCCTGTTATAGATAATACTGAAAGTTGCCCATGGCTTTTACATGTTTCCAAAGGTCCACAAGATGAGACATGGGTTGTCAAGACATTTAGGGATACCCACAAATGCTTACAAACAAGAGATGTCAAAAAGTGTACAGCCTCTTATTTATCAAAAGATGTGGAGCAGTCAATATTTCCTACCCCTAAAATCCCAACTGTAGCTCTCAGAGACCAATTGCAAAAAAAATACCACTTAGGAGTTTCCAAGATGAAAACTTACAGGGCAAAACAAATAGCAAGGGAGAAAGTGATTGGTAGTTATGCTGGGCAGTATTCTCAGTTGAGAGATTATGCCTTAGCATTGCAAGAAGCTAACCCAGATACTACAGTTAAACTAGAGTTAGAAAGAGACATTGATCCCAACAGTGAAACAAGGCAATTTAGGAGGATATATGTCTGTTTAGGATCATTAAAGAAGGGGTTCAAGGCTGGAAAGAGGGAGTTATTGGGTCTTGATGGTTGTTTTCTGTCTGGACCTTGGCCTGGTCAAATTTTAACTGCAGTTGGAGTTGACCCAAATAATGGCACTTATCCAGTTGCCTATGCCATTGTAGAATCTGAAACCAAAGATTCATGGTGCTGGTTTCTTGAGTGCTTAGGGGATGATCTAGACTTGAACAGGAGGTCAAACTTCACATTTATATCTGATAGACAAAAGGTATTACCTTTACTTATTTAATGCAATTTACTTATTTAGATATAAATAATTTTGTTACTAATGAAATGACTTATGCAATTTTAGGGGTTAATACCAGCCTTAGCTAGTATATTTCCAAGTGCTGAGCACAGATACTGCCTGAAACATATATATGATAACATGAAGCTTCAATGGAGGGGTCAGTTATATAAGGAGATGTTATGGAAGTGTGCAACAGCAACTACCATTCAAAGATTTGAGAGGAGCATGGAAGAACTAAAAGGAGTTTGTAAAGATGCATATCTTTGGTTGAAAAAGATTGATCCATGCCACTGGTCCAGGTCCCATTTTTCTGGTATGCTCAATAAGTTAAATATATTACTCTATATTTGATTATAATAGCATTTGAATGTTTTAGATAGTCATAGTAATTATATTTCAGGAAGAGCACATTGTGATGTCCTATTAAACAACATGTGTGAGGTGCTGAATAGGCAACTAGTTGATGGAAGGGATAAACCCATAATTACTTGCTTAGAGTTTATAAGGGAGTATTTGATGAAAAAGATAGTAAATGTGAGAAAGGTTATTGATAAGTCTGATGGGCCTCTTACACCAAATGCAGCTAGATTGTTTAAAGTCATCAAAGAAGAATCTTCCAAATACAGGGTAATCATTATATGTTCCTTTTTGACATATGCATAACTTGTAAATCATTATATAGCTGTTCTAAGTGGGGTTAATATGATTTACAGGTCACTTGGAATGGTGGTGACAAATATCAAGTCAATGGACCTTGGTCAGAACAATGTGTGGTTAATATGAATACAAAGTCATGTTGATTTAGAAAATGGGAGTTAACAGGAATGCCATGCAAACATGCAGTGGCAGCAATCAATGACATGGGTAATAATGGTATGGCAGTTGGGCTACCAGAAGCATATGTTCATGCTTGTTATTGGTTGAGAACATGGCAAACCATGTACAATTTCATGATTGATCCAGTGAATGGTCCAGAGTTTTGGAGAAAGTCAGGTTGTCCACTTATTCTAAATCCACCAGATTATCACACTCCAATAGGTAGACCCCCAAAGAAAAGGAAGAAAAGTGCATCTGAATTGAGTGAGAAAATGGTGAAAAATGGTAAGTTGAGTAGGGCTGGTAAAACTGTAACCTATAAGATTTGCAATCAGTTAGGACACAATCAAAGGACTTGTAAGCAAAAGACTACTACAGAAGCTGCTACCACTAATAGAAAGAAATCTCAAGCAGCTGGAAACAAAGGTGCTCAAAGGAAGAATAAAGGCACACAACAAACTCCAAGCACACCATCACAAACAAGAGGTATCACCATTAGAGACTCACCTTCTGGTAATACAAGAGGTTCAGTAGCTGCAAGGGATAAAGGAAAGGGCAAAATTATGGAGTGAAACTTTGATATTTGGTGTCTTCTTTTGTTTGTTGTCACTCTTTCAGTAATTGTCTTTGCAGTCTTTTGTTTGTTGTCTTTGTTTGCATTCTATATACTGCATTGGCTTTATTGCAGTCTTTTGTTGTCTTTAGTTTGACTGTCTGTATTGCAGTCTTTATTGTAATGGCACTTTCTAGTCTTTATTGTAATGGCACTTTCTTTTCTTTATTGTAATGGTAGTTTGACTGTCTGTATTGTTGTCACTCTTTTAACCATTTTGCTATACTATATTTTAACCATTTTGCATACTGCATTGCATTTTTAACCATTTTGCTATACTCTTTTTTGACAATTTTGCATTTTCAATGTTTGACCATTTTAGTCAAACACATGTAACATTTAACTAAACCAAATCAAACCATTTTATTCACTTGTAACCAACCATACCATTTCATTAGCTTGGAAAACTGGACTTACAACATCCATATAGCTTCAATGTTGGGATTACAACTAAGACCTAACAACAACAATTAAAACATCATCCAAAGACTGAAAGTACAACAACTTTCAATGACTAAGATAGTAGGCAACAAACAACATCCAACTCAGTCCCAAAAGCATCTTCAATTTTCGAACTTCATTCTCTTTTCTTGCCACTGTGTCTTGAAGGTTGTTCATTCTTTGCAACAACCCAGGAATGATTTGAACAGCTCTTCTACACATGGGTGGATCAAACCAAGAGACAAACCCACAACTTGGCTACATTTATAAATTAGGTCAAAATCAAAAAAATAATAATAATAATAATAATAATAATAATAATAATAATAATAATAATAATAATAATAATAATAAAATAACAAGATAACAAAAAATCATTACTTACTATGTTAGAACAACAATTGAATCTCCTTCCTGGATTCCTTGGTGACCATGATGTTACAACCCTCAAAGGGGAAAAATGACAAACGCGGCATTCATCCATGATGGGTGTGATGTATTAGACTGGTAGTGTGTGTTATTGTGTTATGTTATTGTGTTTATTAGGGATTTTGACTTTGATAGTCAATCCCCTAAATAAGGCTACTACTGGTAAAAGGTCCAAGGGAAGAAATGACAAAAATATCCCTCACGTGATGGTCACGTGTGTGGACTTAACGGAATATCTAACTCAGTTAACGATTTTGGCTTGGATCCGTAAAAAACATAAACCACAATGACCAAACCCGGCGAAAAAAAAGTATAGTGACCAAATATGCAAGACCCGGTAAACCACAGTGACCATTTGTGTAATTAACTCCATTTTTTATTTGTCATTGTTGTTTTCTTATAAAAATGCCTTTTAACTGTTTGTGCATGATTTGAAAATTGTTTTGCACTGGTAACAGTTTGTTTGTTTTTAAACCATTTGTTTGGTCTAGCAGTTGAAACTACTTTGATGCCAGACCTTAACATAACTGCTCTGGGTGACATTTTATGATTCACATTAGGATCAGTCAACCTTGTTGGACTATTTTGAGTTACCCTAGCATTGTTATTCCTATTCACCCTTGAATTCCCAAAAACATTCTTTTTCCATGGGTTAGAATCACAATAAGCAGCCAAATGGTCAAAACTTCCACAAACAAAGCATACTTTTCTAATCATAACAAACTCATCATCCAATTGCTTAGATTTTGAGTGGTTCCAATTCCTCTGATTATCTTTAGAAACTGGAGATCTGTTCTTAGACCTATACATCTCAACATACCTGACATTTTTCCTAACTGGTTTTATGTTTTCAGTTTTAACCACCTTAGGAGCATGTTTAACTTCTACCTTAACAACATCAGGTTTAACCTTAACTTGATCATCCTCATCATCAGATGTCCAATCCTCAATAATTGGAGCATCTGAGTTCCTATCAGAGGACATCTTTTCCTCAGAAAGAGATTTATCACTAGCACTAACATAAGAATCCTCATCCTTAACAAATTTAACAGGATTCTCACTAATTTTAGTACCATATCCTGGAAAATCCATATCCTTAAACTCTTCTAAACCTGTATGAGCCAAATCAATTCCTGGAGGGACAAACATTCCTCTATTTGGGGGTGCAACTGACTTATAACCTAAACCAGACTTAGCTTTATTAAGTATTTGACTCTCTACTATTTTCTGTACCCTTTTTGATGTGTACTCTAGAGTGTCAACACTTAACTTTATATTTTCTTTTTCTTTCTTAAGTGTCTCTAGTTCATATACAAGTCCACTCATCTTGTCATCTTTCAGTTGCAAATCTCTCTTTAACACAGCTATATCATCATTAAAGTTAGACTCATTCTTTCTATAAAAATCAAGTTGTTTTTCCAAAACAGCTAGTCCTCTTTTATGATTAGACAGACTAAAATTCACTTGATTAAATTCTACTCTAAGATCATCATATTGTTTCTTAAGAGTTTCATAATCTTTTAAAGCATGACAAGTGTTTGAGCATTTTTGAGCTATATGTACCTCAGATTCTGAAAAGGCCATCAATGCAATGTTGGCTGGCTCCACTTCCTCTTCCATAAAGCTCCAATCAAAACCAGCTCCATCCACAGCAACCATTGCCTTTGAGGAAGAAGTTTCTTCCACATTCACTGTCCTCCTATTCTGACTCTTGTTGTTTTGCTGTCTTGGGCTCCTACATTCCCTGGCAAAGTGCCCCATCTTGTGACAATTATAGCACTCCACCTTGGACTTATCATACCCAGCTACATCTCTTCCATTGAAGGTAATCTTGTTCCCAGTTCTTTGATAATACTTCTTAGCCCTAATACTTATCAAGGCCAACTGCCACTTTAAATCCATAGCTTCCAAATCATTTTTAGCAATCTGAAGAAGGTCTTCATTGTAGATTTGAGACCCACCAGATTGTTCTGACACAAATGCATATATGGTCTCTTCAGTCAAGCCAGCAGTACTAGTTTTTACACTAGCAGTGCTAACTTTAGGGCTAGCAGTACCAACTACTTCAACATCATCAGAACTGTTATTGTTGGAAGATGATAAGAATGCTGTGTTTCCAGAACTAGAACTAGTGCTTCCTCCTCTCTTCACCTTTCGTTCAACAATCTTGAGATTGTTGTACAATTCATTCAGTGACATCTTTTCCAGTTCTGGCTTATTGCTCCAGACAACCACATAGGTGTTCCACTCAGGAGGTAGACTATTGAGAAACTTCATATTGAGATCTTCTTGTGGAATCACAATTTTCAGAACATTTAGCTAGCTGACAATCTTTTGAAGTCTATTAAAGATATGATCAAGTGATTCAGAGTTTGAGGCACTAAAGTTCTCATAACTCTGCTTAAGTTGGGTTTTCTGTGCCTTCTTGGTGGCTTCATTGCCACCAAATCTCTCCACAACTGCTTCAAAAAGTGTCTTAGCAGTTTCATAGTGGCTAAAGTTTAACACTTGATCATTAGGAATTGCCATGAGTAACAAATTCCTAGCCTTCTGATCATTCTTCTTTTTGACTCTTTCATCGTTTGTGACTGGCTCAGTGTTGAGCTTTGTGGTCTTGGAACCATCCGCACGTGTTTCCTCAGAAGTAGTTGGTTTGAAGGAATCACCATTGATAATGATATCCCATAGTGCATAGTCTTGCACCATGAAATATTGCTCTATTCTGAGCCGCCATAAATCGTATTCATTCTGTTTCAGCATGGGGAGTTTAGCAAGGATAGATGTTTGTGGTGTCTCCATGTCTATCTTCTTGGTAGCAAGAGAGTAAATACTTCTGGATCTTCTAAATCAAAGTATCAGAAACCTGGCTCTGATACCACTTGACCGGATCTAAACACACGAATTGTGTTGGAGATACTTTGAGTGTATACTTAGTAGCACGCGGAATTTACCACCAAGTACTTAGAAGATTTAGTGTTTGGTGATTGTATGTGATCGTATGAATGTAACAGTAAGAATGATAACACACAGTTTAACCAAACGATTATAGCTTCAATATATTACGAGTGATCTTGGAATATCACAAGAATTACAATGAGATCGTGAAGCTATATTAGTCATGCACGTATATAAAACTTAACCTAGGATCTCCTTTTATAGGACAAGGAGTCCTTTACAAGTAAACTATTTTACGTATCAATCTATACAAATAAGATATACATCATATCTTTTCTATATTTATCCATGCACGATTCAGTCTTTATCTAATAAACAGTACTAACAGGCTTAGCACTGATAGTATATTCTTGAACGATCTTCAGCAGTACTAATTTATGTATGAGCAGTACTAACTGTTAGTTTAATTCCCAACAAGTCCATATATTTTTAACGTATAACAAGAATGGCGCCGATCCGCTGCGTTGCGGGCGGGCCCGTTTTTTTGCCATTGTATTTGTTTTGTTATGTCTTTGTGTTGCTTTTTACCGATAATGATCGTTGTTGTTTAAAATAGTTATCAAAATAAATATGTAATCGACGATTTTGCAGAAATAAAGTAGCACATTTATGCGGCATCATATGAAAATTTTTCTTTGATTTACATAGTTATGTAGCTAAATACATAAAAGCTGTTACCTAGTGCTAGGATATAACATGAGTACATAAGCTACAAAAGATGTGTTGTTGTCGTAAGTGTTTTGTGAACATAACTAGAGTTTAAGTGAACTCGGATTACCTAGGGTGCTTTCTGTTGGCCGACTTTTTGCAGCAGGAACTATCCAGTCACCAACTGGGCTAAAGAAGGTGAATTGTGGCGTTGTAGAAACACCTGTGATGAATGCATTGAAGCTGTAACTGTGTGGATTGATGGTTTTTATGAAAGTCTTTATGCAGAAAAATATGTTAATGCAAATTTACCTATACATGGGGTTAGCTATTTGATTCCAGATGTTTACTTTTAGGAACACATGTCACCGAAGAATCCTCAAAACGATGTTGTTTCAAATGCACAACAGCATCTTGCAACCTGGTTGCGGTATCCAAATACAGCGATCCACAACCTTTATATATATCACGCATCCTGACACAACGTCTACTAGAAGCAGAACGTATCTGCCAAACAGAACGGGCAAGTATAATGATAACGCAACAAACAATTTTTCTGGTCAAAATTATGCATTACGGACGAAATGGCATTTACCTTGAACTTCAACATCGATGAATTTCATCCGCTCACTTTTTGTGTCTGCCGCCAACAAAGGACCATAAGAACACGGTCATCCGTGATCGGTATGAAGAGGCAGTGGTACGTCTGATATCAACACATTTAGGAAAAAAAAACTAAATTCAGGCATAAGAATAAACTCTCAAACTATATTATAAATTAAGGAAATTTTGTCACCGTGAGAATTACCACTACTTGATCCCATATATTCAGTTTCCATTTCACCATAAATGGCTAGATTGACAGATTTTCAATCTTTCGAACTACCATTAATAACCTCCGCCATGGTTATGCTGTGAAACGCTTGATGAAAGAAGAGCATGTATCCGTGTCAAATTCACTCATCGACATGTACGCTAACATTGGTGATTTGAAATGAGCAAGAAACCTGTTTTGTAGGACAGATAAGGATATAATCACTTGGAACACAATGATCTCTGCTTATACGCACCTTGGGCATTATGATGAGGCTTTTTCTCTGTTTAGTGAAATGGCTAAGGCATTAAACTTACCGCAACAACACTAATTAACATGCTTTCTGCTTGTGGCCGTTTGGCATCAGTTGAGAGAGGAGAGGAGAGGAGATACTAAAGTACATAGAACAAGAAATGCTTTTTACAAATGTAACTCTTGCTACTGAATTAGTTGATATGTATGCAAAGTGCGGGCAACTTGATCAATCAGAAAAAATATTCAAGAATATGACAAAAAGGGAGATTATTTCATGGAATGTGATGATTGCTAGTTATGGGATGCATGGAGACGCCATATCAGCACTAGATACTTTTTGAAAAATGGAACTATCGAATATAAAACCTAACAGGTCAGGTTATGGTTTGGAAGGTTAGAACACCCCAATTCAACACAATCTATCAAACCGTAATCCGTTAATGCATAATCCAGACACGACCCTTGTAACACCTCTAACTAAATAGGTTGGTGGGTTGTATGTAATCCAGACACGACCCTTGTAACACCTCTAACTAAACAGGTTGGTGAGCTGTATGGGTAATCCGTTAATGCATATTACTTTCAAAACTCAATGCCAAACACCCATTAAATTGGTCCTAATTTTAGCAGCTATTTCTGTAGGTTTCAGGTTTAATTCATGGATCAAGATGCTGCACGAGCTGCTAAGGAATCCCTTGAGTTAGTTTTCCTGATGTCTTATATACTTGGAACAGGGTTGGATAGAAACACCCTTTCTGTACTCATTGCACTCTGTGACCTTGGTTTGAAACCGAAGGCTCTTGCTGCTGTGGTTAAGAGGTAAGTCCTGATTATTAATCTAATGCCTGGTTGACATACCAGAATTATGTTACTTATTGCTTTTACAGTCAATTCAACTCTCCGTTCAGAATGCTTATTAAACAATCATTTTTTATTTTATGACATTTGTAGATACAAAATCTTATTTAAAGTTGAATACAACATTTCCATAAAGTATTATGTATACACCAGGTTACTTAATTTGTGCTTGTTCTTTCCTTTTTTTTCTCTCTATATTTGCTCTTGGCCCGAGACCAGAAGTTATTAAAGACCGTTATGATAACTAAAAAATAAAACACCCTCTATAAATAGCATATGCCACATCTTTCCACACTTTTTCTTTAATTGCCAAGAAGGTGTATAGTAGATGGTAGTGAACAAAAAGTTTCTGATTGCAGGTGGTGTTGTGCACCTAAGATTGAGCTCTCGAGGAAACTAGGTGCATGGTCTAAGGTTTTGCATGGGATGGAGAGTGGTATTGTACTATTGTGTCAAGTATTTTGCTAAGGCTCCTGAAGTTGCGCCTTATACTTTGGCTGAAAGTGCTGGTTTGAACCCCAATTACCATTGTGACGGAGCGTAGGAACAATCTTGCACAGGGTGAGATCAATGTTGGAATCAATGTGAGGAAGGGGCAAATTACTAACATCTTGGAGGAGAATGTGGTGAAACCACTGCTTGTGAGCACAAGTGCGAATATTTGGTTGTATTCGTTGATAATTTTGTATTATTTTTAACGAACCTTAAACTTTTTCATGTTTGTTTTCACAATTTTCATGCTGTTATAATTTTTATATTGACACCAGCACATATTTTATATTCTAAATTTCATTATTGGTTATTTTACAACTATCAAATTAGAATGTTTGGTTGTATTAAGCTTCAAACGTAGAGGCAAATAAATTAGTACAGCGGGCTTTTCTATCTATTGTATTGTCTTTAATATTGGTTAGCTACAAAACAAAATCACCAAAAAAATTGAAAAAAGAACACAAACAGGTAGCAGTCCCTCCTTCCGTTTAAAATATAGGAAAAGATGGAAAGATACAAAAAAGCCCCTTGAAAAAAGAAGGATATGACAAGCAGACCCCTGTAGTTGGAATGAGAAAAAGGAGGGGGGAGGAGAGGGGGTGATTTGTACACTTTTATCACTTTTCTAGTAAAATGAAATTTTTTCATATATATATATATATATATATATATATATATATATATATATATATATATATATATATAGATGGGATCAGTGTTGCAAAAAAAGGTCTACAAGGCCGATTAATCGCCGATTAGGTGCTACAAGGCCACTAACCTTGCCGATTTACGTAACTGGGTCAAACAAATAGGTCAACCATGGTCAACGGCGGTCAATGGTGTTCAAACTTGCCGGAAGTACCCAAAACTCATTGTAAACTTATTTTGAACACTTATAGTAACTGTTTAAGTCTATTACAAGTTGTTTTTTAGAAAATTCATTGCCAGAAATACCTAAAACTCACCGGAAATACACAAAACTTGCCGGAAAAAACTAAAATTTGTCAGTAATGCTAATCCGATTAATCCCGCCTAGACCGATTACAAGCTACAAGGTGGTCGACCACCCGACCACCGATTTGCCATTTTTGCAACCTTGGATGGGATATTATGAGAAGGGGTCTTATAATAAAAAGTCTAGCAAGGATTGTGGGAGTGACATGTGTCACCTTGGCACATCATCATGCCACATCATATGACATGTGTCGCCCCCACCCCTACCCCCCCTCGAAATTTTTTTTCCCGCCAAAAAATATTTTTTTTATGAGGCAAAAAAAAATTTCCCGCCAAAATTTATACTGCATCACATTTATAAAGTTACTGCATCACAATTATGATTTTAGTGCATGTAGTAACCGTGATGTAATAAAATCATAATTGTGATGCAGAAATCGTGATGCAGGAACCGTGATGTAGTAACTTTATAACCGTAATGCACTAACTTTATAAATGTGCTGCCGTATAAATTTTGGCGGGAAAAAAAATTTTTGCCAAAAAAAAATGGCGGGAAAAAAAATTCGGGGGGGGGGGGGGGGTGGGTGACACATGTCATGTGATGTGAAATATGATGTGGCATGGGGATGACACATATCACTCCCACAATCCTTCCTACCATTCTCATTATATATCTATACTACATATAATGTAAGGATGAATCTCACTCCTCTTAGTCTTAAAATTAAGACTTACAAGCTATAATGCTTATTGTACAATACACAAAGCATTATTAATGATCTTTCTCATCAATCTTAATTTTAAGACTTACAAGTCTTAAAGCTTAAAGTACAAAATACAAAGCACTATTAATTTGGTCAAGATATTTAATGTAGTCAATTAATTAACTAGTCAATAAATACAATTAATGTAGTTATTAAAAACACCCCTTACATAAGAAATACAAATTGTTAAGCATATTGTACAATCAACTTAAGCACAATTCTTGCATTAAATGTTACTAATACAAATAATAAGTCACATTATACAAATATTCAAGCACGAACGGGCAACGAGCCAAATGGGCTCGAGCCTAAACAGGCACGGGCCAAATGTGTTAGAGCCTGAACGGGCACGGGCCAAACGGTCATGGGCTAAACGGGCTCATGTTATACGAATGACTTTAAAAAAGACCAAAAAAGACGACATATATTCCTTAGTTAATATCCATAAATTTATTATCAAAAAGAACATAATAAACAAAAATACATAATTCACCGGAAAATATTATTTCAGGGTACCCGCCGCCGCACCGCGCCGGTACCCTGCTAGTATATATATATATATATATATATATATATATATAATATATATATATATATATATATATATATATATATATATAAAACAGGATGCGTATGACGTCATTAATGCCACGTAATGCCCAGTAATCATGCTTAAGCCACGTCATAAAGCCACCTACACGGATCAAACCCAGGTTGTTGGTAACATTAACAAGCATCATAACCACTAGACCAACACATTTTTTTTATATTTTATCTTGCAAGCCCAAATCTATAAACCCATTCAACCAATTATTGACCAATTTAATGAGATAATTATAAGAATCCCTGCAACAAATTATTTACCATATCATACGGTATTTTATTCACTCATTACTGGCAAACCCTAATATCATTCCTGTGAAACCTTTTTTTCAAAACCCTAATAACCAATTTAGTTTTCCTTCTTTCATTTATATAATTATTGCTTCATGCTTCTTTAATATGCAAACGCACTGAATCTTTTGTTGATTTTAATAATACTAATTTATGTTCGTCTTTTGATCAGTTGGGAACATGGTAACCATTCATATAGGTATGTTGTTTTTGTATTTGTTTTTTCAAAACCCTAATATCCAATTTCGTTTTTCATCTTTCAGTTATATATTTATTGCTTCATGTTTCTTTAATATGCAAACGTACTGAATCTTTTGTTGATTTTAATAATACTAATTTACGTCCGTGTTTTGATCAGTTGGGATCATGGTTACCATTCATATAGGTATGTTGTTTTTTGTATTTGTCTATATCTTTTGATCCATAATGGTCATATACGTCTTACCAGGATTCCAGGTAATTTTCATGCTCTTGATGTAACCAGGAAAAAAGGTGTCTACTTTCTCTTTTTTCTCCAAACCCTAATATGTCATACTATGTTTGTTTTTGCATTTATGCAGATTTGAAATGATTTATCTTGCTTTTTCAGGCACAACAGTTAATACATGTTCTTTGATTTTAATGATGTTTGTGTTTAATATTGTTTACATTCGAGGGCAGCAACAACAGGCAGGTAATACATGTTCTTTGAGGAAACGTAATTACATATATCTAAATCAAAGAAGAACCAGAGAAAAGGCAAGTTTACATCACCATAAACAAGGTCTCAATTACTGGAAATCTTATTCAGATAAATATTTTAATTTTTGATTTCACAGATTTGTATGGTATTTCAATTGGGTTTTTATGTTAATGAGGTTTTATCATTAAAATTTTGATTTTTTATATTTTTTCATGCTATTCATGTGAAGTTTTAAACTTTGATGATATATTGACGGAACAGGTTGGTATTCATGGTTTACGATTTAAAGTTGATAGTGGATAGACTACTGACCCAATCACAGGCTGATAACATAAAATTGATGTTATAAAAATATGCAGGTCCTTCTACTGCGCCGCTAGCCCTTTTTGGATTGCAAAGCTAGGTTTCTTTTTTATTTGCATCGTTTATATAATTGGGCACAAGAGATAGCAGATGGGTTCAAGAACTCGATTAGTGAAATCATTGGTATGCTTTTTCTGGTTTTTTATTAATATTGCAAGAATTATTTGGTGATTTTGTTAGTGCCCATATGAAAAATAGTCAATGTTTGATGTGGGTTTTAGTGTATCTCAGCTGATTTGGAAAGGGTGGAGCTTTGGCTGATTACCATCAAGCTCATATCAGATTGCAATTCCTGGAGTCAGGGGGGTTCAAGAACTCGATTAGTGAAATCATTGGTATGCTTTTTCTGGTTTTTTATTAATATTGTTCGAATTATTTGGCGATTTTGTTAGTGCCCATATGAAAAATAGTCAATGTTTGATGTCTGGCTACCTTGTCAATGCTCATCCTAAACCTAATGTGTGCAGTTTGAAGTTCGTCATGCTTAACTGCTGCTATTGCCATTGGTTTACCTGAAGTAGTAAAGCATACATGTGGTTCTGTTCAAAAGCTTCTATCAATGGTAAATTAATCAATGGTCTTCATTTTTTGGTCAATATTGACACAATGAAACTAATAGTGACATTATGAAATTACTTTTTTCCAACTTTTTCACTTGGAGCCATTAACAATTTGATAAACTTTTTGCGTCTTTTCTTATATTCATATACTGAATGTACCTAATGTTGACCTATCTTTTCACCACCTCTACTTTTCTAGAACCCCTGCTACGGAGATCATCCTGGAGGAACTCACATATGATAAAGATATATTGTTACCGTTTTTCCAGGTATCTTCTTAAATCAAACTAACATTTTTCTTAATTAAAATGTGTTGACCTATCTTTTGACCACCTCTACTTTTGTAGAACCCCTGCTACGGAGATCATCCTGGAGGAACTCACATATGCAAAGCTAGGTTTCTTTTTTATTTGTATCGTTTATATAATTGGGCACAATAGATAGCAGATGGGTTCAAGAACTCGATTAGTGAAATCATTGGTATGCTTTTTCTGGTTTTTTATTAATATTGCAAGAATTATTTGGTGATTTTGTTAGTGCCCATATGTAACGCCCCGTGCCCGGTTTGACCAAAAATTTTGAACTTTGAATGCGGAAACGATTGACTACTTTGAACTCATGAATATTCTTCATGAAATGAGCATGACATATATGACCTTTAACATTTTAAACACACTTGCCAGAACACCTACACAAGGACCCTTCAAAAACCTTTCACACAACTTTTATAAAACAACAGACAACCTTCTGAGACCAAGATACGCCGCATCCATTTATAAGGATACGCCGCATTACTGGCTGAGAAATAATGCGCCGTATCAATATAAAATGATACGCCGTATTGTCCTAAACTCAGATACGTCGCATCTATTGAATTAGATACGCCGCATCAAACCACTGAGACTGAAATTACAAGAAAATGGCTACGTTGCGCCGCATCTCTACAGGAGATGCGCCGCATCACTTGCTACGCCGTATCTCAGAGTAGATACGCCGTATCTGCCCTGCACCACAGAATTCTGGACAGACCCTACTGTCTCAAAAATGCAATGTCAACAGCCCCGGCTGGAAACCCGACCTCCCGGACTCGAAACTTGACGAAACTTTCCAGAATACTCAAATAGGACCAAACTCTTAATTTCATCCAAAAACATTACCCGTTCGACCACTCGGGATAGTACTTCCAAATTCGACGGGTTATACTCCATTACCCACAATGACCCATTACACTACAAAACCCTTTATACCACTACCAATTAACAAATAACTTGACCATAACCATTATATTAACATATCAAGGGCGTTCCATGCATACATGACCCGTTAACTTTCCAAAATGGGTAGAATCATGTTCGTACCAAACGCCCCTTAATGAGTACTTTAACTAGCAATATGCACAATAGAAACTTCATGACTTATACACTTAATTGACCCATAATTTAGACATCATGACAAGACCGGAAAACTAACAAAATGACCATATAAAAGAAGTGTACCCACGACACCAAAAGAACACTTGGGGCTTCCAACTTCAATACGCTTGGTCCAAAAGAGATCCGATCTTCTAAGCTAGCTTCTATATACCTTCCTACTTACTCCCAAGCTACCACTACGCCAAATCCTTACCTTTACTCCCACCGCTAGAACCTACAAAGATGACATTAGCTTCAAACGTAAGCGAGAACGCTTAGTAAGTATATAAGATATAACTATCATTACATTATCATGGAGCATAACATAATACTTTACTCACCTTGATCAAGCAAGTAAATACATAACAATATCATTACTAGCATTGGATCCAAGCTACATTCATTCACAACTCCATAACAAGAACTCATTACACAACATTACATTAGTATCATAACATTAAACAAGTTAATCCTATATACTTACCTTGGCTTCCTAATAGCTCACTACTTGGACTTGATGAGGCTCTACAAATGCTTCCTATCACAAGGTTAACTACAATTAGTGACTAATAAACTAGGAAGATCATCATTTTACCACTTTTCATCATAATTATTAAAACCCACCATATGAACCCTAATTTTTCACAATTTGGGAAAGTTGCTTACTTGATGAAAGGAACACAATTAGAGTTTCCTTAAGGCTCCTTGATCACTTCTTGATGTGCAATTGAGACAAGATGATAGATTTAGCTTTCCCTCCTATTTTTCTCTTATGTGTCGACACACATGGAACTAGCACAAGTTTTCCAGATTTTTCTTGAGTTATCTATTTAAGATTGAGTTAGTTGGAACTTTGGTCTTGTGGCAATAATAGTCCTTCTAATTCTATCCTTCTCATTTAGTCCCATCTTAAGTTACAAATAATTCCTAACATATTTACTTAACATAATATTTACATTAATGGTACCTTGACGGGGTACGGGTGTAACAATTCTCCCCTCCTTAAAATGAGAGTTCGTCCCCGAACTCTATTCTTGAAATAAATGGGGATACTTGTTCCTCATTTTTGCTTCCGTCTCCCACCTAATGCTTGTACCCTTACGATGTCTCCATTGCACTTTTACCAACGAGATCTCTTTATTCCTCAGTTGCCTCACTTTTCTTCCTAGTATAGCTTCCGGTTCATCCTCTTGCGAAAGCAACTCCGGATCAATTTCAATGTCGTCTAAGGTGACTACACTCGCTTCGTCCGCCAAACATTTTCTCAAGTATAATACGTGAAAGGTATTGTGAATACCCTTCATTTCTTCGGGTAATTCCAACACATATGCTACTTCTCCCACTCGCTTCAAGATTTTGAAAGGTCCTATAAACCGAGGACTAAGTTTCCCTTTGTTTCTGAACCTAAAAACGCCTTTCCACGGGGAAACCTTTAACATAACCAAATCACCCACCTCAAATTCGATTGGTTTTCTTCGGTTATCGGCATAGCTTTTCCACCTATCTTGTGCCGCCTTAAGTCTTGCACGTATCGTCTCTATCTTTTCTGTTGTAGCCAATACTACATCCGTGCTCGCCAATTCCCTCCTTCCGACTTCTTCCCAACACACGGGTGTCCTACACCTCCTTCCATAAAGCATTTCATAGGGTGGCATATCAATGCTCGCATGGTAACTATTATTATAGGCGAATTCGACTAACGGTAAATGATCGTCCCAATTTCCTCCAAAATCGATTACGCAAGCTCGTAACATATCCTCCAAAGTTTGAATCGTTCTCTCACTTTGCCCATCCGTTTGAGGATGAAAGGCCGTGCTCATATGAAGTTTTGTACCCAACTCTTCTTGGAAATCTCGCCAAAAGTTTGAGGTGAAACGCCCGTCTCTGTCGGAGACTATAGAAATAGGTACTCCATGACGTGCGATTATCTCGTTAACATAAATCTTTGCTAGCTTATGAACGGGCATATTTTCTCGGATTGGAATAAAGTGAGCACTCTTGGTCAGGCGATCTACTATGACCCAAATTGTATCATTCTTCTTTTTCGTCCTTGGCAATTTCGTAATGAAATCCATCGTGATCTTTTCCCACTTCCAAACCGGAATATCCAAAGGTTGAACTTTTCCATACGGTTTTTGATGTTCGGCTTTAACCTTTAAACAAGTCAAACACTTCTTAACGTATTTTACGCAATCTCTCTTCATACCCGGCCACCAATAGTTCTTCTTCAAATCGCGGTACATTTTTGTAGCTCCCGGATGAATAGAGTATTTCGACTTGTGTGCTTCCTCTAGAATCAACTCTTTGATGTTGCTACGAAAAGGGATATAAACCCTTCCATACCGAGTCTTGATTCCTCGACTATCTTCTTCGAGATGCGGAATGTAAGAAGTGATACGCTCACCCCCCCTATTTTCTTCCTTCAATGCCTCCTCTTGAGCTAACTTGATCTTATCAAAAAGGTCGGTGGTGACAACCATTCTCAAGGAATGAATTTTAGTAACCTCACTTTGATCCTTTCGGCTCAACGCATCCGCCACCACATTCGCTTTACCCGGATGGTAGCGGATTTCGCAATCATAATCCTTTAACAAATCCAACCACCTTCGTTGTCTCATGTTGGGATCTTTCTTATCGAGGAAATATTGAAGGCTTCGATGATCGGTATAAATTACAAACTTGACACCATACAAATAATGCCTCCAAAGTTTTAAAGCAAAGACCACAGCCGCAAACTCAAGGTCGTGAGTCGCATAATTTTCTTCATGCTTCTTTAATTGTCTTGAGGCGTAAGCAATCACTCTTCTCCTTTGCATAAGAACACATCCAAGACCGGAATAAGACGCATCGCTATAAACCACCATATCTTCGGTCCCCTCCGGCAATACTAGAACCGGTGCTTCACACAATTTCTTCCGTAGAGTACAAAAGGCTTTGTCTTGTTCTTCTCCCCACTCGAAGGTAGCATTCTTCTTAGTAAGTTTCGTTAAGGACGATGAAATTTTGGAGAAGTCTTGAATAAACCTCCTATAATAACCCGCAAGACCAAGAAAACTTCGAATTTCACCAACATTCCTTGGCGCATGCCATTTCATCACAGCTTCTACCTTTGAAGGATCGACTTTGATACCATCGGCATTAATAACGTGACCAAGGAACTGAACTTCTTGCAACCAAAATTCACATTTCGAGAATTTAGCATACAATCTTTCCCTTCTCAAAGTTTCAAGGATTTCTCGAAGATGAAGTTCATGCTCTTCTTTGCTCTTAGAATAGATAAGAATGTCATCAATGAACACTATAACGAATTTATCCAACATCGGTCTACATACACGGTTCATGAGATCCATGAAAACCGCAGGTGCGTTTGTAAGACCAAATGGCATAACCGTAAACTCATAGTGTCCATATCGGGTTCTAAAGGCCGTCTTAGGAATGTCTTCTTCCCGAACTTTCAATTGATGATAACCCGAACGGAGATCGATCTTGGAAAACCACCGCGTACCTTGAAGTTGATCAAAGAGGTCATCGATTCTTGGTAACGGATACACATTTTTCACCGTGACTTTATTTAACTCCCGGTAGTCAATGCACATCCGCATACTACCATCCTTCTTTTTAACGAACAAGATTGGTGCTCCCCATGGCGAACTACTAGGACGAATGAAACCCTTGTCAAGCAATTCTTGAAGTTGACTCATCAATTCTTTCATTTCGGACGGAGCTAGACGATAGGGAGTTTTAGCAATAGGAGTAGCACCCGGAACAAGATCAATACGAAATTCGACTTGCCTTTCGGGTGGAATACCCGGCAAGTCTTCCGGAAAAACATCACAAAATTCATTCACAACCGGAACATCATCGATACTTTTCTTCTCAAAGCTTGTATCTACCACGTGAGCCATAAAGGCATAACACCCACGTGATAAATATCTCCTAGCCTTCATCACGGTATACAACTTTAGTTCACCTTTTCTTTTATCCCCATAAATAATCATTTCACGACCGCTAGGATTCACAACTCTAATAATCTTTTGACTACAAAGAATAGCCGCGTTATATTTATCAAGCCAATCCATACCGATAATGATGTCAAATTCCCCGAGCATAATGGGAATTAAGTCGATCTTAAAGACACTTTCATCGATCTCTATCTCTACGTCTCGATATACATTAGATACGACAACGATTCTACTATCGGCTATTTCGACTTCTAGGGGTATAGGAAGTTTAGCTAATGGGGAAGTTATTTGCTTGCTAAAATCATACGACACGAAAGAAACACTAGCACCCGAATCATACAAAACCCGAGCGGGTATGGATTTTACAAGATGAATACCTGTGATGACATCGGTCCCCGATTTGGCTTCTTCGACACCCATTTGATAAACTCGAGCGGTCGGTTTTGGAATCTCCACTTTCTCTTGCTTGACGGTCCTCAAAGGCTTTGCTTCAATCGTCTTTGTTTTCGGGCAATCTCTCAACCTATGCCCTATCCCATTACACCCATAGCATACTATCATCGGCTTGGTACAATCTTTGCTTTGATGATCTAAGGCTCCACATTTGTAACAACCCGGCGTATTACGCCTACACTCCCCAAGATGAAACTTGCCACACTTAGAACATGCTACCTTAGTTTTATTTCCCGAGCTCTTCTTGCCATGGTCAAATCTAGCTTTCTTTCCATCCTTATCCACAAACTCTAGTTTCCTTTTTGGTTCCTTCGCCTCCTTCTCTTTCCTCCTAAGTAAATCCGCTTCCCTCACTCTAGCCCTACTCAAAAGATCATCCAACGTAGTACACTTGAATGGTGAAATCACTTCACGAATGTCATCCTTGAGCATCCTTTGGAACTTATCAACCTTAAGCTTGTCATTCCCAAGATATTCGGGGCAATAAGGGATCATATCATTAAACATCTTCCACATCTCATTTACCGTCTCGTTAGTTTGAGTGAGAGATTGAAATTTCTCTCGAATTTTTTCCACCTCTTCAGCTGGAGCATACTCGGCACTAAACAACTCCTTGAATTCTTTCCATGTACAAGTTTCTAACCAAGGTTCGCCTTTTTCGCACACTTTTCCCTCCCACCAAGTCTTCGCACTATCACGAAGAAAGTTAGTAGCATAGATAACCTTCTTCCTTTCTTCACAACCGCTAGTACGGAAAGCACCTTCCACCGCCGTTATCCACCTATTACTAACAATGGGATCAAGAACACCGGTAAACTGTGGCACATCGCAAGCCGTGAAATCTCGGTAAGTAGCTTTATCATTCTTAGGTTCTTTTGTCGGGCCACATTCTTTCTTAAATGCCTTAAACCCTTCCTTCATTAGCTCCTTAAGATTTTGCGTCGTTTTTTGAACATAGTAAGGCATTGATTGCTTAATAGCCTTGCCCACTCTTTTTGCTAACATTATGTCCAGAGCTTTCATTTCGTCCCCCGTGAAACCTCTAAAGTCAGGGCCTCCGGAGTTTGAGGAAGAGCTTTCATTATCCTTACTAGCATCACCCGGATCACTTGCCGAAGTTTCGGCATGCTTGGAAGCCGTGGCTTTCTCGACTTCCTTCGGGTGAGGGGTTTCCATTTCTTCTTACTGAAATTTAGCAATTCACAACATTAAACACAATTATAAATACTTAACCAATGCATGAATGACATTTTTATCTTATTCTAGCACCCTAGCTTGTCACTCATGTATAATCTAAATGATTTCAATTTCACATATGTCCCGTATTTTCATTACTACGTTGGCCAGGCGTAGTCGTGGAAATATTGAACATATGGGTCCTCAAAACCATCCAAACAATACATAAATAACAAACACTAGCTCTAACCGCATCTATCCAAGGCCTAAGTCTAGGAAATCCTAAAAAGAAATCCTAAATCTCTTAGACCGAAGCTCTGATACCAAGTTGTAACGCCCTGTGCCCGGTTTGACCAAAAATTTTGAACTTTGAATGCGAAAACGATTGACTACTTTGAACTCATGAATATTCTTCATGAAATGAGTATGACATATATGACCTTTAACATTTTAAACACACTTGCCAGAACACCTACACAAGGACCCTTCAAAAACCTTTCACACAACTTTTATAAAACAACAGACAACCTTCTGAGACCAAGATACGCCGCATCCATTTATAAGGATACGCCGCATTACTGGCTGAGAAACAATGCGCCGTATCAATATAAAATGATACGCCGTATTGTCCTAAACTCAGATACGTCGCATCTATTGAATTAGATACGCCGCATCAAACCACTGAGACTGAAATTATAAGAAAATGGCTACGTTGCGCCGCATCTCTACAGGAGATGCGCCGCATCACTTGCTACGCCGTATCTCAGAGTAGATACGCCGTATCTGCCCTGCACCACAGAATTCTGGACAGACCCTACTGTCTCAAAAATGCAATGTCAACAGCCCCGGCTGGAAACCCGACCTCCCGGACTCGAAACTTGACGAAACTTTCCAGAATACTCAAATAGGACCAAACTCTTAATTTCATCCAAAAACATTACCCGTTCGACCACTCGGGATAGTACTTCCAAATTCGACGGGTTATACTCCATTACCCACAATGACCCATTACACTACAAAACCCTTTATACCACTACCAATTAACAAATAACTTGACCATAACCATTATATTAACATATCAAGGGCGTTCCATGCATACATGACCCGTTAACTTTCCAAAATGGGTAGAATCATGTTCGTACCAAACGCCCCTTAATGAGTACTTTAACTAGCAATATGCACAATAGAAACTTCATGACTTATACACTTAATTGACCCATAATTTAGACATCATGACAAGACCGGAAAACTAACAAAATGACCATATAAAAGAAGTGTACCCACGACACCAAAAGAACACTTGGGGCTTCCAACTTCAATATGCTTGGTCCAAAAGAGATCCGATCTTCTAAGCTAGCTTCTATATACCTTCCTACTTACTCCTAAGCTACCACTACGCCAAATCCTTACCTTTACTCCCACCGCTAGAACCTACAAAGATGACATTAGCTTCAAACGTAAGCGAAAACGCTTAGTAAGTATATAAGATATATCTATCATTACATTATCATGGAGCAAACATAATACTTTACTCACCTTGATCAAGCAAGTAAATACATAACAATATCATTACTAGCATTGGATCCAAGCTACATTCATTCACAACTCCATAACAAGAACTCATTACACAACATTACATTAGTATCATAACATAAAACAAGTTAATCCTATATACTTACCTTGGCTTCCTAATAGCTCACTACTTGGACTTGATGAGGCTCTACAAATGCTTCCTATCACAAGGTTAACTACAATTAGTGACTAATAAACTAGGAAGATCATCATTTTACCACTTTTCATCATAATTATTAAAACCCACCATATGAACCCTAGTTTTTCACAATTTGGGAAAGTTGCTTACTTGATGAAAGGAACACAATTAGAGTTTCCTTAAGGCTCCTTGATCACTTCTTGATGTGCAATTGAGACAAGATGATAGATTTAGCTTTCCCTCCTATTTTTCTCTTATGTGTCGACACACATGGAACTAGCACAAGTTTTCCAGATTTTTCTTGAGTTATCTATTTAAGATTGAGTTAGTTGGAACTTTGGTCTTGTGGCAATAATAGTCCTTCTAATTCTATCCTTCTCATTTAGTCCCATCTTAAGTTACAAATAATTCCTAACATATTTACTTAACATAATATTTACATTAATGGTACCTTGACGGGGTACGGGTGTAACATTTTGTTAGTGCCCATATGAAAAATAGTCAATGTTTGATGTGGGTTTTAGTGTATCTCAGCTGATTTGGAAAGGTAAAAAAAATTAATCAGTGTTTTAGATAAAACTGGGAGAGATCAGAGAAACCAAAGCAACCAAGTCAGCTATCTTACCACATTCTCAGTACCTCTTGGATCCACAAACACAAGCACAACAGGCTATGTTGTTAGCAACACTTGCTCTCGGGGATTTATTCCAGAACGAGACTTTGGCATCAGGTGTGCGTTATGTTTTGCAGCCTATTGCTACATTGGTTGCTTTGATTTATGATGTGTGTTGGAAATGTAGTGACCGGGGTTGATTCAGATGAAGCGTGAAGCAAGTTTGAAAGGTGGATTTTAGGTCAACCCTGAAGCTAAGATGTTTGACGCTCAGTATCGATGCAGGGCACTCATATTCGCCGGTACGGTTTGAAGTCGGCTGATGCAAACTAGAAAGTGTGCAGGTAGTTTGAGTCATCAATTTAGTCTACTTAACATAATTATTTGGATCCTATTGCAGTTAGAAAGATTAATGATATGCAAGACTTGATTAGGTTCTAACGGAAGTTTGCATTTGTGTTTCATGTATACCAGTCCCTTCTGTTAGGTGGTTTAGCGGCACAACCTTCAGCATGTTCATCTTCGTCCACTACAATGGTAGGGTCAGGTGTAAGGTATGCACAAAGTCCCCTGGATGTGGGTTTTGTGGGACTTCCGTAACAAATAAAAATAACCGATTAATTACATAAGCGAGGTTACTAAAATCAACGATGTTTGGTTTTTCTTATAATATGTAGAATTTTTTTTCTATTGCATTTGTGCGTGTCTAATGTGGATTGTGATTTGGATTTATGATGGCAGCTCTTTGGTCTGTAATTGATTTACAACAAGGAATAGTTATACGCAATCCATATACATGTTCCAAGTTAGAGTATAATATTTTTTAATTTATTTTAATTATGTTACAAAATTATCTTTCCATCATAATACCTAACAGTCAATGATTACTATTGACAGTATGAAAATGGTTGTTGTATGCAAGCTTCTGAAGAAGAAAATGTCGACTTACAACAGCTTCCTGATCCGGCGAGAACAACATTTATGCAGAAAGGGTACCATACGCGAGCTCCTCACATTTCATGTACCATACTTACTTTCTTTGTAGTGACTGATAAGGACCAACTTTTTTCTTTAGGTTCTGAGTACGGTAAAGCAAATTAAGTCATCACGATTGTGAATATGTCGACTTGTGACCAGTCACTATTCCCGTGCAGGTAGACCGGGTTCCATGTGACTGATAGTGTAACACTCGTATCCCGGATACAAATAGGCCCCACCCTAAATGGAATTGAGTAAGGTTTAACGTGATTGGCTAGTCAACGAATGTAAGTTATAGGCAAACCCGATAGTCAAAGAATGAGTATTATGGCTATAGAAAATATTATGTGACTCAACTAGAAAGGTAATGGACTTCAAGGACCTAAGTGCTAATATGCTAAATGTGTTATAAGTTGATTATGCCCAAAGTAGGAAGAAAAGGACTAGAGGGACCAATTATGCCAAAAGGCCAAAGTTGTATAAGATAAATATCTTATCTACCATTCTCTAGAGAATTCCATCATTCTACAGGGTGTGTTTGTTGGTCCGGTTATTAGAGGGAAAAAGGGAGGGAAGGATGAAGCTTTGATGATGAAGAGGAAGATGAGATGTGTTCCTTGCCAAGGGTTAAGCCTACTATGATCCTCTCCACAAGTAAGTAATCTTGTTTAAGTTAGTTAATGATGGGATTGATCATCATATAATCAAGATATGATTATATGATGATTAGAGATGTTTAGGGGTAAGATAATGGTTGTAGGAACCATTGTTAAGGTTATTTGGTCATGGGGTTAAATGATTATGTTATGTGATTATGACCTAGGATGATGATGATGATAAAGGATGAAGATGATGATGATGATGTTATTGTTAGACTTAGCTTGGACTCAAGGTAAGTAAACCGGTATAATGTAAAGTTATAATGATTTCTATGCATTATGTGTTATGTGGCTTAATGTGTTAAGGTTTATGGTTGTTTAGTATAATGGTATTTATGTGTAAGAGGATATAAGGTTAGTTAGGGTTAGTCAAGAGTGGAATAAGGAATAAGGAAGGTTAAGGCTTTAAGAGGTCAAGGTATGTGATTATGTTAATGTTGTTTTGGATTAATGGTTGTATAATGTGTAATGCGTTGAATGAAGTATAATGTTAAGTTATACCCGTGTTACTTACTAAGCATTCGTGCTTAAGGTTTAAGTGTCCAATGTTTTGTAGGTTCACGTATGTTGCCATGGCATGGATTAAGGATCAAGGTTTGGATACATGCAATGTTAGAAGGATTGAGTAAGAAAGTAGAGCTAGGTAGAATACCGAGCTCAAGTCAAGGTTGTACCCCCGAGAGTCTTTTTATGATTTGTAAAGTGTATGTCAAGGTCGTTGTAATGCTTTGGTGGTCAAACGGTGTGTCAAAGTGTGTTTGATGTGTTATAGTCAAAGTTAAAGGGGTGTTTAGCATAAGCGTGAAAATACCCATTTTGGGTTGTAAACGGGTCAAACGATCATGGAAATGTTTTAGTATGTTAAAGTAATGATGTTGGTTAAGTTTGGTGGGCAAATGAAGTGGTATAAGTGGTTTGTGGTGTAAATGGGTCAAAACGGGTTTTGGCACAAAACCCGTTATTATACTTTTCTAAGGGTCAACGGTAAATGTTCTTATAAGGAAATGTTAATTACGTTAGAATAATGATTTCTAGAAGGTTTGATATAATACGGATGTGGTATGGGTCGTATATCATAAAAATGGGTCAAACGGCATGATTTTGGTGTCTGCAGACTCCCAGCCGGCGGTTGGAACTCCAGCCGGGGCGGCTGGGACTTTTCTGTGAAGGAATCAGATCCCAACCGGCGATTTTCAGATTTTGTCGACTTTTGAAAAATCATATATTTTAAACCGTAAGTCGTCATGGGTCGTGCCACCCGGCGTTTCGAAGGTAATTGAGTCTAGTTTTATTTAAAAATAGTCTTAAGGTCTGAATGTTTATAGATTTTTGTAAATTGTCAAAAGAGTAAAAAAATATTCGTCAAAGTCAAGCGTTTCTGCGCAAAAAGTTTTTATTTTTAGTCAAAGCGGGCACAGGGTGTAACAACTTGGTATCAGAGCTTCGGTTTAAGTGAATTAGGTCTCCACTTTAGGTTGCCTAGTCTTAAACCACTCGTAGAAGCGTTGAACGTAGGTGTAAGGAATGCGGAAAGTAAATGTTAAGCTAGAAGAAGGAATGTGTGATGTGCCATGTGAACTTAAGTTAGTAAGTATGATGAAGGTGTTTTATGTGTTAAAGTGTATGTGATGTAAGTCCATGGAGGACTTGAAGTGTTTAAGTGAATTGTTTACCGTGCACTTCGGTTATTGCCGTTGATTATATTGTGATTATATGAATGTATGTTAAAGTAACGGTAATGGAATATGAGTAGGAATGATAAGTGGTATCAGAGATGGGCTAGCAAGTGAATTAAGTAATGACGCTTTAAGTGTGGATCGTAATGATATTAAGCGTACTAAGGTATAGCGTGAAAAGACAAGATGAAACTAACGAATTAATGATTAAGTGTTTAATGACTTGAAGGTTAAAGAATGAGGTTAGGGAATGATGGCATGAAATGTGACCAACATATGGTCTCATTATATTTAGTGACTAAAGACTAATGTTAAAGTGGTATAGAGACGGGGTAATGGTAAGGTAAAGTACTTGAGGTTTAAGTGTGAACGTGAAGTTGTGATAAAGTGTGTTGGTATATAAAGGATGGAAATTAAACGAAAAAGTTTGAATGCTAAAAGTTAAATGCGATAAGTTAAGAATGTAAATGAGAATGAGATGAGTATGTATGAGGATTGAGTATGTACATGAATGTGTAATAATGATAACGATGTTATGGTGTGTGGTAATGAAAGTGAGAATGACTTGACGTATTTGTTGCTAAATATCTAATAATATAAAAGTTATAGAATGGGATTAAAGTAAGATGATATGTAAAAGATGAGATAGAACGATGTTGCTTGAGATGCAAAGATAAGTAAAGAGATGAGTTAAGGTGTAAGAATGAAAACGTGATGAGTTAAGCGTAATGATGTGTTGTGAAAATTAAACGAGATAAGAATGTGTAAACGACTTAAAATGTGTAAAAATAATGAATGATGCTAATGAAGGAATGAAATTAACCTATGTAAGGTTTAAATGCGGAGAAAGGCGGATAGGCTAAAGGGTAAAGTAAGGATGTGAAAATGATTCATGCGGATTAAGAATGTAGGATGGTAAACACATAGAAAATGTGTAATTATAATAAGCAGGTTCATATGCTCTATGACACTTGCTTCACTAAAAATAAATGAATGGGATAATGTGTGCGTTACAATGCTATGACTTGGATCCATGATGGAAATGTGAAAGGTTAAAGATGGCATCCTTCGGGATGACCGAGCTAATGATGATGAATGATGGTATCCTTCGGGATGACCGAGCTAATGAATGTTAAAGGATCCTTCGGGATATGTTAAAGATCCTTCGGGATAAAACGTATTGCCTTCATCGGCAATGGGGTTGCCTACATCTTTGGCATATAAAAAATGTCCCCAAAACGAATGTGGTAATGGTATGGATCCAAGTCTGAAAAGTTAAAACGTAATGTAAAGAATAAAAAGAATGAAAAGATTTAAAAGCTAAACGTGAAATGGATAGGTACGAGTGTTATGTCGGAAGTGTATAAGTAGGTTGGTTTATGATTTCCTTATTTAAATGGATTGGGACGCCTTTTCATTTAAATAAAGAAGTCGTAAATCACCGAACCATGAGTTTGTATTTCTTGATTTACATCGTTTGGGACGCCTCTCCATGTAAATGAGGAAGTATGAATGAGTGGGCTTATGTGTTCCCGACATGGCATGAGTAGGGTGAAGGGGTAGAAACGGGAGTCTAGGACTAGCTATGGTTATAAGAACTAAGATAGGTGGATAGAAACTAAGTTGGATATCGACCTTAGGTGGGAGATGTCATGAGAACTTATAACTTAGGAGCCTAAGGGGTAAAATTGAAACGATTAAGGGAATGTAAGCCAATGTTACGAATGTCTTGTGACTTGTTGTAATGTAAGAAAAGACTGTAGTGGTCATAATGCGAATGGAAATTATTGAAAGAAGTAAAGGCAAACGTAACGTGTAGTAAAATGCTAACGGAATAGTAAAAAGGTTACGGTAAAAGTAGAAAGTTAATAAATAATTGACTTATGAAAGTTAAGATGGTGTGTAATGTTCAAGTGACACATAGTCCTTGACGGGAAAGTTAGAATGGAACGAGTTAGTAGGTTATGTGATAGACGTAGAAATGGTTTAATGGTATACATTAGTGGCAAGGATTGTGTCTTGAATGACATAATGATTGAGAAGAAATGAAATATTAGAAAAGTTAAGCTAGAAATAGAATGAGTTAAGGGTATGATGTGCGTATAGTGGACCTTGAATTGTAAGATCACTTAGATCGTTGCAACTAACAGGGATGAAGAAAGGAGAGTGCTAAGAACGGGAGTAAAATGGGACTAAGTTTTGGATAGTTTAGACAAGAGATTTCGGGGACGAAATCAAAATAAGGGGGTAGAATTGTAACACCCGTATCCCGGATACAAATAGGCCCCATTCTAAATGGAATTGAGTAAGGTTTAACGTGATTGGCTAGGCAACGAATGTAAGTTATAGTCAAACCCGATAGTCAAAGAATGAGTATTATGGCTATAGAAAATATTATGTGACTCAACTAGAAAGGTAATAGACTTCAAGGACCTAAGTGCTAATATGCTAAATGTGTTATAAGTTGATTATGCCCAAAGTAGGAAGAAAAGGACTAGAGGGACCAATTATGCCAAAGGGCCAAAGTTGTATAAGATAAATATCTTATCTACCATTCTCTAGAGAATTTCATCATTCTCTAGGGTGTGTTTGTTGGTCCGGTTATTAGAGGGAAAAAGGGAGGGAAGGATGAAGCTTTGATGATGAAGAGGAAGATGAGATGTGTTCCTTGCCAAGGGTTAAGCCTACTATGATCCTCTCCACAAGTAAGTAATCTTGTTTAAGTTAGTTAATGATGGGATTGATCATCATATAATCAAGATATGATTATATGATGATTAGAGATGTTTAGGGGTAAGATAATGGTTGTAGGAACCATTGTTAAGGTTATTTGGTCATGGGGTTAAATGATTATGTTATGTGATTATGACCTAGGATGATGATGATGATGATGATGATGATGATGATGATGATAAAGGATGAAGATGATGATGATGATGTTATTGTTAGACTTAGCTTGGACTCAAGGTAAGTAAACCGGTATAATGTAAAGTTATAATGATTTCTATGCATTATGTGTTATGTTGCTTAATTTGTTAAGGTTTATGGTTGTTTAGTATAATGGTATTTATGTGTATGAGGATATAAGGTTAGTTAGGGTTAGTCAAGAGTGGAATAAGGAAGGTTAAGGCTTTAAGAGGTCAAGGTATGTGATTATGTTAATGTTGTTTTGGATTAATGGTTGTATAATATGTAATGCGTTGAATGAAGTATAATGTTAAGTGATACCCGTGTTACTTACTAAGCATTCTTGCTTACGGTTTAAGTGTCCAATGTTTTGTAGGTTCACGTATGTTGCTATGGCATGGATTAAGGATCAAGGTTTGGACACATGCAATGTTAGAAGGATTGAGTAAGAAAGTAGAGCCAGGTAGAATACCGAACTCAAGTCAAGGTTGTACCCCCGAGAGTCTTTTTATGATTTGTAAAGTGTATGTCAAGGTCGTTGTAATGCTTTGGTGGTCAAACGGTGTGTCAAAGTGTGTTTGATGTGTTATAGTCAAAGTTAAAGGGGTGTTTGGCATAAGCGTGAAAATACCCATTTTGGGTTGTAAACGGGGCAAACGATCATGAAAATGTTTTAGTATGTTAAAGTAATAATGTTGGTCAAGTTTGGTGGGCAAATGAAGTGGTATAAGTGGTTTGTGGTGTAAATGGGTCAAAACGGGTTTTAGCACAAAACCCATTATTATACTGTAACGCCCCGTACCCGTTTAGACTAAAATTTTAAACTTTTTACGCAAAAAGGATTGACTTTTATGGACATACGGACACTCTTTTGACATCTGACAAAAATCTATAAACATTCAGCCCTTGAGGCTATTTTTAAATGAAAGTACACTCAATTACCTTCGAAACGATAGGTCGCACGACCCATTTCGACATACGGATTAAAAGATATGAATTTTTGAAAATCGACAAAATCTGGAAACTGGCCCATACCGCCGGCATGAAATCCATGCCGCCGGCATAAAGCCAAACCGGGCGGCATGGGCCCTCTGGTCAAAATGGGAGTTTTCCCAACTCTTCCATGCCGTGGGTTTGGCCTCCAAACCGGCGGCATGGGCCTGCAACTTCCCAAAAACACTTCGTTTTCATCCCGTTTTCGCTATAAACAACCCATACGACTTCCGTTTTACACCAAACTTGAACCACTTCATTAATTTAACATAACCAACACGTTCCAACAACACTTGACCCGTTTACAACCCAAAATGGGTACAAACACACTTAAATCCAAACGCCCCTTAAACGTTTAGTAAAAACACTTAAAACACACTTGACAACTCGTTAGACTCCCAAACCGTTACCCGACTTTGACACACAATAAACGACTCATAAAAGAGACTCTCGGGGGCACAACCTTGACTCGAGCTCGGTATTCTACCTAGCTCCTAATGCTTGTTATCTTCCAAATCCATTCCAAACTCTTATGCTACACTCCAAGCCTTCCATTCCGCCGCACTTAAGCCTACAAAAACATTGACAACTAAAAGAATAGGGAGAATTGCATATATACCCACTAAAACTCAAAAACTTGCATATTTTCCCAAAATACAAGTTTTCAATGCATGATGTACAATGCAAGTTAAGCATGTTTTGGGTATATATGCAAATATGCAAGTTTTAGTGGGTATATATGCAATTGCCCCAAAAGAATAAGCTTACGCTTAGTAAGTAAAACGATAATCACATACCATCATATTTTAATCAAATACATAAGCATCACATATCTCCAAACACTTACTTAGCTACTCCACTCTCTAATTCTTGCATAACCACCTAACATCAACTTACCATCACAACCAAATTCACCACTTAGATCATATTCATCCTAGCACATAAGCACATATCCAATCTCTTATCACTAGCCACAAAACATACATAACACATACATGTTAGACATCCATATAATACATGCCATCATCATTTTACTTACCTTATCTCCAAGCTAAGCATATCCAAGCATCCATCATCATCCATAACCTCATCATCCTCATAAACACCCTAAGCCATAACATCATACAAGTACTTAACACAAAACACAATACATCATGAACAAAGGTTATAAATCCCATCTAAACCTACCCATCTTTCATTCTATATCATCATATGATCATACCTTGATCATATGATAAAAACCCACTTCAATCATGAATCTTAACCTTATTAATAACAAGATAGAATACTTACTTATGGGTTATAGTTTCTTATGATCTTAACCTTTGATTGAAACACTTGAACTCTTCATAAGTTAATCACTAAACCTAGCTCTCTCCCTCCTTTCTCTCTTGAACCGGCCTTCACAAAACACACCTAAATGATTGGTGGAAATGTCTAGAAATAACTAGATATAACTAGTTAGGTGCCATTTTGGGATAATGGCAAGAATGGTCCTTCTAGTCTCTTTTCTTCTACTTTAACCACAACTAACTTATATCACATAATTAACACTTGGCAATCTAGGTCCCTCTAGTTTATTCATCATATTCCATATTACTATATTAGTCATACTTTGACTATCAGTTTGACTTTCCACGTAACTTCGTTGACCAACCAATCACATAAGTCCTAAACATATTCCATCTAGGGTGGGGCCTATACGTAACCGGGATACGGGTCTAACATATACTTTTCTAAGGGTCAACAGTAAATGTTCTTATAAGGAAATGTTAATTACGTTAGAATAATGATTTCTGGAAGGTTTGATGTAATATGGATGTGGTATGGGTCGTATATCATGAAAATGGGTCAAACATCAAGATTTTGGGTTCTGCAGACTCCCAGCCGGCGGTTGGAACTCCAGCCGGTGCAGCTGGGACTTTTCTGTGAAGGAATCAGATCCCAACCGGCGGTTGGGAGGCGATTTTCAGATTTTGTCGACTTTTGAAAAATCATATCTTTTAAACCGTAAGTCGTCACGGGTCGTGCCACCCGGAGTTTCGAAGGTAGTTGAGTCTAGTTTCATTTAAAAATAGTCTCAAGGTCTGAATGTTTATAGATTTTTGTAAATGGTCAAAAGAGTAACAGAATGTTCGTCAAAGTTAATCATTTCTGCACAAAAAGTTTTTATTTTTTTTCAAAGCGGGCACGGGGTGTAACAGATAGCATGAACGTGAGGGTAATGTAGTACCAAGGAACTCCTTCCGCGAGATAATATGTGTCGATTTGATTTATAGTTATAGCCATAAAGGGTCAAATTCTAAAAAGCTATTTAAGAGGGTGTTTGGGATTGCTTATTTAAGTGGTTGTCTGCTTGGTTATCGGATGTAGAGTGTTTGGAAAGAACTATTTCTTTGGCACTTAAAAATAAACGCGTTAGTACCTCCTAAGTACATGAAACCTTATAAATTTAATTTAAACTTTATCTATGTGTACAACTTTAGGTAAGAAAGGGCAAAGAAGTCGGCCTGAGTCCTAATATACCCGTTTTGACCTGTTAACCAACCCATCTAGGAGCGTACAGAACTCGGGGTCAAAGCCGTAAAACGAATCATATATATTCTTTAAGAGACTAGTATAGTCGCACCAGTCTGGCACTCAGTCCTTATATTTTCAACTTTAGTTCAGTCCCGGTTCCACCTCTAACTCGAATTGTTTTAGTGCAGCCTGTAATTCACAATATTAGGTTGGCCAAACAGTTACAAAAGGGGCAAGTTGGCAACATGGGTGCGTGTGCAAACTGGTCAACCGGTTTGTATTTTGAAAGGGTTGCAGCCCAACGCGGGTCGAGTTGACTCTAGCAATAGGATTAAGTACATGAATATATTTGTTGCACAGGTCAGGTTACTCTTCTTTCCCTTTGAAACAATGTACACTTCTTGATTAGAATATATCACATTTATCATTTTATTACATTAAGTGTAGCGAAAATCCATAAAATAAATGCAGTACAAATAAATCAACGTTTTGATCATTCATAAGAGAATGAACTATGCTCAGTTAGTTATTGCTATAATAGCATTTTGTTATTGATATAGTTTTCTGTCTAAAACCAAATTAATGGTACACATATGTCATCGGTCATGCTAATTAATTGATCACAAATATGACACCATCTTTACACAAGTAATTCTGCGAAGTCATGTCTTTTTTTTTAATAAGCTAAAGACATAAGATATCACTTATGAAATAACAGTTAACTATAACTCAAGTAGTCAAACATTGCTTTCTTATAAAGACCATGCATATATTCTTTAGTGATATAATTAATTATATAAAAGTGAATGGAGTTAAGCTTCTTATTGCAAGAATAAGGTTCCATGTGACTGATAGCATGAACGTGAGGGTAATGTGGTACCAAGGAGCTCCTTCCGCGAGATAAAACCACACATCTTATTGCAATATCAGAAGTGGATACGTGAAAGAAGAAATTCCAGCAATTCCAATATCAGTTAACGAACTTCTTTACTTTTATGACAATGCAAGGCTTCTTCATAGGTAAATTGTGTATGCTTCAAGATTATGTAATTCCGCTTTAGATTACCAGGTTGATGATTGAATAATACCAACATTAGGTTTTAGAGGGTGTTTGGAATTGCATATTGAAAGAACTTATTAGACAATCATTATAGTTCTATCATTATCATATTATTGTATAGATACATAATAGTTTAAGCTTAATGATTAACTTATTGATTTAAGATAACATAGATTATTAATAGAACCATATGTGAATAATAGTGTATGCATATGAAACTTTATACAGAAATTCTGACACTGTTTACGTCTGTACGATATTTTGATGTAGGGGAAGTTAAACTAAAGGATTTCGATACAGTAAAAGAGGACGAATGTGCTAGCAGGCAAGTTGTATATTAGCAACTAACACGCTCAAATTTCGAGTTTATTGGGCTGGAAAAGGTACTACTTCAATCACTGTTAGAGGAAGCTGTGGTCCTCTTATATCCGCTATATTAGTTGATTTGAGTAAGTCACTCTTCATATCACACTGTAAATTTGATAATGTTTATAAGATTTGATGGTTAAAAGATTTATTTAAGATCATGTTTCTTACATTAACAACCTGGATTTAGATATCGAGACGCATAATAAACCGAAGAAAATTGATGGGGAATATGTATATAACTTTAATGAGATTCAAGCTCCTCAAACCATGAATCTGACATAATAATGTCTGATATGGAGAAGATTTAAATGAAATACGTGCTACTTATTTTCAGATGGGTCTTTTGTCTTTGAGTATCAAAACTTTATAAAGTAATGTGACTGCTCTATAATCGGCGGCACCATAGTTCAACTCTGTTTGTAATTTCTAAGCAGATCATGCTGATACTATGAAAAATTCTCTTGGTGCTAAAAAGGTTCCAGAGGAAGGCAGGTACATATTTTTCCACACTTTTAAAAGCAATTCCAAACACCCCCTTATTTTTCCATCAAGGTTTGTTAAGTATAAATGTTATTTTATTTGTGAGGACACAAGAAGACATAGTATAAATGTTATTTTATTTGTGAGGACACAAGAAGACATATAGCAAGCTCAACAATTGGATTTCTTCATCTGGTTTCTTTGGAGAATTAGGAATATACTAGTGAAAAGTGTTCTTATGTAAAAGTGGCATATACAAATGATATTGTACTGATGGTACGGCAATATATTGTAAGAAAGCGTTACTCCACAAAATAATAGCAGAACCGGCAAACATTTTATATGTATATTATAGCAAGAAATATTTATAAGTTAAAAATATATAGAAGCTGAATAAAAGTTAACGTTTATTTCTTTTTGTTATTAATGCATTCAATAAACATGGTATGTTTATATCTTATTTTTCATTATCTTAATTTTTTCAATGATACTCAAAAGGCTCGCCTGTTCATCGGGTAGGCTATGCAACTACCCCGTCTTCCCGACTTACTTAATAGCATTTGAGTTTTATTTCGCATTTCAGTTTAATTCATATACAATGTTGTTACAAAGAACTTTGTATATTTTAATTGTTCTATAATTGTTAACGTTCGATTATTTTCATTATTAATGTATTCGATATAAAAATTGGAACAATTATATCTTTTTTCGTCTTAAACGATAAAGACTAAATGTTTCAAACAAATACAATATTCAAACAAATAACTTCGTAAATTAAATAAACGGCCTTATTTTCCATTAACCCTTCCTTCGCTAATGCAAAATATGCCAACGATATTCATAAGTCAATTTGAGTTAATTTGGTTGTATGTATTGCGTACCACTTTGTAACCTTTCTTTTTTACATTTGATAGTCGTTTAATTATCTTTGTTCTTAATGCATTCAATAAATAATTTGATATCTTTGTAAGTTATTTTCATTAACTTACCTTTGTAATTTATTATTCGTTAACTAATACCTTAAAGCGATATTTATAGCTAATTCCCGCCCATCGGCCGGGCTTCCCAAACAGTATACAATTACTTGTTGCGGTGTGCTCAACAACAACTATTAATAAAAGTAGACACAAAAATTTTTCGCAAGTATGCTTGTCTCTTCAGTGGTGAGTTTTCTTCCCTGACAACCAATATACAACTGTCTCAAAAGTGAATGCTTTTTGTCAAATTGTTTAATAATTAATAACGGTCAACTAATTTTCCTGTTTAACGCATTAATAAACAAGGCCTACATAACTAATACCTTACAAGGAACTTTATAAGTCATGCCCGCCCATCGGGCGGGCCTTGAAAGCTAGTATATATATATATATATATATATATATATATACATATATATATATATATATATATATATATATATATATTATATATATATATATATAGTGAGACTTTCTTGCAAGAACCATCTTATCTGCGAGAACTAACAGAACCACCAAAAACATACATGCACGCCTTCAATAATTGTATCTTTGCACATATGTTCTAAAAACAACATATATGTTTTTTTTTTTAAACATGGTTGTTCTAAAGTATTTGATAAGAAATTGGAAATACAAAATTTTTCTTTGAAGGTGTGCATGTATGTTCTTATAAGGCGTGCAATGACAATATTGCGGCCGTGTGTAAGGTTTTTGTGAAAAAAGAGGATGAGTTCATAATGATATTGAAGAACATAGGTGGGTACTTAAGATTATTGATGATTTGCATGTATTTTTATTTTATTTTAAAAGGCATGCATGTATGTTTTTGGTGGTTCTATCAGTTCTCGCAGATAAGATGGTTCTCGCAGGAAAATCTCCCTATATATATATATATATATATATATATATATATATATTGGTTCTTGAAAAAAGTACATTTTGTTAAAAAAGTGAGATAAGTGTACAAATCACCCCCTCATTCCCTTCATTTTTTTCACATCAAACTATAGGGACCTTATCGTATTTTCTTTCATTCTTTAAGGTAGGTTTTGTATATTCGCACCTTACCCCCGCACCCCCACCTCACACCCCCACGAAAAAAAAATAAAAAAAAAAATAAAAAAAAAAAAAAAAAAAAAGTTCCCTCCAAAAAAAATATTTTTTGGGGGGCCAAAAACTTTTTTTTCCAGCCAAAAATTTTTCCGTCAAAATTTTATAACTATGATGCACCTTTTTATTTTGGTGCATCACAGTTATAAAAGGTGCATCATAGTTATAAAATATTTTGCGAGAATTTTTTTTTTTTTTTTTTTTTTTTTTTTTTTTTTGGGTGGGGGGTTGGGTTTCAAATATTACCTTGAAGTTTGAGATGTTTGCAAATTCTACTCTATAACTTTTTTTTCTCACTTTTTCTATGTAATTACACTTTTCTTTAGAACCGGACCCATATATATATATATATATATATATATATATATATATATATATATATATATATATATATATATATATATATATATATAGGGTCACTTTCTTTTCAGAACCACCTTATCTGCGTGAACTGCGAGAACCCTTCTAGACCAATGAGATTCTTTAAAATATTAAAGATTTTTATTTAATTCATAAGGGCATAATAGTAAATGACACTTTCTTTTATTTATTTATTTATTTTTTTAATAAAATTCCGTTTCTTTAAAACCCTTAATTACGGATTTTTTTTTTTTTTTTTTTTTTTTTTTTTTGTGATTTTTTTCAGCATGCTTTGTTTTTAAAATTATTAGTGCATATGTGTTTTTACGAATTAATTTTTTTATTTTAGTTTGTGCAATAATTTTTACAACATGCATGTTTTTCAAACAGTAAAGTGCATACGTATTTTTTAAATAATGTAAATTTATAACAAACTAAGAACATATATGTTAAACACAAAAGTCGATATCGATTGAAATACAATTAAAATGCAAATTTATAAAAAGAAAAAAAAATACTTGAATCTAATCGATCTATACATGTATGCACTAATAATATTTAACGCAAACGGACATATGTGCAACTCATTGTTATCAACACTTTTAGAAGTCGAACATATATGCGCGCCTTCAATAATCGTATTTCTTCAAACGCCGCATATTATCATCATGTATCTATGTGTGGCATCCACTTCTAGATCTTCATTGCTATCACCATCTTCATTAATCTGGTACAAATATACTAGAAAACAATTAAACCTCAACTAAATAGGAAATTAACCTTTTAATTATAATAACTAGCATAACACATATGCACAATGTTCATGAGTGCATGTATGTTTTAGGAAACAGACTTGTTTGACAAACACGAAGTCTTTAAAAAAAATAATTTACACTTATTGAATTAAAAACATACATGTTTTTAAAATATATATGTTTTAAGCATTCCGTTTATAGGCAATCACTTTTTTAAACAGACCTGTTTAAAAAATACATGTTTTGAACATACATGTTTAAAAAATCATGTTCTAAAACATATATGGTTTTCATTAGTTAGATCCTACTAATTAAAACATATATGTTTTGAACATACATGTTTTGCACATACATGTTTTGCACAGTTTAAAACATATATGCATCCATTTATCCTTGAATCTATATTAACCTATAATGTTTTGCACAGTTTAAAACATTATTCATATATTATTTTTAGCATAAAGGAATTCAACAGTTGCAACTGAACATGCAAATTGATAATAAAATATAGAAAAAATTACACGGATGGTCCCTGTGGTTTACCCTGATTTCAAGTTTGGGTGCTATTTCAATTTAATTACGCCAGAGGTATCTAATTTGGCAAACGTTGCACAAGTTTGGTACCTATCTTGGATGGGCGTTAACTTTCTCCGTTAAATATTTGCATCGTTAGTCCCTCTGTTAGTTTTGTTTGCATCGTTAGTCCCTCCGTTAGTATTTTCGTCTGACTTTTAACTTTTTCGTCCGATTCTTTACGTTTTTGTCTGAATTTTTATGTTTTCGTCCGATTCTTTACGCTTTCGTCCGATTCTTTACGTTTTCGTCCGATTCTTTATGTTTTCGTCGGAATTTTTACGTTTTCGTCCGAATATTTACGTTTTCGTTCGAATTTTTACGTTTTCGTTCGATTCTTTACGTTTTCGTCCAAATTTTTACGTTTTCATCCGAATTTTTAAGTTTTCGTCCAATTCTTTACGTTTTCGTCCGATTTTTTACGTTTTCGTCCGATTCTTTACGTTTTCGTCCGAATTTTTACGTTTTCATCCGATTCTTTACGTTTTTGTCCAATTCTTTACGTTTTCGTCCGATTCTTTACGTTTTCGTCCGACTTTTTACGTTTTCGTCCAATTCTTTACGTTTTTGTCCGAATTTTTTACGTTTTCGTCCGATTCTTTACGTTTTCGTCCAAATTTTTACGTTTTCGTCCGATTTTTTACGTTTTCGTCCGATTCTTTACGTTTTCGTCCAAATTTTTACGTTTTCGTCCAATTCTTTACGTTTTCGTCCGAATTTTTACGTTTTCGTCCGATTCTTTACGTTTTCGTCCATATTTTTACGTTTTCATCCGAATTCTTTACGTTTTCATCCGAATTCTTTACGTTTTCGTCCGATTCTTTACGTTTTCGTCCGAATTTTTACGTTTTCATCCGAATTTTTACGTTTTCGTCCAATTCTTTACGTTTTCGTCCGAATTTTTATGTTTTCGTCTGATTCTTTGGACGAAAACGTAAAGAATCGGACGAAAACATAAAAATTTGGACAAAAACGTAATAAATCGGACGAAAACTTAAAAAGTCGAACGAAAACGTAAAAATTTGGACGAAAACGTAAAGAATCGGACGAAAACGTGAAAATTCGGATGAAAACGTAAAAATTTGGACGAAAACGTAAAGAATCGGACGAAAACGTAAAAATTTGGACGAAAACGTAAAGAATCGGACGAAAACGTAAAAAATTTGGACGAAAACGTAAAGAATTGGACGAAAACGTAAAAAATCAGACGAAAACGTAAAAATTTGGACGAAAACGGAAAGAATCGGACGAAACCGTAAAGAATTGGACGAAAACGTAAAAAATCGGACGAAAACGTAAAGAATCGGACGAAAACGTAAAAATTCAGATGAAAACCTAAAAATTTGGACTAAAACGTAAAGAATCGGACGAAAACGTAAAAAATTCGAACGAAAACGTAAAGAATTGGACGAAAACGTAAAAAATCAGACGAAAACGTAAAAATTTGGACGAAAACATAAAGAATCGGACGAAAACGTAAAGAATCGGACGAAAACGTAAAAAATCGGACGAAAACGTAAAAATTTGGACGAAAACGTAAAGAATCGGACGAAAACGTAAAAATTCGGATGAAAACGTAAAAATTTGGACGAAAACGTAAAGAATCGGACGAAAACGTAAAAATTCGGTTGAAAACGTAAAAATTTGGACGAAAACGTAAAGAATCGGACGAAAACGTAAAAAATTCGGACGGAAACGTAAAGAATTGGACGAAAACGTAAAGAATCGAACGAAAACGTAAAAATTTGGACGAAAACTTAAAGAATCGGACGAAATCGTAAAAATTCAGACGAAAACGTAAAGAATCGGACGAAAAAGTTAAAAGTCAGACGAAAATACTAACGGAGGGACTAACGATGCAAACAAAACTAACGGAGGGACTAACGATGCAAACATTTAACGGAGAAAGTTAACGCCCATCCAAGATAGGTACCAAACTTGTGCAACGTTTGCCAAATTAGATACCTCTGGCGTAATTAAATTGAAATAGCACCCAAACTTGAAATCAGGGTAAACCACAGGGACCATCCGTGTAATTTTTTCTAAAATATATGAGCTTCCACAACCTTTCAATCATTTGTGTAACTTAGTATAGAACAGACCCTTGATCAACTAATCTAATGGCTAAAAAGTATTTCTCGCAGTTCTCGCACTTAAAGTGGTTCTGAAAAGAAAGTTACACTATATATATATATATATATATACACCAACTAGCTAAACTTTTTCAAAGACTTTCTCCCGAACTTGAGGACATGTTTAAACATTTTGTTTTATTCTTCATTTTTTACTTTGTGTATGTACTTATCGACATGTTATACTTATAGTATTCAGGGGTAGACCCAATATGGTGGCGGGCGTAGCACGCGCTACATCTAATTTTCGTACATAAAGTGTAAAGAAAACTTTTCAGAGTGTTACTAGCCCGTGTAGCCGTATCTCTCGTGTTACTAATGTTTGGTAGAGCTCCAAATTGTAACTGTCATATTTTAGTTTTATACATAGAATCATTCAAAGATTAGATACATTTTATGCTAACAAACGATAGCAAAGTAGATACGAATGAAATGTGAAAGATTGAGTAGATCCGCTACTGATGATACTCACATTTTTATTTTATTACTTTTGTCTTAATTAATGCAATTTCCTCTATATAACACGCGTATTCCCTCATCAATCTTCGCCACTCCTTTAATTTCTACTTCCATCCCCTTATGAAACTCTCTCCTCCTTTGCTAGACAATACTACCGATCTCGTTCCTATTCTTCCCATACATTCGCTTTCTTTCTAAATTATTTCCCTTCTATCTAGATTCCATAGTACTGTATATTTAACAACGACAGCGCCAAAGTTAATTATTTATTTTAACATTTCGAATGGCAGAAGGTGATGTAGAGCTTGGGCCTGTAGATACTGACGACCCTGTCCAACTTCTTCTTAAATGCGATGAAGAAGTCCAACTTCTTCTTAGACACGATGAAGAAGTACAAAATCGTAGCGACCAACGTCCAGGATTGATTTTAATGGTTCCTAAAGTCTATCGAGAACTCAGCCCACGTTCTTACACCCCCGGGTGGTCTCGATTGGACCTCTTCACCACCAAGATGAACATTTGAAAGGATTCGAAGTGCAGAAAGCTACTTATATGCATTATCTATTGAATACTGAAATGAGTCCTTTAAATTCCACGCCTGACCAAATATTAAAAGAATGTGTGATGAGGGTAAGTGGTTCGATAGACCAAATTAAGGCATGTTATATCGGGATGCAGGCATACTCTGATTCTAATCTTGTCAAAATGATTAACGGATGCTTGTTTCATACTCGCTTTCCTATACAATCGTAACATAGGATATTCTTCATTAAGACCAATCGAGTTACTACACACAGGTATATTTCAAGACATGGTTTCTAATAGAAAACCAGATTCCCTTTTTTGTTCTTCAAGACATATTTGAGTGTACTTTTTCGAAAGTTCTTCCCAGATATTGTCTTGCTGATTTTATCTCCGTTCTTCAAGATTGGTGCAACATATTTGAAGGAGATTTAGTAATGGGCAATTCTTGTATTTCTTCAACCCAGGATCATATCCTTGGCTTTATCCACAAAGCATACCAGAATCCAGATCACGATTCATCATCATTTGATGAAATGGTAAAATCCCATTCTGTTGTCGAATTGGACAGGTCAGGAGTGAGGTTTAGTAAGAAACTTGATGCAAAGTGGCCAATGGCCATGGAACTGAAATATTCAAGGTTCCTATGCTTCCCTTTGTCTTGGAGTAAACCTACTCTTAGAATGCCAGTACTAAAAATTGGCGATGAAGTAGACGTTATCATAAGGAACCTCATTATATATGAGCTGTCCTCTGAAATTCAGACTTGTGTCACATCATATATGTATGCGATGGATTACTTAATAGATACTCCTGAAGATGTTGCAAAGTTGGTTAGATCACAAGTCCTTGTCAACTATATAGGTTCCAATGAGGAAGCAGCGGATCTTATAAACAACATATGCAAAGAGATTCCTTTTATAAAATTCTATTACCAAGATGAATGGAAGAAAATGGATGAGTACTACAATGCTTATTGGTGTCAAGGCTGGTGTCAAGGACTCAAAGGCTGCATGATCCCATATTTGGTTTGAGCATAACGAAACAGTTGATTATCCATGTGGTTACTCTTCTTCAACTGGCTGTTCTCGCTTTTACTCATGTATTATCTTTTAATTTTTATTTTTCAGAGCAGGATCAAGTGGTTAACACCATTGCCTCTAGAGACAGAGGTCAAGGGTTTGATCCTCACCCCTTGCAAGGCCGGAGGTCCTTTTCTACCTTTGGTAGAATCGGAAGCAGCCTCTCTACCTTGGGTAGGGGTAAGGCTGTCTACGTCTTAACCTCTCCCATACACCGTGGAAGACGGTATTGAGACCCATAACCCGTGGAAAACGGCCCATAACCCGTGAAAAACGGTATTGGGAGTTACGTTACTGTTTTAAGTCATCCATGTTCTACAGTTATAATTTCATAGTTGGCTTCCGTCATTATAATATAATGTTCTTTCTTAGGCACCAAACTGGTGTTTTATTAACATGTGTAATTTTTATTACGTTTTTCAAGCTAGATCTCTTCCCTTGACAAAAGTCCGATGGTATTATTATTATTATTATTGTAAGTTCTGTAACGCTTTCTGGTCAATGGTTCAAGTAAACTTGTGATATAGCATATAGCTAGTTTCATTTCTGTCTTTTACTTCCTTACTTTGGTTGTTGTGATGTTTTTTTCTTATTCATATGATGCGGTTTTTTTTTTTTTTTTTAATATTGTTCGTGTTTTTGTTAAGACATTGTATTGAACCAATTTTTTTGTTATTTCTACTACTTTTACGTCCTTGTATATGCTTCTAAAATCAAACTAGGAAAATGGAACCAAGACACCAAACCAGCAACTAAAGAATATGACAAAAAAATATGAAAACCAGTAAACAATATACTGTACGTACCACGAGATATACTTTGTAGGTTATATTGACTATGTAAAGTAAAACTGGTAGAAAAATGGACATTTAAAGGGTAACTGAAAGCTAAGGATTTAGAAACAGGATATATATTAGTGCAAGACAACTAAAGCAAAAACCTATTATCACAACCTTTCTCCATAATTATCTCTCAGATATCGAAAAAGACTAACAGCCTTTTACAATGTATACTATCCGATTAAAACATTTTACAATAAAGGCAAGTCAAAACACAAAGGTTGGTCCACGTGCCTCTACAATTACATTACAAAAACTAATCATTAACGTTTCTTCTTGCTTCCCTTTGCAGCACCAGACTTTGATGGAGTAGCCACCAGGTACACAAACAAAACCACAATGGAGATGACAGACACCAAAGAGCCATACTTAGCCAACAACTTCTGCAAATTTAGATAACAAAAAGAAAAATGATTGTTGTGCCTACTAATAAAGCCTACATATGAACCTAATGATTTGATTGGTTGATTTCAAAAAATGATTGGTTGATTTATGCATTAGGCATGTTTTTAGGCTTGTGTTATAGGTCTAAATATCACTACTCTAACAAAAACATAAATATGGATGATTACAATAGACATATTTCAGATCGAATACAAATATATTATATCAGATTTACTAAATAGATCGTAAAAAGAAACACATTGATCAGAAACGTATCTCATACCTTAGCCTGAAAGGATGGCATCCATTAAGCACAATACATGCAAAAGAACACAACAATGCATTATCAGTTAAAAGATCAATACAAATCTATAAAGGTTAACCACATGGGGTGACCCAGTGGTTTGGATTTGGTCTCCAAAGTGGTTAAAGTCCCTGGAGGTCCCAGGTTCAAACCTTGGGGAGAAAATTAATCCCCAAGTGGTCACGGAGGTTCACCTGCGATGACTCCGGGCCCTGGGATTAGTCGGCTCGCAATGTCGAGTCGGAACCCAGGTAAAAAAAAATCTATTACGGAGTATGTTATTTCAACCAGTAATACAAAACTTACGAGACCAAGAGTACTCTCACGAGGCTTGTCTGATAGGATTTCTAGTGGCAAAAGTGGGGTTGAATATGCCTCCTGAAAAAAAAAGTCAAAATACCGTAAGACTAAAACACGTACAAATATACAATACCTGCAATACCAATGTACTGTCATTTTCTAGAATACCAACCTGTAATGCAGCCTTTGTGGGGACACGGAATGTAACAACGGCTGGTTTGCTGTGGACGACGGTTTTCACATTTGACTCCAACTCAAAAGTGTGTGATAGAACAGCACCACTGATGGCAGAAAAAAGTTAAAGATATGAGAATTAGCTCAACAAAAGAAGGTGTTTTTTTACTGAAGTAACTATTTCAGGATGGAATGCGATACATACACATCAAGTCTTTCCCAAGAGGTTGATGTGTTTCCAGAGATGAGGTTGAATATCTCAGGAGTCCAATCATCATCAGTAAGACTAACATCATATGCGGTCCTGAATAAAAAAGATGATGAAATTGTGAGATTCTGCAACAGGAAGTTTGATATAATTATTAGAAGTAACCAAACTGATAGCCTTACTCCTAAGGCTTGATGTCATAGTTGCAGAACAAAAAATAGGTTAGTTATATGAACGGTAAGTACTTCACTAGTTAATTAGTAGCAATGCAGTTTACAATTGTGATTACTCCATGTCCATACTGTGAATTTTATCATGAACGACTGAAAAATATTAAATTTTTATATAGTTTCATGCCAAAGATTTGTTGAGATTTAAGAATGATTAAGCAAAAACTCACAGCATCTCATAATATATTTACTAAAAGAAAACATTGCCTTGTTAAAAAAACTACTTGTAGCTTATATCATTGTGGATTATTATCTAGCCAGAAGATTAATAGCTTGTTAAGAACAAATTAAATGTGATAAAATCATGAGGCGGTTCAGCTCCATTAACTAAGAATTATAACTATGACTTAACGGATACAATTGGTTTTGAAAATTCAAAAAAGTCAATATGTGGTCTATTAATCTGATTTATTTGCCCTAAACTCTAAAACGAAGCTTCTTAGATAGTCAAATTTACTTCCATATCAATGATGATCAACTACACAACAGGAAATGAAATTATAGAATCCAAAAAAGGTAACCAAATACAACCTAAACAAACGAAGAACAATTCAGCTTGCATTTGTTACAAAGAAAAAACTTTTATTCCAAAAATCAATAATAGTAGCTTTGACATAACAAAACATGCATAAGACGAATGCATGTAATACAGCCCATTAAAAAGAACTTCCTAGCAGGGCTAACTAAACACCTAGTTTTCATCAATGATAAACTGGTGACGCCACATTTTTTCATAAAACTTATGTAATGGGAGTACAAGATCCAAAAGTGGTCTTTTAATTAAAACCCCAAAGATTTACTTTCAATACAGGCCATTGCAAACATCAAGAACAATAGACTCAATGCAGCCCCATGTCACCTGGTTGATACGCCAACGTATACGCTTTAAGAAAACAACTGCACATGACGAAGTATGCTGCCACTAGTGATTCAACATCTAAACAATCCAACTTATGCAATGTGTATATGCAACTAATTGGTTATGCTTTCTAGTTTCTACTCAATAGGTATATATTTAGAGGTGGCAAAATAGATGGGTCCGGTCGGTTCACATGTCTAGATGGATTTGTGTCGGGTCGGGTCAGGGTGGGTTTGGGTCTAGATGGGTCTTCTAGAAGCATGGGTCTAAATGGGTTTTGGTCGGGTTGAAAAAAAATTTAGTAAAAGATGAAGAAAGTGGGAAAAAAAGGTATAAATTTTTTTTGACCCGCTAAACCGTCTAACCCTGATAGGTAATTGTTATATATAATTGCACTTCCTATCAAATACCCAATTAGACTCATCTATAATATTTACCGGAGACCCAACTAGACGCATCCCCTACTAGATATTTACCCATCCAGACCCATGTTCAACCAATGGGTCTCAAACTGCCACCCCTAGTAAGAATGCAACCCCATCCTTTACAAAGTTGGTGCATTTTTACTCAACGTAATTTAAACTTTAGTCTATTGCAACTAGTTTAATGCAAATCAACTATTGAAGCTCGGTAAATCTTCTAGACCTTACGATGTAAAAGTAACAAAAATCTAACACAAGCAAATCGTTACAGATGCAAGGTCAAATCAAGCGCAAAATGCAATCCAAACACTAAATTCACATGCATACCAAAAAAACACACAATAAAATACGAATACCAATATCGTAACAACATGCATACAGATCACAAATCTAAACCGTTGACCAAACAAATCGATCAAACACTAGCTCAACATTACAAAACATTTAAATCAATTCAAACTCAATACTATCACACAGATCATTTATTTCTAAATCAGATCCATAAAACAGAAACCTTACCCAAGACATAAATAATCAAACCAATCAACTAGATCTAAAATTTATAAAATACTTACGCAGATCCTTGGTTATAAATATCGATAGAAACCGAGACTTTTTCAAATCCAGATTTGAGTCTGTTAAGCGTTGCTTTCTTGTGAGCTACGATGAAAGGTGAATCGGATGATGCGATGGCTGACGATGAGATCACGATCATGAGAGTTAGGACGGAGAGAATTGAGTTCTTCATCGTGAGGTTCGCCATTGTGTTGTTGAGTTACGTGTGAGATGCGGGGTGTGATTTTGGCTGATATTAGATGTGTTTGGTTTTTTAAGGATTGTGATGAGTTGGTGTGAACGTAGGGTTTTGGTTAGTGGGCTTGGCCCAATAAGCTACTTAATGCAAGTATATGGTTTATTTGGAAAAGAAGATTTCAACTTATCATGTATTGGTAGGTCACTCTATTTTCTTTCAAACGAGGTCGGCGACGATCCGCCGCGTTGCGGCGGGGCGTTGTTTTATTTCGTTGATTATTGCACGATATTTTTATTAAGTAGAGAGTAGGCCGGGGGGTAAAAAAAAAATTTTTTTTCTCGAAAAAGGACTCCTTTTGCAAAGAGTCGCCAATGGCAGGGGTATTTTTTGCCAATTGTCGAAACATTTTTTTTGGAAAAAGGACTATTTTTGTAAAGAGTCGCCAATGTCAGGGGTAATTTTTGCCAATTTTTGAAACATTTTTTTGGAAAAAGGACTTTTTTTGCAAAGAGTCGTTAATTTCAAGGGTATTTTTTGCCAATTTTCGAAAGTTGATTTTGGGCCTCAAATTGGGTCAGCCCATTATTGTAGCTACTGTAGCAATATATATTAAAAGGCATGACACGGCGTCGTATCAAATGCCTTTTAATATATATATTCTTTCAAATATGGTTTCCAACCTTTTAGCTGACTTATACACAGAGCGTGAATCTAATGTCGCATAGACTTGAACCAGGTAAATTTCTTATTTTTTAAAAGATTGACGTGACCACTTCAGGATTATTTGCACATAGGAGGTATTGGTAGGTCATTTTAATTTCTAAGGACGCAATTTTTATAATTTATACATATACATATGTGTGTCGAGCTGTTACACTTTGACTTAAACCAGGTAAGCTCGCCCAAAATTCTGTTAGACATGAGTGATTCAACCATCTGTTATACATGAGTGATTCAACCAACTGATCACCAAAAAAGCCTTCTGGGTAAGTCTTGATAGTATTTGACTTTGCCATGAATGGACCTTGGTATAGTTCCAAATATAGTTAGGCTCAGAGCTATTCACACGTTAAAGAAGCCTAAAGCGAGCTTTTTATGTGGGGGCCTTCCAAAAGTCTATAATATTATAGTAAAGGTTTATCCGCTAGCCAATTTTTTTGTTATAAAACCATGTACGGGTTTTAAAATGTTTGGGGCCTAAAGACACGTTGTAGTGGTCTTATGAAGTTACGGTTTATCCGGCTGGTCTTGTGAAGTTATAGTTGATTTGGCCCTGGTTAGGCATATTAAAGGCAACTTCAATTTTTGGATCTTCATCCCTACTCCTTAGCGTCTTTATCTAAAATTCTAATTTCTTTTGACCCGGTTTCTTTCTTAGTGTGTACTTTGCACATGGAGTGTAAGATCATAACTATGCAAAGTGATGTATGTATCATGCATTTTACATCGTCCCAATTCCCAAATAGCAACATTATGATTTTTTGGCTATATTTGAAAATCGAATAAAAACTATGTAGACGAAAGTAAAGGCCCATAACTGAACTTTATCACTGCCAGCTAAGCCGAAAGGTGCCCATGCTAATCATGTGCACGACTTCATCCATGTGCGTCTTCCCCACAAATAATGCGACTTCCCCACAGGCGATGAAAAAGTCAACATAAAACAATATTTGCAAGCCTTGTGATTTACTCTCATTTATCTCGTGCACTACAATTTATTGATTCAAAAATTAAAATTAATGAAATACCTTAGAATAAAGTGAAATACCTTACAATTTTCAGGTTGTTCGTTTTTCAAAAGTATTTTCTTTGTTGTTTGGTGCTTGTATCATCTAGCTTCTCGCTATTGATATTAAAAGGCTGCCATTAAAAATAACCTTAGAATAAAGTATAACTATGTGACTTTATTATGTGTTAATAATATAGGTATATCACATTTATACGGTGCCAAAAAAAAAGTCAAAGTTGCTATAACTAACTTTTGGGTCGTGTATTTATGTTGTATTTGCTGTAATACTTTTGACCAACTACAAATTCAAATGGGTGGGTGCGGAGCTTAGTGGCAGGGGTCATCCATCTATTTGTCTCGGCGTTTGACAATTTCTTATCATATTCTATTTATTGGGAGAATTGCAAATATACCCACTAAAACTCAAATACTTACATATTTCTTCAAAATACAACTTTTCAATGCATTATGTACAATGCAAATTAAGCACGTTTTAGGTATATATGCAAATATGCAAGTTTTAGTGTGTATATATGCAATTGCCACTACTCGTATTTATTATACATTCATAGCTAGTGTGGGTACATAATTTGTTATTGTTACCTAAATTACTAGTGTTTCGTATTTATGTACAAGGATAAACTAATCAACGAGTTCAGTCTCTAATCATGGAATTGACATAGTTTGGTAATTATAACTTTCAAATACAGTTCATAAATGATTGTGACATAGCATAAGAATATTAGATACCATGAAGGGCTAAAGGCCACCAACTGATTTGTTTGATTCAATATACTCTCCCATAAGACCGGGCGTTATGGCAGTATATCATCACACATGAAGCAGTTTCACGGTTTCACCGCGCGCCAAGCTCATGACGACCGAACACAACCGTGCACCAAGGTCGCTCTTTTGTGTTTGTTGGGTATTTTTGTATAAAGTGAGGTATTTTTATGTGTTTCGTTAGGTTGTGACAACTACTCTTTTAAAGGTGGTGGTAAGGTACTGTGTTGAAAAACTGATGTGACTACGAGATGAAAGTGATAGTCGGATAATCATTACACCTAGTGTAATAATGAAAAGATTGATACTTTCTAGGGCTTTTAGAACAGGGTGTGCTCAATTATTATTGAAGATAAATATGTGATAGCTAAAGTTTTATAGTTACAATAAATCATTGATTTGTAGGATCTCACACCTTGGTGATGTTGGAATTTTAATAACATGACTACTTCATAAATTAAACACATAACATCAAAGAGAACATGCGGAAGCTAAGGATCAATAACACATAATTAGTTAACCGAATAATAAAGTAAACGTACCTTTGATTCTAGCTAAACAAGAATCAACTTCAAGTATTCTTCAATCAAGATCAAGAACCCTAATTATGGTTTATAAGTGGATTAACGAATTACCCCTTACCGTTTTGTAATTCAATCCAAGATATTAACTATAGTGAGTTAATACCACGTTCTTGTACACACGTACTATAACCGAATTAACGTGATTGCTAGATCAAGAAAACACGAAGGTTTGTTTTATGAAAACAAACCGATCGACCCTTTTGTGAGGGTTGTACAGATCGGCCAAAGCAAGAAAGAAAAGAAAACAAGTTTAGGGTTATAGCTTGTGCAAAAAAGATACAAAACAAAAGACCCTAAGCCTTGTATTTATAGCATGACTAACTTGGAGAACAAGTTGGAGTGAGATTGGGTTTCAACCCAACCCATCCGATCGGCCAAAGGGATCCAAGGGATTCCGGAAGCTTGTTGTTCCTCTAATTTCATCTATAGTCCTTCTATTAATCTTTTAACGGTCGTTAGTCAATTATCGTTAACTACTTAACGTCCGTTAGTCATTATTTCGTGTTTTAATAATTAAATATATAACGTTTTATATATTAATTATTATCCATTAATTCTTCATACGTAAAGTGTGCAATCCCGTGGTCTCGAGTTCGATTCTAGACATACATGTATTAATATTTGTCCACAAAACTAACAGCTCCCACTTGGACATCTATTAATAGTATAATGACATTGGTTAGCGTCTAGCAACACGCCAATGCCCCTAGTACAACTCGAGGGTGGTCTCCTGGAAAAACCTTTCGATGATTCATCATCATACTTATCCTTTTGTTACTAATACTACGTTAATAAAGATATGGATCTTAGTCATTCTTTAATTAACTATTCTGTTTCTCGTTGTTTCTGATTGAGCAAGATTACCAAATCGTCTGAACGTATTCCAGATAGATCTTGGGCGTGGCCACGAAAACATCTTGTCAACCCTACGAGGGGCCCAGTAGTATTAAACTTCAAAACAAATTTGAATGAACAAATTCTTTCTTGACTACAAGCAAAACCCATGAACTTTGCAACACTCCTGAAAACAATCCTTATGGCTACCAGTAACGTATAGCGGTAAATTCCTTTACAGAAATGCACTACATCCATGACAGTTATCTGGTTTCTCAAGTCTGAGGATAACTATATTCATGATTTACTTGATGACAAGATCCATAAAGTAAAATCATGTAGTTGGGATAAGTCCTATATTCAATTCATTGAATACCATGTGAAATTGGCATGTCAACGCATCAATATACTTTCAAGTATATTCTACCAATACTCAGATTTGTCTTAATTTAATGATATTCCCATATCATTAATTGACAACGGACAATTTAGAATAATTAAATTATTCATGGATTAAACATGCAAATACATGATATATTATTAAGAAAATGATAATCAAACATAACAAATATTTTATTTCATTAAAATAATAATTGTTCATAACATCCTTTTATTCAAACACTAATCACAAATGTGCATGAAACTACTATCTAAACGAAGTCCTATGCCTTCAGCATGTTGATAAAGCTTTCCACCAGGTAAAGCCTTTGTTAAGGGATCTGCTAGATCATTATCTGTGTGAACATTGTGTAACTCGATTTCACCTATCTCGACTTGTTCTCGAACATAGTGATATTTAATCGAAAAATGTCTGGTGCCTTTCATGATTCCAGGTTCATTGGCAAATGTAATTGCAGCTAAATTGTCACAATACATCTTTATAGGGTTTTCAATCGAAGGCATAACTCCAAGCCCTAAAATGAACTTCCTAATCCAGACGGCTTCCATTGCAGCTTCTGAAGCAGCTATGTACTCACTTTCTGTTGCAGACATCGCTATGGTACTCTGCTTCTTGCTCTTCCAATCCACAGCTCCTCCATTAATGACAAAGACATAACCCGTCTGAGACTTCGTATCATCTTTATCACATTTCCAGGAAGCATCGCAGTAACCTGTAACACCAAGTTCTGCTTCTGGATTTCCCCCATATACTAAAAACATATCTCTTGTAGCCCTTAAGTACTTGAGAATATGTTTAACAGCAGTCCAGTGGAGTTCACCTGGATTCTGTTAATATCGACTCAAGCCTTGTGCATCTCACCGCATACATAATAGATCCCACAACCGAAGCATAAGGGACTCTCTTCATGCGTGTCACCTCTGCAGGTGTTGAAGCACATGCTCTGCTACTTAAGCCATGATTCTCTTGCATTGGCAAATATCCCTTCTTGGAATTTTGCATATTGAATCTCTTCAATATTTTATCAATGTAAGCACTTTGGCTTAATCCAATCAACCGCTTTGATCTATCTCTATATATCTTGATTCCCATAATGTATGCTGCTTCTCCTAAATCCTTCATGGAAAAACATTTCCCAAGATAGGCTTTAACCTCTTTTAATCTTGGAATATTTTTACCCATGATTAATATGTCATCAACATATAGGACAAGAAAAATAACATCACTCCCACTAGCTTTGTGATATACACATGGCTCATCAAGATTCTGAGTAAACCCAAACCTTTTGATTTCTTCATCAAATCTCTTATTCCATTGTCGTGATGCTTGCTTCAATCCATAAATGGATCTTTGAAGTTTGCATACACGGTTTGGAAATTCTGGATTCACAAACCCCTCAGGCTGCGCCATATAGATGTCTTCATCTAAGTGACCATTTAAGAAGGCGGTTTTGACATCCATTTGCCAAATCTCATAGTCATAGTATGCAGCTATAGCTATGAGAATCCTAATGGCCCTTATGTCAGCTACAGGAGAAAAGGTCTCCTCGTAGTCAACACCATAAGTTTAAGTAAAGCCCTTAGCTACCAAACGAGCCTTATAGGTGTGTACATTGCCATCCCTGTCAGTTTTCTTCTTGAAGAGCCACTTACTTCCAACTACCTTGGCATTGGGAGGAAGGTCTACTTCAATCCAGACTTCATTATCTCTCATAGATTGCATTTCTCCATTCATAGCAACTTGCCATTTGTCCTTTTCAGGATCATTCATGGCAGCTCTATAATTAGCAGGTTCTCCAAGATCCCCTAATATAGTTTCCTCAACTTCTATGTTAAGACATAGACGTTCAGGTGCTTTCACAGTTCTTACAGATCTGCGAATGGGAACAACTTCAGGTGGAGGACCCAGACTTTCAGGTTCCACAGGAAGTTCGCTAGTGTTTTAAGAAGGTAATGTATCTTCTTGATCATCTTCCAGATCATAAATACTCCCACTGAATTCTTGAGATATGAGATCCTTTTCAAGAAAATCTCCATACCTAGCAACAATTACTTTATTTTCAGGTGGGTAGTAAAAGTAGTAACCCATCGTTTCCTTTGGGTATCCTACAAAGATACACTTTACAAATCTATGTTGAAGTTTACCTGCTAAGTCACGTTTAACAAATGCCTCGTAACCCCAGACCTTTAAATAAGACAAGCTAGGAGTTTTTCCATTCCATAACTCATAAGGTGTCTTATCAACCTTCTTGGTAGGGACCATATTTAAAATACGAATATCAGATTCTAAGGCATAATCCCAAAAGGATAAAGGAAGAGTTGTAAGATTAAACATTGATCGCAACATATCCAACAATGTATGATTTCTTCTCGCAGATACATCATTTTGTTGTGGAGTATATGGAGATGTGAGATGCTGGACAATTCCATTCTCAGCTAAATAATCTTTAAACTCTTGACTCAGGTATTCACCACCTCTGTCGGATCGAAGAGCTTTAATCTTCGTTCCAAGTTGCAATTCTACTTCTGCTTTGAAAACCTTAAATGTTTCAAACACCTCATGTTTATGTTTAAGTAAATAAACATATCCATAACGGCTAAAATCATCAGTAAAGGTTAAGAAGTAGCTAGCACCTTTCCTTGACACATATCTAAGTGGTCTGCACACATCAATGTGTATTAAACCAAGTAGATCAGAAGCCCTTTTCATACGATTATTGAAAGGTTTCTTCGTCATCTTCCCAGATATACAAGATTCGCATTTATCAAATGATTCATCATTGATATCTTGTAAAAGCCTTTCATGTTGCAGCTTTTCCATACGAGTCTTGCCTATATGAGCAAGTCGACAATGCCAAAGATAAGATGAATCCAAAACATTCTATGATTCTCTTATTATTGATGCTATACATTGAATTATAATTATTGGACACATTATCATTCATGTCAATTTCAAAAACACCATTCACAGTGATGCGCGTGATGTGTCGTTGCGGTTTAGCAGTTTTAATGCCTACTCAAGTTTTAAATTTATATTTAGCCGACTTATCAATAACACACACACTTAACGAGCAGTGTACCCGGTCAGTATGAAGATAATGGTAAGTAGAGTGTCGATCACTAAGAGTGGAACGTATTATCTCGTTATTCTAATCAGTATTTTAATATCCTAACGCAAGGGGGTTTCAGCCTGAGAGACTGGCACGGTTTGTTGCAATTAAATAATAAAATAAACCAATAGGCACGAATCAGCAAGTAGCACACACGTACACAGATAAATACTTGAGACAATAAGAGGGCTGTCCTTATGATTAAGTAGATTGTCACTTGTTTTATTGATAGCTTTATATGAAGTGTATGTAGTTAACCCTTTCTCGTTGGTCCTAATCTTATCGGCGAGTAAACCCTTAATGATTACTTATGTCTAAAAGTTATTCCTAAGTGATCAATTTAGAAATAACCGTGGGAGCCACATTATGTCCCGCAGTCAAATGCCCGCAAGCCACTAATAAACACAGAGGTTATCAATGCACTAATAAGTAGTAACCAAAGACATCAACATATAAACTTTAATTGATGGGAAAGCAAGTATTAAAGGGAGTGCAATCTTTCGTTGTCACATTACACAAGCCACCAATCCTGATGAATTAAAGTTTGCTAACACAATAAAACAAAACTACTTAATGAATTAAACACATGCAGCACCTTCTTACAGCTCTTGTATCTTTGATTTGGGTGTGTCTTGTGCTGCCTCCTTGACTGAATTCGTCCTTTGTTTTTCCTGTTCGAACTTCGGTTTTAGGTTTTCCGGAACTTGTAATTCGTCTGGTCTACGGGGTATTTATAGTTTCTGTCTGAGGGAAGATGCGGCGCATCTACTAAGTAGATGCGGCGCATGTACTTAACTTCGCGTGGGGTCCAAGATTATAATATTCAGGAATATTCGTACACCGCCAGAAGATGCGGCGTAACTCCATGATTAGATGCGGCGCATGTCCTCTTGTATCTTGGATCGTATCTGGTGATATCTTGATAGAGATGCGGCGCATGTCGAGAGTGAGATGCGGCGCATCTGGAGCAGAATTGACTTGATCTTGTCCATGTCAGTAGACCTTCAACTTTATGCACGTTTTGCTCCATTATTAGTCCAAAATCGCCAAGTTTCACCAAATGCTTGTTTTTACCTGAGAATTACAAAAGTAAACGATTAAGTATCAATCCTCATACATAATATAGTAAAACAAGTCAAATTAATAGGATAAATGATAGTAATAAAATGTACTTATTTGAGTTCATCAAATATCCCCCCACTTGAACTTTACTTGTCCCCAAGTAAACCTTAGAATTTCTTTTATGAAAATGTATCCTAAAAGATGTTAGGATTTATTTTTTATATTTAAGCATGTATTCGTTCATTTCATAATCACACAACTAAACACTTAACGAATTAGAAGTAAAATAAAATAAGTCGATAAAAGCAAATCTAATCGTTTAACTGTCCAGTCGCGACGAATATTCTATCATAAGCTTGGCAAGTATACACATCTCCACCACTAAAGCTAAGGAATAACAAGTCTAAAGCGGTAAAAAGAGTTTTTAGGCTTAAGGGTTAATTATTCTTAATCACTATCGATCTCAAATTCCAGAAAAGGCGACAAAATCACAAATACATGATCGAATCCACGAACACGATACTTGCAATTGCTCAAATCCTTAACTCGAATAGGCTAAAGATAGGTCCAAACTTCACCAATAATAATATATCAAAAAGGGCGACAAAATCATAAATACATAGCCGAATCCACGACTACGATACTTAAGATTGCTCAAATCCCTAATCTCAATAAATCAAAGGTTTGGTTGGATAAAGAATAGTAAAGGGTATGGATAACATTTGGGATATAAATTGGTGCAAAAATAAAAATAAACAAAACAAATAAATTAAAATCCTAAGTGTGGTTAATCACTATCCCAACCATCCCATGAATAAGACTCATATCATCGAATAACTCACGCTTTAACACTTGAAACACACGCTTTAGGTAGACACGAATTATACTCAACAAGATCTTAATCAAAGAATAAACCTTAATTGGCGTTCCCATAACTGCCAATTCCCATTCAATCCATAGATATAGTACAACAAATAGTGGTGATATCGACCACTTACATAACTTTACATAAGTTGGTTAAAACTAACTTCCAACTTTTCTTTCTTTCTTTTTCTTTTCTCATTTTTTCGATTTTTTTTTTTTTTTTTTTTTTTATTTTTTATTAAACATAAACATAGATGTGTAAAATTTCACCACATCACTATAACTTTCTTTCCGGATAATTTTTCCATACTTTTCATGACTTCAGAAATAATGGTAATAGTGAAAGTAGTAAACACACGAAAAATAAACTCCAAAATATACAATATTTACTTTCACTCCAATTGCATTGTGCAATTTCCCGACCTAACCATAGATAATGAATTACGCACGCGAACACAGGTAATGTAAGGAAACACACTTTGCCTATAGCAATCAACCAACCACGGATTCTAATCTACAGGGTAGGCTAAGGTGTAAGGGTGTAACGAAACATTTTAAACATAGGTGTAGAGAACGAAAGGAATGGCTCTGAGGGTTTTTCTAGGGGTATCTTACTCTAAAAATGAGAGTAACAAAAGGTTTATACGGGGGTTAACTAACCAGTGTAGTTAGTTAATAACACATAACAAATAATAGGTTATTTGGGTGTAATCCTAGAATTTTACCAATTTAGACAAGTCACTCCAATTATATAAATAATACTTATTATGGTGGTCTCGAATAGTATACAAGCCAAGTTCTAAAGTTTACAAGTCACCGGCACACTCATAGATTTGTGAATTTTGAAAAATCACAATTTTTGAAAATAACGTCATGTGTGCAGTTATGCAACTTAGATCTTAAACAAAAACATGCTAAAAAAATTTTAAGTTTGATATATTAAGCACATTTTAAGCATAATTTTTGAAAAAGTTTAGGACAAGTAATTGTTAAGTGTTCTAATTCTCCAATCCCCCCACTTAAGTTAAACAACGTCCTCGTTGTTTGTATAAAAGATTAAAAAACTGGAAAATAAAAGAATTAGAACAGAAAAACTCCCCTGAGATTTGCTCGGTATGATCCTCCATTAGTATAAGAGCAAAAATCAACTTCTTGTGGATTAGAACGTTAAAGCTTCATACTTGATGTATCCACAGGAAATCCAGGAAACTATAATACCACCAATACTTTAAAACACACCTAAGATAAGAAAGGTTCAAGCTTTGCATAATACATTAGTAGTTAGGAAAATAAAAACTTTAAAAATTAAAACTGAAAATCATCAGGTCAGTCGATGCGCCGTATCTTATGGAAGAAGATACGCCGTATCGAGCCTGGAATAAATACGGATCAGAATAAAGATGCGCCGCATCCTTAACCAGGGATGCGCCGCATTAAAATAAACTGATAAATAGTTTTAAAGTCGAAAATAAAAATGCAGAAAAATAAAATAAGATATGACCATTGCAGGAGATGCGTCGCATCTCAGAATTGAGATGCGCCGTATCCTCATGCGGCCTGGACTGACTCGACACAGAAAACAGAATAAAAGATAATTTCGGGTTGTCTCCCGGTAAGCACTTGTCTTTATTCCAGAGTCTTCAAGTTAGACTCACGTTCAGCTCTTTAATATCGATCATTGAAGGAGTCGGAAACATCGCGCTCCTTCATCGCCAATTCAGTAATAGTGAACACTCCTTGCCCGTCCTTAATTTCCACGCCGTTCTTCTTCATTATCTGTATGAACAAAGTCCTGTCCCTTACGGGCAGAGATGACAAAATGATAGACGGGAAATTCTTATTATCATATAGGCACAAATAAGCAAGGTGGGGTGGTAGTTCAATAAACACATCATTGTTCAAATTCGTTTTCTCAACTACTCTCCTATGTTTATTAATTACTACACAATCATACCACTCATCATCAGAATCATTAACAACATTGCGTCTAAGTTCGGTGGGTACATTAAGGTCAATGAATTCCTCAAAGTTCTCATGATTAGGATTAGTTGAGTTGTTTTGAATCAATGTTTCTCCCATAAGTCTAGCTTCAAGATCGAGGTCCATACGCTCTCTTAATCCTAGCACATAAACACCTCTAATTATGCTTTTAACCGGATCTTGGCACTTATAGACGAGTTTATTATTCCCTACCCTTAATGAAATTTTTCTCTTAAACACATCAATTTTAGCATGGGCAGTAGACAAGAAAGGTCTTCCGAGGATTAAAGGAATCTTAACATCCTCGGGCATGTCTAGTATAACAAAGTCTACGGGAAAAATAAACTGCTCAATCTTAACTAGCACATTATTAGCAATCCCTTCAGGTCGTTTTACCGTTTTATCAGCCAATTCAATAAGTAATTTAGTTGGTGCTAATTTTCCTAGTCCTAGGGTAGCGAATGTCTTAAGAGGCATAACACTAACACTAGCTCCTAAGTCAGCTAACACATTATTGAAAGATATATTATTAATAGAACAAGGTAGAGTAAAACTTCCTGGGTCTCTTTCTTTATGAGGCAAGGCGCTTGAGTCAGTTGCAGAGCTCTCTTCTTTCATTGTTGCCTTGATCTCCTCTTCAATCTTTGTCTTTTCTTTTAGTAGTCTCCTTAAACTGATTGAAGAATTAAAGAAAAATTCGGGTCTTGCACCATCATTACCATTCATCGATCTTCTAGGTATATTAGGAGTGACTTCTTCAGTGGTGCTTATGGCCTTGACATGATCTCTTGGGTTGGTTCAGAATGTAATCCTTCTTGGTGATGCTCGAGTTATCATTTATCCTGAAAATAAACAACTTGCACACGAGAGTAGCGGACCGATCAAAGTAAATATCAAAAATCAACTATATTTATCAAATTATATTCGTCGTATTAACAAAAGTTAATGCGCCGTATTTTTGTTACGTTTTAAAAATAAAAGATTTTTGATTCAGAAAGATGCGCCGTATCGACAGAGATCGATACGCCGTATCTGTTTAATAATTCGCAAACTGTTTTTAATTAAAATAATAGATACGCCGTATCTGCTAAAGCAGATGCGTCGTATGGCGTTAACGTTTAGAAAATTTTTTTTTATTATTTTTTTTTATCGAAAAACAGATACGCCGTATCTGCTAAAGCAGATGCGTCGTATTACTTTATCGCTTAGAAAAATCTTCTTATTAAAAACAGATACGCCGTATCTTGGGGAAAAGATGCGTCGTATCGAATTAATTAAACGCGTTGTATATAAAAAAAAATTAAACGCAATACGCCGTATCTGAGAGATCAGATGCGCCGTATCGTTTGATTTAGCACAGTACAACGATAGCAGAACAGAAAAATACGAAAAATAAAAACAAAAATTAAAACACACGAAAATAAAAACAAATAAAGCAAACAAATAACACAAAACAAATAACACACAGTACAACAAATATGCAAAATAATACAATGATGCAATTAATCTAATAAAAAAGAAAAACCTAATTAAAATACTAATCAAATTAACAGATAATAACAATTCACTCCCCGGCAGCGGCGCCAAAAACTTGATGCGCGTGATGTGTCGTTGCGGTTTAGCAGTTTTAATGCCTACTCAAGTTTTAAATTTATATTTAGCCGACTTATCAATAACACACACACACTTAACGAGCAGTGTACCCGGTCAGTATGAAGATAATGGTAAGTAGAGTGTCGATCACTAAGAGTGGAACGTATTATCTCGTTATTCTAATCAGTATTTTAATATCCTAACGCAAGGGGGTTTCAGCCTGAGAGACTGGCACGGTTTGTTGCAATTAAATAATAAAATAAACCAATAGGCACGAATCAGCAAGTAGCACACACGTACACAGATAAATACTTGAGACAATAAGAGGGCTGTCCTTATGATTAAGTAGATTGTCACTTGTTTTATTGATAGCTTTATATGAAGTGTATGTAGTTAACCCTTTCTCGTTGGTCTTAATCTTATCGGCGAGTAAACCCTTAATGATTACTTATGTCTAAAAGTTATTCCTAAGTGATCAATTTAGAAATAACCGTGGGAGCCACATTATGTCCCGCAGTCAAATGCCCGCAAGCCACTAATAAACACAGAGGTTATCAATGCACTAATAAGTAGTAACCAAAGACATCAACATATAAACTTTAATTGATGGGAAAGCAAGTATTAAAGGGAGTGCAATCTTTCGTTGTCACATTACACAAGCCACCAATCCTGATGAATTAAAGTTTGCTAACACAATAAAACAAAACTACTTAATGAATTAAACACATGCAGCACCTTCTTACAGCTCTTGTATCTTTGATTTGGGTGTGTCTTGTGCTGCCTCCTTGACTGAATTCGTCCTTTGTTTTTCCTGTTCGAACTTCGGTTTTAGGTTTTCCGGAACTTGTAATTCGTCTGGTCTACGGGGTATTTATAGTTTCTGTCTGAGGGAAGATGCGGCGCATCTACTAAGTAGATGCGGCGCATGTACTTAACTTCGCGTGGGGTCCAAGATTATAATATTCAGGAATATTCGTACACCGCCAGAAGATGCGGCGAAACTCCATGATTAGATGCGGCGCATGTCCTCTTGTATCTTGGATCGTATCTGGTGATATCTTGATAGAGATGCGGCGCATGTCGAGAGTGAGATGCGGCGCATCTGGAGCAGAATTGACTTGATCTTGTCCATGTCAGTAGACCTTCAACTTTATGCACGTTTTGCTCCATTATTAGTCCAAAATCGCCAAGTTTCACCAAATGCTTGTTTTTACCTGAGAATTACAAAAGTAAACGATTAAGTATCAATCCTCATACATAATATAGTAAAACAAGTCAAATTAATAGGATAAATGATAGTAATAAAATGTACTTATTTGAGTTCATCACACAGCAATAGCATTAAAATAAAAAACACAAACTGAAATTCCATTGCTAGTAACAGTATGATTAAAACCAATATTCAACAAACATGAAAAGGAAACAACACCTCTAACAATAGTAGGTGCATAATGACAATTATTTAAAGACAATACTAAGCCCGAAGGCAAAACTAATTTAAATACGCCTATAGCTTCAACAGCTGCATGTGCTCCGTTACCCATGTGCAGATATTGTTCTCCATAGGCCAGTCTCCTTTCAACTCTAAACCCCTGCAGTGTATTGCAAATATGAATACCACATCCAGTATCGTATATCCAGGAATTTATTTTATGAGTTAATGAAAATACTTCAATCATGAAAAAGTCACCTGAAGTGCTGGGGTTACCAACCTCAACCTTCTGCTTCTTCACTCGCAACTCCTCAAGGTAGAGTGGACAGTTCCTCTTCCAATTTCCTACCTGATGGCAGTGGTGGCAAGCCTGATCCTTCTTCTTAGGATTCACCTTGTTCTTCTTAGGGTTATTCTTCTTAGGATTAGGTTGGTAGGCCATAACTTGCTTACCCTTGTCAACCTTTCCCTTACCCTTCTTATTCACCTGTGGTTTTGGCTTTTGTATCCTACTTCCTTGTATAGCTAATACCTGAGGAGTAGGTGCCTTCTTTGTTAAACCTTTCTCATAGTCCACAAGCATTGCAAGTAACTCTGTGACTATCTTCCCCGCGCAATGCATGTTATAGTTTCGAACAAAACCAGAGAATTTCTTGTTCAAGGATCTGTTGATTAAGTTCACACATACATTTTCCGGGTAGATGTAGCTGATCTGATGTAGTTGGTCCATGTAGCTCTTCATTTCCAACACATGATCACTAACAGGTTTACCTTCACCCTGCTTGCAGCTATGTAATGCATCGATCAAATCATACAAATCAACTGCAGGTGGTTTCTCATAAGTCTTTTGGAGTTCTTGAAGCATATCATAAGGAAAATGGTGCTCAAACTGCTTTTGCAATTTGAGAGCCATACTTTCAAGCATCAAGCACGCAACCTCATTGTGCTTTTTATACTCCTATTTCCAGGAAGCTCTGACATCTTCGGATTCAGTAGCATCTGGTTCAGCAGGGCAAGGCTTATTCAAGTATTCCAGCTTGTCGGACACTCTCAAGACTATCCTGAGTGACCTATGCCAGTCATTGAAATTCGGGCCAGTCAATTTCTCCCGTTCAAAATGATTTTTGAACGCGGAACTTAGTATAGCATTATCAGGTTGAGCCATTTCTACAAAAAAAGTTCAAGTATTAGTATTTTTGATAATACAACTTTTCAAGAAAATAAAATACCCAAGAAAATATTCATATAACCATTGAAATTTATTAAAAAACTATGATCCAAATTTACATAATTTCACTACATCAGTTGATCTGCTAGTAATGAAAGTATAAAATATGGTAATCTGTCGAACAATAATTGGCAAACAATTTTCAATTCCTAGATCATTTATGGGATTTACATTTGCCAAATTCAATTTGCAAAGTAAGCATGTTTCATCCCATCTCATGCCTTAAGTTTCTAGGTCTTACTAACAACTTAATTAAGTTGTCTAATTTAGAAACTGCAAATTCTCCATTTATGGTCTCACGCATTAACGGAAATTTACCTTGTCATTAAAATCTAGGTAAGGTCTCACTTAGGCTAAATAATAACTTCAAGTGTTTCTTATAATTAGATGGCATGAACTTAAATCTTAGGGTACTAATTTTGATGTGTCAATCAAAATATGTACGAAGAAGCATGCACACATCTTCGTATCATAAGTTTTTTAAAACCTTTTTATTTACCAATTTAAGCTAAGATTAAATCAACAAAGTTTTAATTGAGGTATTCGGTTCACCAATCAAAGAATTACCTACAATTATCGCCCACTATATCCTACTACTGCATGAGTCAAAAGACCCAAGTTATTCGGATAATTACCACAAAGTGGCTCGTGGAATTGAGGTCAATTCACCCTTAAGATGATTTTGTACATAAAAATAGTCGTACTTGGTAACTCCAATTTGACGCACAAAGGAACGGAGAGACAAACATCAGCACAAGTGCCAGTTAAAAACGCGTCTCTTTTGGTTTGACAATTTAATGTCAATCCTCCTTAAACCCCTCTTATACTTTGTCAAAACTGGGCGAGCCGTTCTTACTATTGGTACAAAAACTCATCACTCAATTAAAAGTTTATGACTTTAAGTCTTAAAAACATGTTATAAATTATGACCTTTCTAGTCTTCCTGGGAGCAAATTACCGTGCGAAGTGAACCACTATCGGCACATAAGACTTTGCAAGATTCATAATTTATCACATCAAGTTTCACCATTTTTCAGTCCATTTATTTTCTATTCAAAAATTACCCTTTTTTACTTACAACGTGTCATACAATTAAAAAAAAAAACAAGTAATAATAAAAATAAACAACTAAATAACGCACATAACTTAACAATTAATTTATATAAACAAATAGCCACATGCAAACTTTATTTGATAAAACCTATTTGTGGAAAACTAGAGGGAGGGGTTGAATAGTTTTACCGGTTTTTAATTCGTTTTAAAACTTTACTTGTGAAAAACTTTGATTCGATTCTTTTGTGAAATCAATCAACACCAATATTAACACTAAACAATACTAACTAATATAAACAATAAATATAAAGAAATGAGATGGAAAGATCAAACCGGGATAAAGAGATTTATAGTGGTTCGGTCACGAAGCTCTTCTTCGCCCTACTCCACTCCCCGAGTACCACACTCGAGAGTTCTAAGCACTATGTCAACAAACCTCCCTTCAGGCGGAGAAAACCGTACAACGTCGCTTATCCTTATTTCCGACACTAAGCTTAATGTCGAGTACTAATCTTAGCTAGTACCAATCTATCAAGATCCACACGATCCTTACTACTTCACACAATCAACACACTTGACTCGATCTACCCGATCTACCCTTGATCCACTTGATCAACACACAAGCCCACAAGCTACAAGAGAGCTCCAAGATTTCAATAAGATCACAATGATCTACTCTCACTTGACTCGATCTACCCTTGATCTACTTGATCAACTCACAAGTTCACAAGTTACAAGAGATCTCAAAGATCTCAACAAGATCATAATGATCTACTCTCACAAACTACTCAAAAGAAAATGAACTTGATGTATGCTAGGATACAACAAGTATGTAACAAGCGTTACAAGTGCACTAACTATAACTACAATACTTTGTATCTTCTTTGATACCTAGTGTTCTTCTCTTGCACTAGTAGAGGAATTAAGGTGATCTCTTGGTTGGATGATTGGATCACTCTTCAAACAAAAGAAAACTAAACTAACTGATTAAGAAGAGAAGATGTGATAAGAGTTTTAAACTCAGAAAGTTGTGTGTGAAAAAGGATGCCCAAAAACTGTGAAGAGGGCTAGTATTTATAGGCAGAAGAAATATGACTGTTATAAGGACACGGTACCACTAAATGTCACACGGTACCACTAAATTTAGTGGTACCGTGGTACCGTTTCAGACAAGGACGCTCCAATTTTTATTTTTAGTGGTGAAAGTTTATTTGGGGAAGTTTGGAGCTGATTTTAGGGGAAAAATAGCTGTTATGATTTTTAAACTTATTTTTCCAATAAAATATTTCTTTATAATTCAAAAATAACTTGTAAGGTATATTTTTGAAAAAATGTTTTGTCGCATTAAAAATGTGAAGTTTGAAACACAAATTCACTTCTTTGATCATTTGTCAAGTTGTAAATTTGTTTGTTCATACCTAGAGTGATATACGTAGAAACGGGATATTTCGACTAAAAACTTGTTTACATTAATTTTAACGTAAAGTGATTTCACATTTTGTTATCATCAAAACGTGAAGTTATCGAAAGATATAAATAACGTTTTTAGAACATTATTTGCATCAACAATTTCCCCCTTTTTGATGATGACAAAACATAAACTCATTTTAAGTTAAAGATTAATTTTAACAATTTTTTAGCATGGGTTTATATCTCATTTCTCCCTCTTTTTTTCGAAGCAAAAAGGTTGCTAAGGCTCCCCCTTGATGTATACTCCCCCTCGTTTGGAGGACACCAAGGAATCGAGCAATGATTCTTGCTACAAAACAAAGTTAGATGACACACATACAATATCTAACATGTAGCAACAAATATCTAACCATAAACTAAGAAAAGAGCTAAAAAGCCAAAAATCATAAAAGATAAAACAACCACATAAGAAGCCCATTAATTCATAGAAAGAAATGTCATATATGAAGTATGACTACAACATAAATATAAAAGTAAACTACAAGAAGCACATAGAAATCTTTAGTGACAAGAGGCGCTAAGATGTTTATTGTTGAAAACGAAACATGAATATGTTTAGTTAAACGGGCTAGTTGGAGGTGGAGAGGGTGACATGATTGGAGGTGGTGGTGGTGTCAAGAGATGCTCCACATAAGAGAACATAAAGTGTATCTCATCTCTCAAAGAGAAGATGAGGTTGCGGTTGTGAAGGCAACATAGGCAATGAGCACTATGTAAATCAACCGGATGAGGTTGGATAGGTTGTCCCATGATTGGAGAAGGAGGTGGTGGTGAGTATGTAGGTGATGGGGTTGGCATGGCATAATCCAATGGGGTGATAGGTGAGAGTGTGTAGTCCATGAATGATGGCATGGTGTTCAAAGAGTGAGATGATGAAGATGTTGTTCTAGATGATGTTTTGGAAGGAGTATTAGGTGGAGATGGTGAGTTAGGAATGGCTTGGGAAGGTGGTGTTGTGACTTCATCATCTTTTGTGAGATCAATAAAGAGAGATTTGGATGGTGGTCTAACGGTGATCCTAGGTTTCTTGGAGATGTGGGTTGTTGATCCTTGTGTGGAAGACATGGTGAATGAGTAATGTGAGGTTGAAGATGAGATGCAAGATAAGCTGGCAATGGTGAGGCCTTATATAGGCAAGAGTTGTGGGATTTGAATTAAAGTTGGTGATAGTGTCCTATGGTGTAGTGAGGGAATCTTAGGGTGTATGAGAGTTTGCAAAATATTGCAGGTTTGAGGTTAGGGATGCAGGGATCTAGAGGAAACAGTGAAAATTCGTCAAACAAGGGCACGGTACCACTAAATACCACATGGTACCATTAAATTTAACGGTACCGTGGCCTATTTAACGGTACTCTGACCTGGAAGTTACGAATTTTCCTGTGCAGCCTAGTTCTGGGCAGCTAAAGGGAAGTTTTCTAGGGGGACTATTTGCAGGAAATGTTAGTGCCTCAAACCACTAAAGATTTATTTGCCAAATATATCCCATATTTAACTACTCCTAGCAATTAAAGATTATCATCCAACTATCTACGATAAGCTATAAACATGCAATCAAAGAGGACAAAATAAGCTATCATCCAAGAATCACATAATAAAAAATCATGCAAGATGATAGAATAAATGTCAAGCATGCAAGATAGTAAAGAGTATTAATCCCTAATATAATTTATCATAGATAGATCCTAATTATGAGATGAAAATAGTTTCATTGGCTTGAGCACACCCTCATTCATCATCACTCGAAGAGACATCATAGCACGATACCAAACTATCATCATGGTTCCCTTGAGATGATGTACATTCCCAATAGAGAGAGGTGTAGATGTTTTGAGTTAGAGTAGCCATGGTGGGATTGACAAGGAGATATCGATTGTTTTGGAGGTGAGGGAACGAGTTCATGACAAAATGGTATAAATGAGTGATGCGTGGTTTTGCGACCTTACAACAGGTTTTACCTCTCGAGGGATCTCGAGAGGCTTGCAATCCCCACCAGGCAGTGTACCTGACCGATGTAGTATAGTGAAGTGGCAAGTACCGGGGGATTGATCGTTCTCTAGGGGAATAGTGTCGTTAGAATTGAAAAACTACTCTAATAGGTCTAAGGGTGAGGGAAGATTCTTTTTGTATTTTTTATATTTTATGAAAGCAAGTAAAATCTCGGGTTTGAAGGAGTGGGCGGAATTAGTTGCTAGTCAACTAACCCAAATAACTACAAATGCAAATAAAATAAAATAACTGAAAATGAAAAGGTTGTGAAACTTATATGGAGAGAAATGTGTTTACTTAGATTTCCTTACTCCCTAACTATCTTTTACCGGTTGATTAGTGTGTATTAATTGCGTGGATGACGGGTGTATTCCTTAATACCACTCGTGGGGTGGCGTACGTACTTCCCCAACTCTACAAGCTCCTACTTCACTCCTATGTCGAGCCGGCTAGGAAGCTCCTAACATGGGATCACTAGAATTCGCTCATGCATTAAATACAACCATAATAACCTTAGTACGCATTGGTTCATGTTTCTTAAGACGTTCAAGCAAATTACCGTATAGGAGGTTAGCCAGTTTTCTTAAGCCTAACATCGATAAACAATCATCCAATACAAGTAATAACACACTAACAACCAATAATCAATAGTTAGGTTTCATTAGATCTAAGCAAACACAAGATAAATCTAGCCTAACATGTTAATTAAAAGACAAGAACAAGACATAATCAAACAACACATAGACATATTGAATGATTAAATGATTACTTATCTTCAATTAAACATGGGAGATCCAAGGGTATAAAACCCTTAAAAATGGCAGAAAATTCTTCTAGGGTTTCTCCTCACAAAGTTGCACACTATGAATAAAAATTGCAAAACTATATATAGAGTTTAGTAGCTGACGGCGTCACGTTGTAGATCTTGACACCGTCACCTCGCCGTGGCTAGGGTTCCCGGATGGTCTTCCTGACGCCGTCCCCCTTTACTCCTCCAAAATCCTCCCTGGCTTATCAAGGCTTGACGCCGTCAGAAATGTGCTTGACGCCGTCTCTCTTTAACTTAAACCGTGATGGCCTTGATCACCTTAAAGGGTGACGCCGTCAGATCTCCATTGTAAAACTCTCTGGCGCGTCACGTGTATTTTGTCATATCCACCTCTTTTGCCAAGTCATGACGCCGTCAGGAGCAATCCTTGACACCGTCAAGTGTACTTTTCCAGCAGCTTTGGAGACTTTGTCGTTTTCTTCACTTTTATGCTCCAAAAACGTCCAAAATGCTTCCTTTTCCAGATTTCATCTCCAAAGTACCTAAAATGACAAAAGGAACGATTTAGGGCAATATTTGATCAAATAAATACGATTTAGGGCTTAAATGACCCCCTAAAAGCGGTTCACTTTTCGCTTCATCAATGAGTCAATAACATACCATAGGGTATCGCCTTATTTAGTCGACCCTTGACATTGACAATTCTCTTTGCCACAAAGTAGGCAAGATTGTAGGGTTGTTCGGTGACTAGACAATACAACATATGAGCACAACATGCCGGGAGGTGCTCACGGTTGTGAGGAAGACAAAAGACATTTTCACGAATGACTTCTATACATCTACATAGATTTGGATGAATTTAATCAACATATACTCTTAGTGGATCTTAGTCATAGATATGAGACTCACGGAACTCAACTTGACCGTTTTCTTTAAGAAAACTATGAACTTTTTGAGGAAGACGAATGTGTTCTTTAATCTCACATGGAGTGGGAATGAGGGTATTGTATGGACCGGACTCATATCGGTGACTAGTGAGGGTTTTGAGAGACCATCCTTCCATGTAGGAACATTGTCCATGGTTCGGAAGTTCAAGAATATGAGCAAATTGGTCAAGAGTAAGTGAGATTTCTTGGTTTTGTATCGAGAATTGGAGAGACAAAGTTTGATCCTCGTTATGTACAAGCTTAACTTGTCTATAGATCTCAAGGACAAATCGAGGACATATTAGGTCATCAATACAAAACAAGCAATCGAATCTGATTTCTTGAAACATAGTTTTGATGTGATCATGGTTGAGAAAAGAGGACTCGACAATTCATCCTTCATGGAAGAGACGAGACTCAAGATTACGAAAACTTTGTATGTGACAAGATGGAGTGTTTGGTTCAAGTGATGGTTTAGGAATGTAATCGACTGTCAATTCATGATCGTAATCAAACATGTGATACCTCTTGTTACCTATGAAAAATTTGTTAAAGATTAAAATTGAGAATATTTGTTTTAAAGACACGTGCCTAGTGTGTGCCTATATGCAAGCTATGTGGAGCTGCGGTAATCTCAACTCTAGAACTAAAAATAATGAGATTACCCAAACGCTCCTAACTTCACTTTTGCTCAAACAAATATGTCGATAAATACATATTAGTTATGTAATTCGATCAATATTTGTGATATCATGTATGCATGAGAAAACGTTTTTAGTTTGTATCAACAATGCACGAAAAATGTTTCATGATCCTAGTTTCGTGAAATTTTTCGAAAATAATGGAATTGGGGTGTTTGGCGACTTCAATGTTTTGGCGCCAAATTTTTTGAAGAATTAGAGTGTTAATGACTCCTAATCCTAATTACAAGTATCCTAGACATGATTCCTCTCAAACCTACTTAATCTAATAAAGGCAAGGTTTGAACCAAAATATGTGATTTAAGTGGGTTTATGCAAATCCTATGTTAAGGGAATCATTAAGGTTCATTGTCTAATCTTAGTCCTAATTTCATAGAGACTCAATCAAAATTGAAAAACCCCAATTCAATTTTCATGCATGAACAAACCCTAGACTCAAGATTAAGGAAAAGTAGAATCAAATGACTTACAATTCATGTTGAAAAAGTGAAAGTAGTTGATAATCTTGAGAATTAATGCCTTGAATTAGATCTTGAAAGGGTGTAATTGAATTTTGGGTTGTGAGGTTTGGTTTTGACAGCAATGGCAGAAGTTGGGAAAGTTTAAAAATGAATAATGTGGGAAAAGAGGACTGAGATACGGATTGTATCAGATACACGGTACCACGGTATCATTAAATTTAATGGTGCGTGCCACGTTAGTGGTGCTGTTATCTGCTGGGATGAATTTTTGTCCCATTTTGATTTTTGACGAATAAGTCTCACCGATTTAGTGAGACTTTTTTACACGAGGAAAGAATTTATACCTAATAAATTCTTTTGACGAGAAGACCTAAACTAGACGAAAAGAGATGACTTTAATATTTCCAGTGAAATATTCAAGTAGTCATACGAGGGATGTGAAGGATGACTCAATATTTCCAGTGAAATATTTAAATAGTCACGAGACATAAGAGATGACTTCAATATTTCTAGTGAAATATTCAAGTAGTCATAAGAGGGATACGAGGGATGACTTTAATATTTCAAGTGAAATATTTAGATAGTCATAATATTTATGGAATATGTTCCATCATTCCTAGACCTAGACGAAGATAGTTGAAGGATTCTCATTTGAGAGGTTTAGTCAAGATGTCGGCGATATTATATTGAGAGGGAACTTTCTCAATAGAAATGTTTCCTTTTTGGACGTTATCACGAAGGAAGTGGTGACGAATTTTGATGTGTTTAGTACGAGAGTGTTGAACGGGGTTTTTGCTCAAGTCAATAGCACCTTTGTTATCACACATAATAGGGACGTCGTCGAGATGGATGTCGTAGTCAATAAGAGCTTGTTTCATCCATAGTGCTTGTTGACATGCCTTTCCGGCGCTTACGTATTCGGCTTCGGTTGTGGAGATAGCAAGAGTCGTTTGTTTCTTGGAGAACCAAGAAGTTAGACAACAACCCATGAAGGTACAAACGCCACTCGTACTTTTTTGATCCACATAATCTCCCGCATGATCAAAGTCGGCATAGACAATAGTTTCTACACCGGTCCCTTGGGATAGAATAATCCCAAGTGTATAGTGCCTTTAATGTATTGGAAGATACGCTTAACTGCTTCAAGGTGAGAGGTTTTAAGATCCTCTTGGAAGCGAGCACAAAGGCAGACACTAAACATGATATCGAGCCTACTTGCTGTGAGATATAATAAACTTCCTATCATACCTCTATACTTTGTGCTATCCACGGACTCACCTTATTCATCTTTCGTGAGTTTTGTTTCCGTGGACATGGGAGTTTTCATGGGCTTAGACTCATTTAAACTAAATTTCTTATGCATCTCCTTACTATACTTAGATTGATTAAAGAAGATACAATCTTCCATTTGTTTTATTTGTAGACCAAGGAAGAAATTTAATTCACCCATCATGCTCATCTCAAACTCGTCACGCATGATCTTTGAAAAATCATCGCACAGTTCTGGACAAGTTGAGCCGAATATAATGTCGTCGACATATATTTGAACAATGATAATATGTGAATTACGTTTCTTCGTGAAAAATGTGTTGTCAATCTTTCCCATGGTATATTCATGTTCAATCAAGAATGCTTTTAGTCTATCGTACCAAGCTTTAGGAGCTTGTTTGGGACAATAGAGTGATAGTCCCTATAATTAATGTAAACACAAGCTACTCAACTATATTAACCACGACTACAACTAATAATAACTATGAAATGTAAACAACTAAACTAGAAATGAAATACGAGAGATTAAGAGAAGAGATTAGAATAAGAGAACTCGGATGATTAACATTCACTAAATACTTGGACAGAGCTTACGTACATAGAATGAAAACCAACAAAGGAAATGAGCACCCAAGCCTTCTATTTATAGGCACAAATTAGGGCGTCATTTCCATTAAGCGCTTCTAGAAGAAATTTCCTAAAATGGCCGGCCCATGGACTCCTAATGGACCGAGCCTTAGTTACAAACATAGAATCCTTTTATAGTTTAGCAACCAATACAACGTGTAATGACTAAGACTTGAATTAATATTTAAAAACGTGTTCCTAACAATCTCCCCCCTAAGTCTTGGTCATCTTGGTTGCTTGACGTCATCTTTGCTTCTTTGGCTTCTGACGTCTTCATAATCTTTGTTCTTTCGTTCTTGGTATAACATGATATGATATGGTACTGATCTGCCGTTCTCCAATGGTCTCTGCTTCTGGTGTCTTCACGTCTTTTCCACCATGCTCATATGTCTTTTGGACTTTAGTTCTGCAACTGGTTCTCACATCTTCAATCTTTGACTTGTGAAAGGTTGTAGTGCTTGAACTTTGACTTTTCTTTGACATTTGTTGAACTTTTTTTATTTATGAGTCTTTGTGAGAACACATCTTTAGAATATGAGCATGATGGAATCTTGATGGTGGTTGAACTCCAGGTCTTCAAGCTCCTCCGCAGGTACATCACGAACCAACCGGCACTTACGGGTTCAGACTTCGAGATTGTCAACAGCATAGTGTGAAGACTTTCTCTAATCTTTACTCAGGCCGTTCTGAATCGGATACCCCCGAAAGGGCTTACACGGACACACCGAAGTGCACCCACGATTCAGTGAGTTGCTAGAGATCACCCCACGACTGTAGACCGTTTTGGAGCAAACACTAAGCGTAACCCACAAGGAGTTACCGAAGTGACCTGCTGTCAGGGCTGTTTGATGTTGACCCTGGCAGGATTTCCATTCTATCACTTAGAATCACAATTGTGAATTCTCTCAAGAATGTTCTCGGCAGATTGCTAAGATCTGCGAAGGACTCTTCTTAATTTTACAACTGCTCCCATGATGTAGAACAACAGAGTAATACTAAGTGTTCCTAAGAGATCTTTGATGAATCTCATGGCTCTAGACTCTATTAGTGCACATTTGTTTGGTCGTCGGAGGCGTGGAGCAGAGTGCCTCCTTTTCAATATCAACACATCTCGTAGTGAGAGGTCGATAGATGATGAAGGGTTCTCCGTGTGAAATGAAACAAGTGTCTTTTGAGAGACACCTGAGTGGCTAGAAGGTTAGTGCAGTGCGTCACTGGGTCCATGACGTCTTTTATCTTCAATACCGGTGATGCCCATCAACCAGTAGATTATGAATTGAACCCGGTGTCTGCCCTAAGGTTGAACAAATGGAGGGCTATTTCTTTTCACCCTTTTCTTTACCTTTCTTTTTAATTCTTCAACCCCTTATTTCTCCGTTCATTTCATTTCTCCTTTTTCAATCATACCTAGGACTTTCTAGTTCTAAACTATTGGTATTGTCCTTGGGTAGATCCCTCCGGCTCTGGCGGATCATAGGACGGTTATTCCTAACCTTAGTCACCTTATAACTCCATGACTATCCTATTGATGCCATAAACCAAACCTTTTGAAAATCTCTCAAAGTGTTTATGATTATGAAAACATATTTTGTTAAAACTTTGAGAGTTTTGTGATTTTCAGAAAGACTCCCCCTTAACATGTGCTCATATATAGTTAAAGTAAATTTGCACATGCCGGGTAGAATTGGCACTTTTTGAATTGATTGATTTTCAATGAACATGATCATCGCGAGACACGCTTACATCACCAGATGAACTGGCTTGAAATTATTACCCGTCCAGATCACATTCAAGGAAAATCGCTCGAAATCGGTACATTCTACTCAGACACGTCCTTTGCGAGACACGTTTACATCACCAGATGAACTGGCTTGAAATTATTACCCGTCCGGGACATGTCTTTTCGACTACTAACTTTTTCCTATCGTCAATTCGAGGGTCAATTCTGAGTCGAGCACTTATGAGATACCATCTTTCCTTTACCATATTTTAATCATTACTTATTCTCCCCATCAAAAATAGCATACTCATGATGTTTTTGAAAAACTTGATGATTAAAATATGCTGTTTTTGAGTTTTGTGGAAAGAGTTTCAAGAACGTTTGTTATTCCGAACAAATATTATTTTTTAAATACTCCCCCTTGACGAGGGAATACTTGTCCTTATGAGCAGAATTTTTGAAAAACTTAGAAAAAATTCTGGTTTAATTTTACTCATAAGAAAGAAGCTTTCGCTCCTTTGATCAGGATTGAGGCACTGAAGCGTACCTCAGGGTCCTTTCTTTACAGGTACGGGTTGTGCACTGTTATGTGTGCACAAGCCATTATATCACAATCATATTAGTAAGAATATCAAATAGGAATAATGAATTATGAAATCAAATTCTTACATCAACCTCCTTTTCCAAATGTTGTGAATGCCGGATCCGTCCTTTGATATGTTCTGATCGGGAACGGTGGACGTCCTCCAACATAGCATTCCAATCTCCGCATCTGATCTCTGCGGTATAATCTTTCTCGATCTTCCAGATGAACTGCTTTACTTGTCTCAGCTGATCACTGTTCCATCTCCTTTTCTTTCCCAATTCTTGATCACGAACTCTATGAACCAACCCGTCACGGACATTTTTTAATGTATCATCTCAAAACTTGTGAATCTCGTGATATGACATGAAGCAGTTTATTGTCATTGCACTTCTGTAGACGAAACCAAAGATTGGATGGCTCTTCATGGTGTATTGAGCTTCATGATTGGTGTTTTCAAGATGTAGTACAGGCGCAATGAGATTCAACTTCGTTTGATAACTCTCTACTCCTAGCTGGAGATCTTCTACTCGTTCTTTGATGATCGTTCTTCTGATGAAATGGCAGATGGCCGTATTGAAGGCGTATTGAAGATCGGTGGTGAGATGTTGCAGCTTCCCTTGTATTTTGATGAGATACATGTCTTCAATATCATTGCGATTTAAATCTGGGAAGTCTGCTTCTAAGAACGAGTAGAGTTTGTTGTCGTGTCTTTTGACGTTGATCTCAGATAGGAATGTGTAGTCATACTTCTTCACTCCCGTGACACTAACGACTGCCATAATCCTGAGGACACTGTTTACTGAATCCGGAGATTTGTTAACTAGCTTACTTTGGTACCAAGTCCTTCGTTTCTCAAACCAGTGGTAGATTCCTAATTCAGCATCGCGATCATAATTCACTAGTTGTTTGATGAAAAGGTCTTGGTGAATGGCATTTTCCTCAATGGCTGGTTGTGGGTAACTTGCTGCTGGGGTGAAGGTTATTGATGTTGCATACTTGGTTTTGCTTTTGGCTCCGTGCTTGAGAAGTTCGAGATCGTTGTTGAAGAAGAATTGGTAAGGGATGATTTTTGAATGGTGTTTGCGAATCACAGGAAGTGGCTTGGTCCAGTCTGTGATGTAAGGACGATTTTTACTATCTCTGCCATCAACCCTGAGTATGTCTGGATTCGTCCAGTCAAACTCACTTGACATTGCTCGGGCAATGTTTTCAAGGTGATATTGTAGCTCAGCTACGCTCGCAGATTTGTCTTTGAGAAGATTAAATGCATCATTCTTTATCCGACGAAGTTCCCTCTTGGTCATTTTCTTGATGTTCAGAGTATGTTTAACTTGTTGTGTGATTGCAAACGTACTGTCTTCTATCTTAGAATCTTCGTCTTCATGGATTTGAGCACTTGCCAGTTGATCAAACCATTCATTGCCATTTGTGTCATCATCATCGTCCAACCACGAGACCACGTTTGTGTTGCTAGAAGATTTCTTGCTTGTGGTTGTCTTGGTCTTTGGTGGAGACTGAGGTTGATCATCTTGCTGTTGAAAAGCCATTTCATCGGTGGTGAAGTACTCAAAATGATGCTCGGTAGCAGTTGGACCAGATTCTGGAGCTTTTGTTGGTTAAGATGTGGTCGTAGTTGATGGTCCAGTTGGGATTTTGAATTGAGGACCTGAACTGCCTGAATCCTTGTGTTTCTTTGATTGGGTTTCAGGGTCTTGGTCGTCATTTTCACGAGGACGTTTACCCTTATCAGTTGCAACCTTGCATGATTCCATATTAGCCCGAATGGCATCAATGATAGGTATTTCTGTGTAGGTTAGGGAAGGTTTTGCAATGAGTTTGGTGAGAAGGGCGTCCTGAAGTTCTTCAACGGTGTATTCAAGAATATGCTTCGGTTGGTGTGTTGATGCAGCGATGTCTTGAACCTTTTCTTCGAGTTGTGAGTCAATGTGTTCTGTGATATTCTTCTCAAGCTCGTGCATATACTTCTTGACATAGTGCTTTGTGTTGACCTTAGACTCCTTGAGGAGTCTTTTCTTGACATCGTCATCCAAGAATTCATCCATCAATTTCTTTGTTTTCAGCAATTCATCAACATGCTCAGATAGCCCTTTGACCATATTCTTCAAGTATGCTACTTGGTCATTTACCTTGTTGTCTTTCTGAGCTTGAGCCAGTTTAACAGCTTTCTTCAACTTCATGGCTGTTGGTGAGATGACTTCAACTCTGGTTACTCTTGCGATTCTTCTCACACTTTTGCCCTTGATGATTGCTTTAAGAGTTTCCTCTGTTGTTGCTTTTCTCTTTGTTGTTGGTGATGATGAACGTGAAGAAGATTCAGAATGAGTTGATGCATTAGGTGAGTCTAGAGGGGTAGGATCCTTAGGAGGAGTTAGTGATTTAGGAGGTGAGACCGGAGGAGTAGATTCCTTTGGTGGTGAATTAGGAGGAAATGGTGGAGTTTTAGGTGGGGAGGTGGGAGGAGTTGTGGGTTTAGGAGAAGTTTGAGCCTTTGATTGTGACTCCTCATGAGGAGTGAGAGTAAGATGAAGTGGGGTTTTTGGAGGTGTATTAATGTAATTGTCTGCTTCCTTTTCCGCCTCTTCAACTTCCTTTTCTGTCTCCTTTGCTAGCCTTTCTGCCTCCTCTTTCTTTTCTTGTTCTGCCTTGTGCTTAGTTTCCAGTTCTTTGGCAGCTTCAATAGATTTATCCCCAAGAATGTCCCGTTCATCCTCAGATAACCAATCAATTGGGTCATCTAGTTTTACTCCTTCTTTCTCTTTATCACTTTCCAGCATATCATCAGGAATCTCCTCATCAGTCAGGACCTTCTTCTCTTTTTCATTGTCACTGCCGGGTTGATTAACTGGACATGGTGTTAGAGGAATAGCTGACTCAGCCCTCTCGGATTGATAAACCGTATCAGGCTGAGCTGTGGTAGTAGCAGCTATAGACCCTCCGGGTTGATTAACCGGATCAATATGGGTCGGAGCTACTTCTTGAACGGTTCTGGATGCTCCAGCTCCCTTTGCCATTTCCATTTTTCTCATTACTTCAACCCTTAGATCAGCCCTTCTAGCGTCATCTTCTTTGATTGACTTCGTGCTAGCTTCCATTGCTATTGTTGTAGCAATGTCAACTTCCATGTCAGCATCTTCCTCATTCATCTGAATAGTTACTTCTTCTTCTGATTCTGTCTTATCTGATTCAGTTTCTTCTTCATCAAGAATTCCACCTTCTTCCATTTTTGGATTTGGATCTGTCTTTACTCGTCTTTTTAGGGTTCTGGGGTTTGGTTTTCTTGGTTGCTTTGAAGCACTTGAAGCACTCCCAGCCTTACTACTTTTAGAACGAGTTTTCGAAGAACCCGTTCCTTCACCATGCTTAGAGAACCCGACCTGACTTATGCTGTATGCATAGTCATAGTCTCTGAAAGCCTTTGTCTCCTTTACTGAGTCGGTCAACAATTCTTCTGGCAGTCTCGACCCTTGTTTGTGAGTACTGTCTTTAGGAAAGTAAACTGAGTTGACAGTCTTATCCATTCTCATCACATGTAGTTCCCTGTCTTCGGGTCGTGGAGAAATGTCGAGGTTCTCATCAATGAGAAAACTGATCAGCATTTTGGTGTAACGGACGAATGGGATTCTTGTTAATGGTTTCTTACATTGGGCTCTTATCTGAAACACAAGATCTTCCTAGATGAGTGCAGCATAGTCAAGAATTCCCTGATTAACTATGCCCCAGAAGAGTTGAGCGTGTGAGAATCTTGGATGCTCATGTCCACTGTCTCTTCCTGAAACTGACCGAACCAATATGTAGTAAATGGTTCTCCATGGTTATGGAATGGATTTTGCATTTATGCTTGAGATTGTTGTGAGTGGAAGGTTGGGTTGTTCATCATAACCAATGTCGAGGAGAAATTTGAGGATATCCTGTTCTGATGGTGCAGGCCAATATCTGTTAGATAGTTCAGGTGGTTCGGGTAGGGATAAGGCTTTACGTAGGTGTGTAGGTGTGACTTTGACTTGTTTTCTGTCCAGGGTGCATGTGAAGTATCTGTCATAGTCATCGAGCTGAATGGTACTCCACATTTGATGAATGTACAACTCTGGGACATTATCTGAATTCTCCAAGATACTTTTGCATTCATGTCTTCTGAGAATTTCAATGGCTATTTGACAACTTGGCTCAGCACATTTGATGTTATCAAAGATAACCCTTGCATTGTTTTTTCCATACTTTGCCTTGAAACCTTGTGGGAACAGTTCTTCTTTGGTGAGCATAGGTAGTGGTTGTTGTGATTGTGCAGTCATTTATGAGATTCCTGAAACATCATTCAGACACCAATTTGCAGGATACATGAAAGTTAGCATTAGATAAACTTTAGTTTCACATGTGATCCTTTAAATTGCTTAGCATGACATTACAAGTTGATTCATAATTTCGAAAGAAATTACAATTGTGAAATCTTTTGACAATTGCGAAAACTTTTGACAATTGCGAAAACTTTTGCCAATTGCGAAAACTATTGTCAATTGCGAAAACTTTTGACAATTACGAAAACTTTTGACAATTGCGGAAACTTTTGACAATTGCGAAAACTTTTGACAATTGCGAAAACTTTTTTCAATTGCGAAAACTTTTGACAATTGCGAAAAACTTTTGACAATTGCGAAAACTTTTGACAATTGCGAAAACATTTGTCAATTGCGAAAACTTTTGACAATTGCGAAAAACTTTTGACAATTGTGGAAGCTTTTGTTGATCCTAGTTGAGCTTAATCGATCTTGTTAATTATCCTAGATTTAGTTCTAAGACAATAGGTATAGAGACTATTCTTGAACAAGCTATTAATCACTACGCGGAATTTAGTAATTAATCTTAAGAAGAATTAACAATTGAACACTCAATAATTCTCTCAACTATCACCTCAATATATTAAATACGGTTACTCAAAAGTAACAGGGTTACAATGAACCTTGAAGTGAATACAATACGTACGCTAACAATCGTGTACTAGCAACTCTAAACTCTAACCCTAGATTCTCCTTTTATAGACTTAAGGAGTCCTAGTCGGTTACAAAACTTTCTATACAAGATAATATCAAATCGTATCTTTACCATAATTATCTTAACAAACTATACATATCTAATAAGCAGCAGAATCTTCTTAGGCTAGCAGTAGAATGACACTTAGCTTATTTCACCATTCATCAGTTTTCTTCTAGCAGCAGAATGTATACACTAGCAGTAGGATGATTCAGCCTAGCAGAAGAATCATACTTGGTGTATTTTCCTTAAGTTCCATGAGCAGCAGTATAACATACAAAGCAGCAGCACCTTCAAACCCAACAATCCTCCCCTAAACTTGATATTTTTCTTCAAAAATCATCAAGTTTCTTTTCAGCATAGATAACCATCAAGAGGATGCTTCAAAACACTTACTGTTGCTTTGTTCTTCCAAAATCCTGCCCATATAGCTTTCTCTGAAGCATTCTGATAAGATCAACAACTCTTTGATTCCAACAAGTAACAAGTAACTTAATATCTCCTTCAATCATCATCTTCAGTGTGGTTTTAGCCAAAGGGTAATCTTGTTCAGCTAACATATGCATTATAAGACCTCCTTGCAGCACTAACTCATGAACTCTACATGAGTCATAGTATCTCCACAGATGAACTTTAGTACTTCTTATTTGTTCTCTCCATACTGAGTTTTCATGATCAATTTCAAACATAACTCTCAGATCTCCCCAGAGTACACTTTCAATCTCATCTTGTGGTCTTGCATATCCATATTTGTTCTTCACCATACCCCACAAGTTTATCAAATCCTCCCTTTCCAAATTCTTTAGCATCTGAGGGAATGTTTTAAATCTCTGAGTCCTTCCTCCAGCTCTGTGGATCTCAAACCAAGGTACTTTACCCTCATAGCTTGTCATCCATCCAGTAACACAAGTTTTCTCACATAAGGGAGCTGTGTCAACAAATGTATCCTCTTCATCAGACACAAGTTGAGTCAAAAGTTGTAACTCAATTGTTTTCTTGTAAAACTCCTCTGATTCTCTTTTCTTCTTTGTACCTTCACTTTCAGATTCTGAACTTGTCATAACTACCTTTCTCTTCTTTTTCCTTGCAATAGACTTTCTTCTAACTCTAGTTCTCTTAATACCAACACTGGATCTTACTGTCTCTTCATCTTTCACAACTTCAGTCACTTTCTCAGAATCCATCTTCTCTTTTTCACTCACAACCTTTTCTGTTTCAACTTCAGACACCTTCTTTGTAACATTTGCATCTGGATTCATGTAAAAATTTGTAGGCATCTGTCTTGTGAGCTGTGCAACTTCAGCATCTGACAAAGGTTTAATAGGTCTATAGAGCCTTGCCTGAGTCTCAAAATATGCCTTCTCAATAGCAGCTCTAGTCATCCCTCTGAATGAACTAGTTTTCCAATAAGCTTGATTCTTGAGATAGTTCTTCATATAAGTTATCAGTTCTGCTCTTGTAGGCTTTTTCATTTTAGGAACCTTCTTTTGACTCTGCTTCTTCTTAAACTCTCCTATCAGATCATCAATGGCACATTGTCTTTCAACAGGAGTGTATCTTTCACTTTCTTCTTTCTGAGCCTTTTTAGCCAATTCCCAATCTTCTTGTTCTTGCTTTTTCCTTTCAATTTCATCTTCTACATCCATTTTGTGCTTTCAATTTTCTGGCAACTTCTGCATCAGACTCACTTTGTTGTTCTTTTGAAGCAGCATCTAGAAATTTGAATTTCTGTTTGGGCTCTTCAACCAGAATTCCTTTTCCTTTGTCTGTTGATGCAATAGCTGGTTGTGCAGGTTTTGGAATTGGTACATGTTCTGTAATGACAACTCCTTTAGCTAGTTTTCTTGAAGGTTTTGGGATTGGTGTTGGTGTAGTTGATGTTGGTTTAGATTGTTTTGTTGGTGTGGGAACTTTGCTCTTCATATTTATCATAACTTGAGCCAAACTAATTGTATCATCATCTGACTCATCTCCATCATCAGCAACAGAATGTTCTACACCAGCAACAAACACAACTTCCTTGTCCTTTTTAGCAGCAGAACCCTGTTCTATCCTAGCAGTAGAATCATCTACCTTATTAACAGCAGAATTTTCATGTACCATTTTGCTTGTAGCAGTATCATCCAGATCTTCCAATATTAGCTCCTCTGTAGCAGCATATAAGTCAACTTCCTCTGTGTGTTCCTGCTGAACTCCCATATCCATATCAGTCTGAGTCCCTTCATGTTCAACATTACCAGCAACATTTTCATCTTCATCCATCTCCACCTCCCCTGAACCCTTTACTTCATCTTCTTGTACATTCCTCCCCTGTTTGGGAGCATCCTCCCCCAAACTTGGTTTAGAATCTACTTTCTTGACCTGTCTGATGACCTTAGCTCTTGACCTTTTCTTTCTTTCCAAAAAGCTGACCCTGAACTTCAAACTTTTGACTGTTTTAGTGAGGTCAAGAACTTGAGCTTCCAACTTGGTACATCTATCCTTCAATTCATTTATTTGTTCCATACTAGCATCACCACTTCGGTCTGTGTTACCTGACCCGAGAGGTGGATCACTGGCATTGACTTTTTGTACATTAGCCATCAATATCTCTAGTTCAGTTTCAAGTCTAGCCTCAACACGTCGACATGTATTACCTGGTCCGAGAGTTGTATCATTGGCATTGTCATATTGTACATTTTCATCCATCAATTCATTTGTATCACCTCTGTCCTCATCACTTCGGGATGTGTTACCTTCCCTGAGAGGTGAATCTTTGGACTGAAACTCAGTCTCAATCCTAGATTGAGCAGCTGAGCCCCCCTTTGTAGCCATGTGGCTGGGGTTACCATCATGTACATCAGGTTCATGAGAAACCTCAGCAGTAGATGTTGCCATGGTTGGGGTCTTAAGTATGTTAACATTGTCCTGCCCAGTTGCTAAACCAGAAGCAGTAGTGTCAGCCCCTTCCATCATGCCATCTCCATCACCTATGGCAGCCTCATCTGCTTCCATACTAGCACTAGTCTGAGGTAACTCAGTGCTCTTTTCATGTGAAGACCTAGGTGATTGGGTATTTTGGGGTTCATTTTGGGATGATTCAATTGTAGATTCAGAAGTGGGTGTGTGATGGGAAGCTGTTGGGTTTTCAGCTTCTTCACCCTCAGTAACAGCAGCAGCAATGTTTAAAATATGTTGGGAAAAAGGAGTTATTCTCCCAGAAAATCCAGTCCCATTTTTCTTTAAATAAGTGAATATTTTGCTTGTCAGTTTAGGACTTGGTTCAATCCCTCTATGTTCCAAAGGTTCTTTTAATTGATTATCTATAAGAAGTTGCAAAAACCTTGGATAAATATAAACTTTTCCAGAAATATTCTTTTTCAACCCGTCAAAAATCATAGCCGAAAAATTAAATGGTTGACCTGAAGCCAGACAAATCAAAGCTGAAGCTTGAGTTGTACTGAAGTCATTCCATCCAGTTGTTTTAGGGCTAAGACAATGTAGAAGAGTGTGAACAAGGAATTTCCAGTGTGGGCATAGGAGGCGTTTGAAAAATTTTAAAATATTATTTGGCCTCTCATACCCAATGTTTTCAAGACCCTCAAAAATAGTAGAAGTAGGAAGACAAGTGGTTGCCTCATCATCTGCAAGATGAAGTATTCTTCTTACAGATGTCTCAGTAACTACTATTCTTTCTTCATCTACTATGGCAGTTAATCTTTATTCCCCATGTTTAGTCTCGGCCTTGACAGTAGACCAAAACTCTTTCATGTGGGATTTAAATATAGTGGGATTCACTGTTAATGCATACCTTAATTTTGATGCATTAAGAAAGTCAATGACTTCAGTAAAACCCTCAGCATCAGGGACCTTTTGAAGAAATGCAATTTGATTGTGATCGGCAGAGTATTCGCGTCTTGTCATCGTGAATTAGGGTTTTGATTTTGGGGGTTTATGATCAGATGATGAAAAGAAGTGTTAGGGTTTGAATTGGGTTCAATTTTGGGCGCACAAAGTTATTGGTGAGATCGAATTGGGTTTTTATGCCGTTTGGATCTAACTAGGGTTTTATTCGCGCCAATTTGCAAAATAGTCCCTTTACTTTCAAACCGAGCAGCAGAATCCAAATAGTTTCAATTTGAGCAGCATAACCTTCAGCAGTAGAATGGTATGCCTAGCAGCAGAATGTTCTCTGAACATTCCAAACATCTTGTTCTCATCAATCAAGCATTCCCTTGTGACTTATCCTGCAAAAGATTAGTCCAAAACCACGAAAATACAAGAAACAAGATACCACAATAATCACAAGCATTTATAATACTTAGCAACAGAATAACCAACTAGCAGCAGACAACATACAAACAGAGCAAGCAATAGAAACAACTTATTTGATCAATAACAGCACAAATCCTTACACACTATCACAAAAACACACAGAGATAAGATTTTTGATTTTCAAAGATTGATCATTCCTATACTAGCAATTAAAAATTGAAATCTACCCACATCAAAACCTTTAGTGAGTAAATCTGCAACATTATTGTCAGTATGTATTTTAACTATTTGAATTAGCTTTTTCTCATAACAATCTCTTATAAAATGGTGTCTTATCTCTATATGCTTTGTTTTAGAGTGAAAAACAGGATTTTTTATGATACACATGGTACTGTTATTATCAATATAAATTTTGGTGTTCATAAAGTTGTACCCATAATCCAGCAATTGGTTTTGGATCCAGAGCACTTGTCCACAGCAACTAGAAGCAGCCACATACTTAGCTTCAGTTGTTGAATTAGCCACCATAGTCTGTTTCTTGCATTGCCAAGAGATCAACCTATGCCCAAGGTATTGACATCCTCCAGTGGTTGACTTTCTATCCATACTTGCTCCAGCATAGTCATTATCTGAGTATGCTACCAAATCAAAAGGTGAATCCTTAGGATACCAAAGGCCCAACTTAGGTTGACTCCTCAAGTACCTAAAAATCCTCTTAACAGCATTCAAGTGTGAGACTTTTGGGGACAATTGAAATCTGGCACACGTACACACAGTAAACATGATGTCTGGCCTTGAAGCAGTTAGATACATCAATGAACCAATCATTGATCTATACAGATGAACATCAACCTCTTCCCCATCTTCATCCTTGAGCAAAGGCTTGTTGGTCTCCATTGTTGTCTTAGCTGGTTTTCCATCAGTAAAGCTAAATTTCTTCAAAATTTCAGCCACATACTTGTCTTGGCTGATGAAAATCCCATCTTTCATCTGTTTAACTTGAAGCCCCAAAAGAAAGTGAGTTCCCCCATAGAACTCATCTCAAATTTACTATGCACGAGCTTCTCAAATTCTTCACATAACACCTTGTTTGTAGACCCAAAAATGATATCATCTACATAAACTTGGACTAGTAGAATATCATTTTTGTCTTTCTTAATGAACAATGTCTTATCAATGGTTCCCCTGTTGAAGCCATTAGATAACAAATATTTGGACAAGGTGTCATACCAAGCTCTTGGAGCTTGATGTAGACCATATAGTGCTTTCTCCACCCTATAAACCCTATCTGGATAATCAGGGTCTTCAAAATCAGGTGGTTGCATCACATAAACTTCTTCATCAATCTTTCCATACAAGAAAGCACTTTTCACATCCATCTGATACACTGGGAAGTTCTTGAATGAAGCATAAGCCAACAATAGTCTGATAGCCTCTATTCTTGCTACTAGAGCAAACACCTCATCATAATCAATGCCCTCTTCCTGAGTGTATCCCTGAGCCACCAATCTTGCCTTGTTTCTGATCACAATTCCTCTTTCATCTCTCTTGCATCTGAACACCCATTTTGTACCAATTTCCCTCTTCCCATTAGGCAAATCAACTAATGTCCAGACTTCTTGAAGCTTGAACTGCAACAGCTCCTCTTGCATAGCTTCAACCGAACTTGAATCTTGCATAGCTTTATGAGCATTCTTGGGTTCCACTTGTGACAGAAAACAAGCAAACTTACAATTTTGTAGATCTTTGTGGCTATTCCTCTGATGTAGTGATTGAGCAAATAATCCTTGATGGAGCAAATCACTCAACCCCTTTGTTTTACTTCTCGTCTGACCAGCAGATTGAACATCACCAATTATTTGCTCTTTTGGATGATTCTTATGTATCCTTGTTGTTGGAGTAGGACTAACAGATATATGAGTCTCCATATTTGACAAATCAGCTCCAGCTCCAAATACATCCACAACTTCATCATCAGTGTCTTCATACACTTCCTCTAATTCAGGCAACTCATCAGAAGAATCATCAAAGAAATTTCCATCTTTGTCAGCAGTAGAAGACTTGGGTATAGCAGCAGAACCACTATGCTTAGCAGCAGAATGTTCTGTACTACTGCTGGATATAGCAGCATAATATTTTGGCTTAGCAGCAGAATGAGAAGTACTGCTGCTAGCTTTAGTTCCTTGGCTTCCTTGATCTGTTGACCTTTCATTCCTTACATCACCATCATTCTTGCCATCATTTGAAGGTTTATCACCACCTTCTGCATCATCCTTTGGTACTTCTTCATAAACAGCATCATCATTTAAACTCTTGCCCTCTTTTTCTTTTGGTGTGATAAGCTGATTAAGTTTCCATTTCTCAATCAAGGCAAACTCCCGAGCAGATTCATCCTCCTTAGCTTGTGTACCTGCATTAGAGTTAGCTTGTGTACCTGCAGACATGTTAGTTGTACCTGCAATCACTGGTTGATAATTCATACTCTTGGTTATGGAATCAATATCAAATAGCCATTCAGGTCCTTTTCTGCAACACTAGGTGTGGTTTCACTAAACCTAACATGTAAGTTTTCTTCCACATGCCTAGTTCTTTGATTAAATACCCTAAAAGCCTTACTATTTGTAAAGTATCCAACAAAGAAACCTTGGTTTGCCTTCTCATCAAACTTGCCTAGTGAATCAATGGTATTTAAGTTAGTAACAGGATACCCAAATGGTTTCAAGAAATCTATCATAGGTTTCCTACCATGAAATAATTCATAAGGGGTCTTGTTATGAGGCTTCACTACCTAACTCCTATTTTGCACAAAGCAAGCAGTGTTAACTGCTTCAGCCCAAAAAGTAGTGGGTAATTTTGACTCTGACAACATTGTCCTAGCAGCCCCAATTAATGTCCTATTCCTCCTCTCAGCCACACCATTTTGCTGAGGAGTTCTAGCCACACTAAACTGTCTTAAGATACCTTTTTCAACACAGAACTGATTCATCACATTATTCTTAAATTCAGTTCCATTGTCATATCTGATTATCTTAACTTTGTGATTAACTAGGTTTTCTACTCTTGTTATGAAAGCCTTAAGAATGCTAGATGTCTCAACTTTAGTTCCTAAGAAGAAAACCCAAGTAAATCTGCTAAAATCATCAGTGACCACTAAGCAATACATTTTCTTGTTCAAGCTTTTCACAAAAGTTGGACCAAACAGATCCATATGTAACATATGCAAGGGCTCAGAAATAGAGTTCATCACTTTGGACTTACAAGAAGCTCTGTGCTGCTTTCCCATCTGACAAGCAACACTGGTTTCAGGATTTTCAAAATTTTTTGAAGGTAAACCTCTTACAAGGTTACCCTTAACCAATTTATTTATTGTTTTGAAATTCAAATGGCCCAATCTTCTATGCCAAAGTTTGGATTCATCAATTGTGGCTTTGGCAAACAGACAAGTTAAATCTCTTTTGGGAAGAATGTTCTTTATGTCCACACTGTATATATTGTCTTTTCTAGGGACTCTAAGTTGCACTAATTTATCATCAGGCAACTTGTAGTCAGGAGATAAGACAAGACACTCAGTGTCTGTAAAAAGAACAAAATTCTTTTTGTCACACATCTGTGAGACACTAAAAAGATTGAACTTAAGTCCATTGACCAAATACACTTTTTCAAAATCCAAGGTGCCTGTTTTAATAGTACCTTTCCCAACAATTTTACCTCCTTTGGGGTCATTCCCAAAGGCAACATAGCCACCATCCAAAGCTTCAAAATTTTTCAAGTTCATTGATGCACTGCTGTATCTGGTTTTAGGTTTCCAGACCCAGCAAGCTGAGGCCTTAACAGCATAGAAATGAGTGCCCACAACAGTATCAGTAACCACTTTTGGCTTAGCAGCAGAAACTGCTTTTGCCTTAGCAGTAGAAAACTCTGTTTTCTTTGGAATGGGCCTTGATGGTGCAACAGCAGAAATAGTCCTAGAAACACCATCTCTTAACAAAATTTCCCTAGGAACCATGTTTCTTTTGGGATGTGGGTGAGTCTTTCTAGAAAAGTTCCTATGGTTCACCCTAGTATGTTGGTTCCAAACAGGTTTTTGAGCACTAGTTCTAACAGGTATTGAGTAATAACAATCTTCTTGCAAGTGCTCAAAACTACCACAGCTGTGACATGCCTTCTTAACCAGTTCAAAGTCACTACCTAACTTATGGGAGATCAGCTGGTGCAAGTTTCTCTGGTTTCCTCTAGGCAAGTCACTAGTCTTCCTAGGATAATCTCTAGGTTTATCATCATACTCAGCCACTTTCCTAGAGATTCTACTTCCTAGCACAGGTTTTACAAATTCAACATTTTTAGCTTTAGTTTCAGATGTGTTAACCTGTGTGACTTTTGGTTCAACAGTCCTAAAAATTTCTCTCTTCTCAGTTTTAGGTGTTGAATCAGTCTCATCATCCTCACTATCTGACACCCAATCTTCAATGATCAAGGTATCAAACTTCTTTTCTACCTTAGGTGCATTTGTTCTATCAGGTTTTTCATTACTTGACTCACCTACAGGTTTTGCTTCTACCTCAGTTAAGAATGACAATTCCTTTTTGGGAGGTGCAAAAGCACTTTTGACGGGGGGTGGTACTTCAGCAAATCCTAAACCACACCCTCTTCTAAGTATTTGACATCCAATAGACTTGTTGATAAGGTCAGTTGCTAGCTGTTGTTTTTCAACCAAAATGACATGTTTTTCTTTTGTAGATAAGGCTACATCTCTAGCCTTCTCAGCCTCTTCTACTCTTTTATTAAGAACAATAATTTCAGCATTTTTCTTAATAATTTCAACTTCTAGACCATTAATCTTATCAACATACTCTACTTCATTTTGTTTAAGAAAGTCAAGTTTTGCTTCTACAGATTTTAGGCCATATTCATAACCTAAATTGTCAAGTTTTAACTTATCTACTTCCATTCTTAAACTTTCATTCCTAGATTTTAATTCCTCAACAGTATCTAGGCATGATTTAAAAGAACAAGATGACTCATTGGATACCTCAGAGTCTGAACCAGAGGATGAAGAAGCATAGGCCATTAGAGCAAAATTGTGTCCCTTCTTTTCTTCTTCAGCCATGAAAGCAGCATTTGGTCCATCCTCTGCTTGATCACTCCAGTCATAGTCACCTAAGCCATCACATGAAACCAGAGCAGCAGTAGTCTTGGTTTCTTCAATGGGAACTATACTTGCAGGCTCTTTGTTCTTCTTTGGTGCTCTACACTCCCTAGCTGTAACACCCCAACCCAGCAAGGGTAGAAGTATCACATTAATGGCTTCATATCAGATCAAACAAAACATACATTCAATAGTAATACAAAGATTCTCAACGGTTACAAATGAAATACTGAATACACAAAGATACAAGGGAAACAAAAGCTAATTATTAAGTCTGCAAAAGCAACTCCTTCTAATGGTCTCTACTTCAGAATAACTATCAAAGTCTTCTAAGTCCAAAAGTCTCTTCAATCATACCCAACCCGTCGTCCTGCTTATTACCTGCCGCACACGAAAAGAAAACGTGCGGCTGAGCTTAAAAAGCTCAGTGAACAGATACATATACAAAGCAAAGGATAACAAAAACAAAAATATAATATGGCAATGGGAATATCATAAGGTATAAAAGAAATAACTGGATAATAAGAGAAGAGTAGGATAGTCATCTACCACGAGCCCAGAAACTCAAAGTCATATCTCAAAGTCAACATCTCAAAGTCATAGTCTCACAATCAGAGGGGATACCTCTTAAGCAACCAGATAATATGAGGGGTGTCCTCATGTATCATAATAGTGGAGTGATCAGCTCCCAGAAATGTGAAAGGCGTGTATTGCACACAGCACCAGTCACCTCAAAGTCATACTCAAAGTCATACTCAAATTCACAAACAAGCCTAGGATTGCAATCCATACGCCCCCAAACTCAAAGTCAATCTCAAAGTCAAGTAGCCGGCAGATAATATAAAAGGGACGGTGTGAGAAATCACTCCCCCACACAGGAGTCATGCCAGTGGTGCATCACAGACATGGCCAGGTTACCTTCCTGGCTAGGAAAGTACAAAATGGCTCGGGTATCAAACTAAGAGTCATGTCTCAAAATCATAGCTCAAGGTCATATATCAAAAGGTGCATCTCAAAGTCCTATCAAGAGTATTATCAAAGGTTCATTCAAAGGGAACATAGCAATGGCTTGGGGAATCTTAACTGAATCATAACTCAAAATCAATGCATAGTATATGAGAACCCTTACTGAAAAAGGGCAGAGTATCTGTACCTTATGACGAAAGCACAAACAGAAATAAACACAGGATATGGGAACAGCTCAAGGTCTCTCCTTCTTCACACCTAAGGAGTAGAAGGGGATTACAAATCATTCTTAATTCATTGCCTTTCCATTTTTAGTAACTTTCTATTTTTAGCAGGTTTCCATAATTAGCAAGTTTCCTTATTTAGTAAGTTTCCAATTTTAGAAGTATGGAGTAACATGACTTAGTTAGATCATCATTAAATGGAAATAAGGTATCTTTGATCAGATTTACACATTTAGTCCTTAGGGTTTCACAATTTACACTTTACACCCCTTTATTACAAAAGTTACACTTTAAACCTTTAAATATTCATAATTACACATTAAACCCTTTGTTTATCAAAATTACACAATTAGTACTTCATTTAATAAGTTATACGAATGTCCCTTTAAGTTTCCATAATTTACACAGTAGGTCCCTCCATTTAATTAATTTACATATTTAACCTTAAAGTCTACATTTCAATCTTTAATTAATAATAATTACACATTAGTCCAATAAATATCCAAATTTACACGTTAGCCCCTGAATATAATTCATTACTCAAATCGACCTTAACTTTCCAGAAATTACATATTTAGTCCCTATATTTTATTTATTTTACCAATCGATTAATACTTTAATTATTAAATCAAAATAAACCCTTTAAATGCAAAATTAACACATGAGACCCTCCTTTTATATTTTATACAATTTCCAGCAGGTCTAACATAATTTACAAAATTGTCCCTTGAGCTTTAAAAGTTACAAAACACACCCTTCTATTTATTTCTTCAAATCGGTACACATTTAAATAACAAAATCAAAACTCTAACTTCACCAATCATTAAATCATCATAACCACATCATTTATACACATTAAATTTCCAGATTCACTCACATAAACCCTAGGTCGATTTGGTATTAGGGTTTTCACACTTTTCCTTTTATTTCCCATTTAGCCGATTACAACTAATTTCACCAAAAATAGTTTTAGGTCTCCACAATTCAAATGAGCATTTTTCTGGTGTTATATGATGATCATAGATGCCACGAAAATTATGTACCTTATCTAGAAAAATCGCATGCATGTTTTATAGATTTAATTCGATTTTAGGGTTTATAACACAATAATTTCCATACGAATTATATATGATGCATGGGCTGTTTTTATCATTTTTCCCATGTTAGATATGATCATTAGAAGCTGAGAAAAATACCAGGATAATATTTTAGAACGATCGGATGGATTGATTATGATTTGTGTTACACGGCTAGAACTTTCGAACCAAAAGAAATCACCACGACTTCGAACGGGACCAAACCACCTTGTATACATTTTTCACAAATCACAAACAATGTAAGAACCTCAGGAAAAATGAGAAACGAATTTTATGGAGATCAAATGAATTATTACGAATTTTACCTTATAAATGCTCTAGCGACAAGAATAAAATCACCACAAACGAACCAGGCAACACACGACTTCAAACCAATTTTTCTAGGTTCCCTTGGATGATGATAGAGCTCAGAAAATTGTTGAAAGAATTCTTTGTGGTCGGATGGAGGCAAAAAGAATTTATGTGTGTGTTTTGTGTTTCGGCAATTAGGGTTAAGAAAAGAAAATATATGGAATGGTGATAATATTGTGGAAACCGTGTCATGGGAGAGGGATAGGACCAAAATTTCGGGATTTAAGTTAGGTAACTTGATTTGATTGTTTTCCTTCATTTAAATGTATTTTTCTTATGTTTAAACATATATTAATAATAGAAACAATTCTATTCGGTGCACCAAGGGTATTTTGGTAATTTTGTAACTTGTATAAATGTTAAATGGAGTTGTAAAAATTATTTGGTAACATAACTTGTCCATTTCCAGAAGTTCGGGATTGATTCGGTACTTTATAAACCTTTTATTAAATTTTTAAATTCATAGGGGCATTTTTGTCTTTTACCATGCTTTCAGATTTTTGGGCTTTACAACTCTTCCCCTCTAACAGAAAAATTTCGTCCTCGAAATTTGAAGTCGCAAAGTTAAACGAAGTCGTAGGAAGTTGCAAACGATCAACAGGACATTCTCACGCTCGAGCAGGTTCTTCCAAACCACGTATTTTCTCATGGCTCAATCTTGCCGATCAAATAATTTCGGTTTTCTCAAAAAGACATAACGCTCAGGATTCACATCCAAAGAATGATATACTAAACGTAATGGATGATAAACGTATCTCATCAGAAGGGGTTCAGGGAAGATGTAGGACTGACGGATTTTCGTCCGTGGAATCGGAATAGTCAAATCAGATGAAAACGTATCGAATTGCAGCGGACATGGGAGTGGTATATGAGTTCAAAACTCTTCAGATTCTCAGATAGTCTCAGCTTTAGTATAACCTTTCATAGGTGTTCTCATAAACAAACAGGTCTTGCTCCTCAAAATCAAAAGCCTCAACAACTCATAGCAGGTCATAATGAAATATAATCAGCGGATGCGAAACGTACATATAGCAAAATGTAGGTGTACTATTTAATAGTAACAGATCGGATTCATACTGACAGAAAACAGACGGTAGAAAGTTCTACACAGAACCTAAGATTCTTATCGGAAGCACAAAGGTCAACAAACGCGTGTCGAGTATCCAAACGTATCCAGTCGTATAACGATGAAAGCAGATTAAACGCATAGGTAGAATGAACCTAAAGTCTCATTAATCATGGATACTCCAACTGAGATCAAATTCTAACTTCTTTGGTACTCCCCAAGATATCCTATGCCCACAACAAGTGCACGTTATATGATGTAAGTATTATCACGTTGGCCAGACGTCATAATACTGGCATCATATAAATATGCCCTCATGATGGTCATACTTTATCTCAAATCGTATTCAAAACCACCTATCTTAATCCACCTAGTACTTCTACAGTCTCAGAGGTCAACAAAAACAATTGCCACAGTCAAGAGGGAAAAAACAAAACTATTCGCAAGAGTATCAAAATCCCAGATTGCCTAGCAGAAGTGAGGTACGCCGTCACCAGTATCATATCTTTCATGAGTTGCCAAAATCTCTCAAAACAAGGTCATCACCGAATCATACGAAAGGTAAACACGAACAGAAGTGCTTCTAGGGAACTTAAATCATAAGAGGAACTTGATACTAGATAACGAAACTTAAGAGGGTCAACGGAAATGAAAGTTAGTCGCCAAACTTCTGCCTTCATAGAATCAATTATTCCAAGTATAGAGGGTCTGTTTCAAAATCTGCTCATTTAACACATCTAATCTCTTCAAGTCCGGTTGATCTGTCTTCGGCTGTCCATCCGTTGGGAAGTGAAACCAAAATCAGGAACTTGTGTCTGGTTCGTCGAGCCTCCTGCAGCTCTTCTTGGAATGTGATGGAGCAACGTGGATTTCTGGCACGGTCTTTAAATCTCTCCATCCTCCAGTCTGCTTCCGCTCTCAATTCATCTCAGTACAACTAAGATGAATAGGGAAGTGGGACTGTATGTCTTCATCAGCTCCAGGTTCGCCATCTTGACTAGAATTTCTTCTTCTGCATCGCCAACACTTCTGTCTTGTAAGGAATGTCTCCACTCTTCGGGGTAGGTCTCCATTGTCGTCAACTCCAGGTCAGGCAAGGAACACCGTTGTCTCAACAACATCAATCTTTCGGAATACACAATTGATCCTCAAATCTCTAACAAGGTGCAAAATGATTTTCAGGTTCTTCCTCGTCTCCGCATGTACCATTAAGTCATACAATGACCATATGCCCAGTACTCATGGAAAATATCATCTATCAAATTCACCAAGCTCGTCAGAGCTTTAGCTAATACCATTAGCGTCATTAACCGTCATGGCGGTCGTTTACGAATACGGAAGGCGATTTCAAGAATAGTATCAATTCATCAGAAAGGAAACTTCGCGCTCTGAATTTAAACAAAATACATAATCGTTCCAGGGTGGAGGAATACTGGCTCTTACAGCAATACGGTTCAGCTTCCATACATATCTCCAGTCATCATTCCTCTTTATCACGAACAAAACTAAAACATGCCCAGAAGATACACTTAAGTAAACTCACTTCCTGGTCTTCGGTTGCTGCTCTTCCCGGTTGCTCCAGTCAATTAGTATGATTCGAAAGACATCTTCGTTTAGTGACTAGAATCTCTCGGTATCATGTCAAATCTTACTTCATACTCCGGTGGAAAACTTGGTGGTCCAACAGGGATTATAATCAAAGTTCAGGTGGCAAATAACGTTCAATACAAGGTTCAGGTTCAGAAAACTCAAGGTGCCAAAAGGCTTCTACGATGAGGTTCATTTATTGGTGTACGAAATGGTTTATAGGAAAACTTCATAACCGTGAAAGTAACACACGCGTCTCTAGATTAATAGAGATAGCAAAGGGTTTAACAATCCGAAATCGTAGTAGAGAGTTCAAAATTGTTGCAAACGTTGAAGGTGAGACATAGAAGGGTAGTTGTCAATATTTGACTGATCATTCCACAATTTCCTTGTCAGAATAAAATCAAAGTTAACTCTTCAAAGGAAGACGGTTCGTAAATCAAAGCTATATCATTAGAAGTGAGGAAGAAAACATTCTTATACTCATGGTTACACACCACAAGACTTCTCATAAGGACAGAGATAGGTAAAACGAAATCAATAGTGTCAGAAACTTCATAGATACTTATCAAATAGCAAAACATATTCAGTACGTCATCGCCATAGAGGTTCCCGGAATGCCCGAAGAGGCGTCAAAGTGATGAATAAAAGGATCAGAGTGAAATGCGGGTCATTATCAAAATGATTAAAAAGGGATTTGAAGATAAGGATCAAATAGTGTCGGGTCATTATTATGAAATTTTCAATGCCTTCTAGATTTAATCAGGTTCCAAACTTAGGTGGTGCAACGCATAAGTTTTCACTTTCCAGAAGTGGTATCAACAGGATCTAACCAAAAGCAAAGCATGAATCAGAGTGATACGGAAGCAATGATGCTTAAACAAATGCCTTATAGTCTACCCATTCCTCACCGGTCAAAACTTAGGTTCCTATGGGAAATCCTAAAGAAATTTTCAAAGGTTGACTTACGAGTGCCTACAGGGAAAGCTTAGTGGTCCTAACTTACACAGGTCAAGGGTAAATGTATTACGAAATCGCAGCCTGTCTCTCTGATACCATAATTGTAACACCCCAACCCAGCAAGGGTAGAAGTATCACATTAATGGCTTCATATCAGATCAAACAAAACATACATTCAATAGTAATACAAAGATTCTCAACGGTTACAAATGAAATACTGAATACACAAAGATACAAGGGAAACAAAAGCTAATTATTAAGTCTGCAAAAGCAACTCCTTCTAATGGTCTCTACTTCAGAATAACTATCAAAGTCTTCTAAGTCCAAAAGTCTCTTCACTCATACCCAACCCGTCGTCCTGCTTATTACCTGCCGCACACGAAAAGAAAACGTGCGGCTGAGCTTAAAAAGCTCAGTGAACAGATACATATACAAAGCAAAGGATAACAAAAACAAAAATATAATATGGCAATGGGAATATCATAAGGTATAAAAGAAATAACTGGATAATAAGAGAAGAGTAGGATAGTCATCTACCACGAGCCCAGAAACTCAAAGTCATATCTCAAAGTCAACATCTCAAAGTCATAGTCTCACAATCAGAGGGGATACCTCTTAAGCAACCAGATAATATGAGGGGTGTCCTCATGTATCATAATAGTGGAGTGATCAGCTCCCAGAAATGTGAAAGGCGTGTATTGCACACAGCACCAGTCACCTCAAAGTCATACTCAAATTCACAAACAAGCCTAGGATTGCAATCCATACGCCCCCAAACTCAAAGTCAATCTCAAAGTCAAGTAGCCGGCAGATAATATAAAAGGGACGGTGTGAGAAATCACTCCCCCACACAGGAGTCATGCCAGTGGTGCATCACAGACATGGCCAGGTTACCTTCCTGGCTAGGAAAGTACAAAATGGCTCGGGTATCAAACTAAGAGTCATGTCTCAAAATCATAGCTCAAGGTCATATATCAAAAGGTGCATCTCAAAGTCATATCAAGAGTATTATCAAAGGTTCATTCAAAGGGAACATAGCAATGGCTTGGGGAATCTTAACTGAATCATAACTCAAAATCAATGCATAGTATATGAGAACCCTTACTGAAAAAGGGCAGAGTATCTGTACCTTATGACGAAAGCACAAACAGAAATAAACACAGGATATGGGAACAGCTCAAGGTCTCTCCTTCTTCACACCTAAGGAGTAGAAGGGGATTACAAATCATTCTTAATTTATTGCCTTTCCATTTTTAGTAACTTTCTATTTTTAGCAGGTTTCCATAATTAGCAAGTTTCCTTATTTAGTAAGTTTCCAATTTTAGAAGTATGGAGTAACATGACTTAGTTAGATCATCATTAAATGGAAATAAGGTATCTTTGATCAGATTTACACATTTGGTCCTTAGGGTTTCACAATTTACACTTTACACCCCTTTATTACAAAAGTTACACTTTAAACCTTTAAATATTCATAATTACACATTAAACCCTTTGTTTATCAAAATTACACAATTATTACTTCATTTAATAAGTTATACGAATGTCCCTTTAAGTTTCCATAATTTACACAGTAGGTCCCTCCATTTAATTAATTTACATATTTAACCTTAAAGTCTACATTTCAATCTTTAATTAATAATAATTACACATTAGTCCAATAAATATCTAAATTTACACGTTAGCCCCTGAATATAATTCATTACTCAAATCGACCTTAACTTTCCAGAAATTACATATTTAGTCCCTATATTTTATTTATTTTACCAATCGATTAATACTTTAATTATTAAATCAAAATAAACCCTTTAAATGCAAAATTAACACATGAGACCCTCCTTTTATATTTTATACAATTTCCAGCAGGTCTAACATAATTTACAAAATTGTCCCTTGAGCTTTAAAAGTTACAAAACACACCCTTCTATTTATTTCTTCAAATCGGTACACATTTAAATAACAAAATCAAAACTCTAACTTCACCAATCATTAAATCATCATAACCACATCATTTATACACATTAAATTTCCAGATTCACTCACATAAACCCTAGGTCGATTTGGTATTAGGGTTTTCACACTTTTCCTTTTATTTCCCATTTAGCCGATTACAACTAATTTCACCAAAAATAGTTTTAGGTCTCCACAATTCAAATGAGCATTTTTCTGGTGTTATATGATGATCATATATGCCACGAAAATTATGTATCTTATCCAGAAAAATCGCATGCATGTTTTATAGATTTAATTCGATTTTAGGGTTCATAACACAATAATTTCCATACGAATTATATATGATGCATGGGCTGTTTTTATCATTTTTCCCACGTTAGATATGATCATTAGAAGCTGAGAAAAATACCAGGATAATTTTAGAACGATCGGATGGATTGATTATGATTTGTGTTACACGGCTAGAACTTTCGAACCAAAAGAAATCACCACGACTTCGAACGGGACCAAACCACCTTGTATACATTTTTCGCAGATCACAAACAATGTAAGAACCTCAGGAAAAATGAGAAACGAATTTTATGGAGATCAACTGAATTATTACGAATTTTACCTTATAAATGCTATAGCGACAAGAATAAAATCACCACAAACGAACCAGGCAACACACGACTTCAAACCGATTTTTCTAGGTTCCCTTGGATGATGATAGAGCACAGAAAATTGTTGAAAGAATTCTTTGTGGTCGGATGGAGGCAAAAAGAATTTATGTGTGTGTTTTGTGTTTCGGCAATTAGGGTTAAGAAAAGAAAATATATGGAATGGTGATAATATTGTGGAAACCGTGTCATGGGAGAGGGATAGGACCAAAATTTCGGGATTTAAGTTAGGTAACTTGATTTGATTGATTTCCTTCATTTAAATGTATTTTTCTTATGTTTAAACATATATTAATAATAGAAGCAATTCTATTCGGTGCACCAAGGGTATTTTGGTAATTTTGTAACTTGTATAAATGTTAAATGGAGTTTTCAAAATTATTTGGTAACATAACTTGTCCATTTCCAGAAGTTCGGGATTGATTCGGTACTTTATAAACCTTTTATTAAATTTTTAAATTCATAGGGACATTTTTGTCTTTTACCATGCTTTCAGATTTTTGGGCTTTACACTAGCAAAGTGTCCCTTTCTCTGACAATTATAGCACTCAATTTTTGACTTATCAAACCCCACATTGGTTTGTCTGTACTTGAGTGCTCTTCCAGTTTTCTTAAGATATCTCCTTGCCCTCATAGTAAGCATGGCCATCTACCATTTCAAGTCAATCTCTTCTAGATCATCAGGGTCTATCTGCTCCAGATCCTGATCAGTAACAGTTGTGCTTGTAGTGAGATCAGCCAAAAATGTACATATAGCTGCATCACTGATGTTATCAGTATTTGTACTAGCAGTAGAAACTGGTGCCCCAACAGCAAAAACAACATGAGCAGCAGCAGAATGGTTGTCATGAGAGCTTCCAGATCCCTTGTTGTTAGAAGACATAAAATCAAGGTTGCTTGAACTAGAAGATGAGCTGGATGTACCTTTGACTTCAGATTCATATACCTTTAAGTTGTTGTACAAATCATCCAAAGTCATTGTTTCAAAGTCTGCCTTGTTCCTCCAGACCACTGTATGAGTATTCCATTCAGATGGTAAGCTCCTCAAAAACTTGAGATTGATGTCTTCTTGAAGAATTGAGACCTTCATAAGTTGTAATTGACTCACCAACCTCTGAAGTCTATCATAGGTAGCATCAATGTTTTCTGAACTTGAAGCAGTAAATGTTTCAAATTGATGCTTGAGCAGATTCTTCCTAGACTTTTTGGTGGCCTCATTCCCACTAAATCTGAGTTCAACAGCATCAATCAATTCTTTAGCAGACTGAGTGTTACCAAAACTCAATTGGTATTCATTGGGAATACCCATCAACAACATATTGTGAGTTTTGATTTCCAGCTTCCTTTGTGCCTTCTCCTCATTAGTTTTAATAGGTACATCTTTCCCATCAGCAGTCTTAGCAGGAAGAGTGTCTCCATTCTGAATGACTTCCTACATGGAGAAATCAAACATCTTCATGTATTGCTCAATCCTCATCTTCCAGAGTTCATACTCACCAGCCTTCAGCATTGGTACCTTTGAAGCAGTCACCATATGAGTAGTATCGGAATCCATTGCTTATGAAGATGATGAACAGATCTGATTATACAATATTCTTCTTGATAGCAGTCTCTAGATCACAAGCTCTGATACCACTTGTTGATCCCAGTTGAGCTTAATCGATCTTGTTAATTATCCTAGATGTAGATCTAAGACAATAGGTATAGAGACTGTTCTTGAACAAGCTATTAATCACTACGCGGAATTTAGTAATTAATCTTAAGAAGAATTAACAATTGAACACTCAATAATTCTCTCAACTATCACCTCAATATATTAAATACGGTTACTCAAAAGTAACAGGGTTACAATGAACCTTGAAGTGAATACAATACGTATGCTAACAATCGTGTACTAGCAACTCTAAACTCTAACCCTAGATCCTCCTTTTATAGACTTAAGGAGTCCTAGTCGGTTACAAAACTTTCTATACAAGATAATATCAAATCGTATCTTTACCATAATTATCTTCACAAACTATACATATCTAATAAACAGCAGAATCATTACTCTAGCAGCAGAATCTTCTTAGGCTAGCAGTAGAATGACACTTAGCTTATTTCACCATTCATCAGTTTTCTTCTAGCAGCAGAATGTATACACTAGCAGTAGGATGATTCAGCCTAGCAGCAGAATCATACTTAGTGTATTTTCCTTAAGTTCCATGAGCAGCAGTATAACATACAAAGCAGCAGCACCTTCAAACCCAACAGCTTTAGACAATTGCAAAAGCAATTTCAATTTCAAAAACTTCTTATACAAGAAATTTCGATAACTTTGAAGACGTACTATTCACCATATTTTTCGCAAATCATTAACACTTGTGATTATGTTTTCATGCTTTTTCCAATGGAATCCTATGATGTTTCTAAGTTATCTGACCAAGTTTTAACAACTATCAACCACAAAATCCTAAGAATCAAACTGAACGTGCTCAAGTGTTCTTGATAAACCCTACAGATCAATTATACACATTTGATGTTTCTGGGTTCAATCCAAGGTTACAGACACTCAATTCAAGGTATAACAACAACATTTCAACACATTAATTACACTAAAACACATGCAATTGATTTTCCCCAATTCGTATGCTTAAACCCTTAAATCAAGAACATTCACAATATGAGTTTCTGGGTCTAATTCAAGTTAGGCATTACGTTTATGGGTTCATTTTAACCAATATTCATCAACAATAATCATTATAAACACACAGAATCAATATGCACAATTTACTAAAAAACCCTAGATCTAAAACAGTTATTTCAGACAAATTCAACCGTTGGATCGTGAAATCCTTAAGAACCGTTGTTCATAATCACATGTTAAGCATTTAAACACTCACAGATTTAATAGATCTTGAACGGATTAGTATGATCAATTAGGGCCGTTGATGAAGTGGTTGAAGTTATTGAATGTGTTTGTCAGTGAAATAAATGTACCGCAGTTAATTTGCCAACTGTTTTTATCACTTTTGTATTTTACTTTTCTAATTTTTCACATTTAGTCCTTAGGCTTTGTATCTTTTGCTATTATCGACCTACCATAGCACCATACTAACTTAAAGTATACAACTTAGCAAATTTGACACATAACTCTTGATCCTAGATTATCACCAAACTTTAGAAGCATCAACGTTGAAGAAATGATGCAAGTACAAATTTTGAAAAAAATTTAAAAAACTTGTGTCTTCCCCTCAACACTTGTTCTAAAATAATTGATGACGGTAAAAAAAAAATGAACAAAGTGTTGATTAAGGTTTGTACTTGCATTTTTTTTAATGTAATAAATGGAAAATCTTTTTGTGTTTTTCAATAATTATTTACAAAGATAGTTTGATGTATGAATCCTTTTAATTTTGAGTAAGAAAGTTGTTTAAGTCTTCTGGAGTCAAACATCTCATGCCAATCTGGTGAACCAGTTCCACAAATCTTGCATGGGGCAAAGCTTTGGTGAACAAGTCCGCCAGTTGGTGTTCAGTACCCACAAAGTATAATTCAACAGTACCCATTTCCACATGCTCCTTGATGAAATGATAGCGTAGAGCAATATGCTTGGACTTGGAATGTTGGACAGTGTTGCAGGAAATAGCGATGGCACTCTTGGAATCACAGTACATAGGAATCTTGTTGAAGACGTATCCACAGTCCATCAGCTGAGATCGCATCCAAATGACTTGAACGCAGCATGCTGACATGGCGACGTATTTCGATTCTGTAGACGACAGTGATGTGCAGTCTTGCTTCTTGGATTGCCAAGAGACGAGCTTGTCACCCAAAAACTGTACTCCCCCTGATGTACTTTTGCGTGTGTCTAAGCACCCTGCATGGTCAGCGTCTGAAAATGCAACAAGTTCAAACCTAGAATCCTTTGGATACCAGATCCCCAAATTAATGGTTCCCTTTATGTATCTAAGGATTCTTTTAACGGCTAACAAATGCCGCTCAGTTGGTGTTGACTGATATCGGGAGCAAAGGTACGTGGCAAATACAACATCCGGTCTGCTAGCTATGAGATACATGATCGACCCAATCATACTACGATATTTGGTAAGATCAATGGGTGTCCCATGTATGTCAGCATCTAGCTTCGGGGATGAGGATGACATAGAAGTGTTATAGGTGTCACAGCTGGTCATACCATGCTTTTTCAGGATTTCCTGAGCATATTTGGATTGACTTAAGAATATACCATGGGGTGATTGATGAACTTGCAGTCCTAAGAAGAACTTCAGTTCACCCATCATGGACATCTCAAAGTTATTTTTCATTAGTTTTGCGAAAGCATTTGAGTACTTTTTATGTGTTGATCCAAAAATGATATCGTCTGCATAAATTTGTACGATGAGAATGTCCTCCCCGTGTTTTTGTATAAACAAAGTCGGGTCCACAGTTCCTTTAGTAAAATGGTTTGCAAGTAAGAAAGCAAATAATTTGTCGTACCAGGCCCTTGGGGCTTGTTTAAGGCCGTAAAGGGCTTTCTTTAGCCTATATACGTGATTCGGATGTTCTTGGTCCACGAAGCCTTCTGGTTGGGAAACGTACACTTCTTCCCGGAGTTGGCCATTGAGAAATGCAGTCTTCACATCCATTTGGTAAACAGTTATGTTCTTGTGAGCCACGTAAGCCAGAAACATGCGAACAGCCTCGAGCCTTGCAACTGGAGCAAATGATTCTTCGAAGTCGATTCTTTATTCTTGGCTGAATCCTTTTGCAACCAGGCGGGACTTGTTACGAATGACATTACCATCTGCATCTAACTTGTTTTTCCAGATCCATTTCAATCCAACAACATAAACCCCATTTGGTCTCTCTACTAGTTCTCAAACTTCTAACCGCTTGAATTGTTCCAATTCCTCTTGCATGGATTCAATCCAGTTGTCATAGGTAAGGGCTTTCTTAATGTTTTTGGGTTCGGCTTGACAAACGGTGAGTGCATAAATGCAGGTTTCACCGTCTGTATGGAGTCTTTGTCTTGTCATGACTGGGTTTTCTGGATTACCAATGATGTTTACTAAGGGGTGGTCCTTTGTCCATTTATGAGTGGATGGATAGTGTTGATAATTATTGTGCAGGTTTGATGGTTCCAAATTGCGTGTTGAAGATTCTGCAATGTCTGGAAAGGTTGGTGCAGGTGCAAATGGATTAAAGAATGCATCTCCGTCATAACCTGTTGGTGTGGGTACTTCAGCAGAATTGTGGGGAGAATCTTCAGCCGCAGGTGTAGAAGTGGAAGGTGTTTGATCTACTGAAGATGATGGTTCTGGTTAAGGTGCATCGTCAGCAACTGCTGTGGAAGTAGTTGCTGGTGTATCAGGTGCTTGATTTGTTACGGTTTGAATAGCGAAATTGGTGGATACATCAGAGGCACGATTAACTAGAGTGTCATCGAACAGAGGAGCAAACAAATCTTCTAAATCCTTTCTGTTGAACGGTAAAGATGCAGCTGAAGATTCAGGAAAGTTGAGACGGTTGTGTGCGGGTTCTAAGCTATTTTGCTCAGAAGCCATTTCTGTGAGCTCATCGAAATTAGCATGGATTGTCTCCTGAATCTCTCTAGTACGACGATTCCAAATTCTGAATCCTTTCAAATTTTCACAATACCCAACAAAAATTCCGATGTCCGCTTTGGCCTTCAATTTTCCGAGGTCATCACGATCATTCTTTGGATAGCAGAGAGCTCCAAAGACATGAAAGTAATTGATGTTTGGTTTTTTGCGGTGAACAATTTCATATGGTTTCTTGGTGTGCCTTTTAGTGATCATGCATCTATTTTGGGTGTAACAGGCTGTTGAAACGGCTTCGGCCCATAGGTAATCTGGTAACTGAGCATTGATTAACATTGTTCTAGCTGCTTCCACTAAAGTTCGGTTGCGCCTTTCGACCACACTGTTCTGTTCGGGGCTGCGAGCGATGGACGTTTGATGTTCAATACCCACTTTCTCATAATACTCCCGAAGAGTCTGATTCTTGAATTCAGTGCCATTGTCTATGTAAATTTTTCTGACGGTGTTGCGTAACTGAACATGAATCTTTGTGAGAAAGGTGATGATCATGGACGGTGCTTGATCTTTACTGCGAAGAAAATAAGTCCAAGTCCATCTTGAGTAATCATCAACTATTACCAGAATATACCGCTTCCCATTAATGGTTTGAACACGCATAGGGCTACATAGATCCATATGTAACAGTTGAAGTACGTGATCAGTATTGTGATCTGGTTTAGGAGGAAAATGAGCACGAGTACTTTTTCCTTGCTCACAAGCGGGACATAGATGATCTTTGGTGTATCTGAATTTTGGAAGGCCGTCTACCAACTTTTTGCGAGCAAGCTCGGTCATAGTTTTGAAGTTCAGGTGAGACATCCATTTGTGCCATAAACAAGCTTTTGTGGGATGTGCCTTGGATAGTAGACATATTGGAGAGGAAGCTGTCATGCCTTCGAAGGAAATAGTATACAGACTGGTGCCACGTTTCCCTTTCATGAGGTCATTCCCTTCAAGATCTCGAATGAAACAAGTTTTCTCCCTAAATGCCACTTCTAGATCACCATCACAAAATTGTCCGACCGAGAACAAATTATGACCTAGGCCTTCAATGTAATAAACCCTGCTAATTTCGATGTTCCCATTTACGTAATCTCCATAACCCATAATAGCAGCGAAGTGATCATTCCCGAATCTGACCGTTCCAATGAACTTTGCAACAAAGTTTACAAGAAGCTTGAGATTGCCGGTCATATGTCGGGAACAGCCGCTATCAACAATCCATAGAACAATTTGGATCACCTGCATCATCAGAAGTTGACACAGAGGCAAGTTTGGTAACGGTGGAATCTGTTTGGTTAGTAACACATGTTTTAAGCATTTTAGGTACCCATTTAAAGCTAGGTGTGTTTTGTAACCAACGCTGTCACGTCCAACTAGTCTCAGCCATTCTCCTAATAAATGCACTTGGTGATTTGTTTGTCCTAGATGCAGCTATGGGTTTTTCAACAGATTCTTCAGAAACTACTAGTGGTGGTTTTCCTAATATGGACTTGGCAGCAGTAGTGAACCTAGAGGAAATGCCACTAGATCGTTTATTTTTTCGATTCAACAGAGTTTTAGCAACACACTTTGTATGATTACCAGATAATAAACTAGCATGACAGAACACACATGAAGCATCAACAAGTACATCATTCATAACATTTAAAGCTCCAGCATTCAATACATCATTCTTAGAATTATACTTAGATAAGCTAGATTCTATGTTTGACATATCATGCTTCTTATTCAAACTTCTTGCATTAACTTCTACTTCAGCATTCTTAGATAATCCACCCTTAGGTTGCCAGACTCTATGCTTCTTTTGTCTCTTTGTTGTCTTTGGTCTGCTATCCTTAGAGGTCTTGCCTAATCCTGTGGAAGTTGAAGTATTCGCATTAGTGATTTGGGATAATACTTGCTTAGGTGCTCTATCATTCTTGTTTATTCCTGATGCAATCACATCTGTTTGTGGCATTTTTCCTTTTTCTAAAACTCTGAGTTTCTCTTTCAAATCAACAATGATGTGTTTTAGTTCTTGATTTTTTGAATCCAATATTCTGTTTAACTGAATAGTTTCATTTCTATTTTCACAAACGTCACCAATATCTTTTTCATACTCAAAAATTTGATGTTTTAAAACATCAATTTCTTTTGCAAGATCTTGATGTTCTGAACCATGAATTTTTTGAGATGACAAAGATTCTTTTAGACGTTGGTATTTTAACTCAAAATTAGAACTCTAAGTTTGAACCCAATGCAACCTTTGGTTAAGTTTGAAAATTTCGTTTGCACACTTGGTTTCCACATCACCATTGATTTGTCTGAGTTTCTCATTTTCTTTTCTCAGATTTTCATTCTCAATTCTCATTGTCTCAAGTTCATCACAGTGATCATCAACAAGCAATTCATGACATGACAAATAAATCAAATTCATTATCACAGATATCACATCATAACTGAGAACATTCATCAAGAGTCGATCAACATCTTTTTCTAAAGCTTTCTTTTGACCTTTTTGTTTTGCAATTTTGACATCTTTTGCATTGAAAATACTCATCATTGATACAACTTTTGACTGGAGATCCTGTTCCCATTGAGTTGCACAAAGTCGCAGGTGATTAACAAGTGGCAAGAATTGTTTTTGAAAAACTTCTCGCTTTTCTTTCTCATAAGGAGAGAGAAAAGTGGAGACTTTGATTTCAGAATTTCTTTCAATAGCGTTTTCCAAAAGTTGAATGTCTTCCATAAATGTTTTAAAATATTTAAGAACGCGACATTCTTTTGGCATTTGTTCATTATCACCTTGACTTGGTAATGGACCATTGATTTGGGCAACAGTGGTAACTGGAGCAACTTCAGATGAAGTATTTATTTCATTTAAAGAGCACGGTTGTAATGATTTCTCTTTTTGGGGTACAAAAGATTCTTTAATATTTGGTGCTTTCGAATAATCATATGGTTTGTTATATTTTACATGACTCATCTTTGATCGACACCCGATATAATTTTCTTCTTCCTCTTCAGTACTATAAACAACCACACGTTGAAACGTATCATCAAACAACAATTCGGCACTGTACAACTTAGGGTTTGATTCAAGTGCTTTGTTTAAAAAACGAGGTTGATCACATCCGATTGCAAATCTATATCCGCGAGGATTTGGTTTGACAGTTAGATTTCGAAGCGCTGTTACAGAATTACCCGATTTATAAACCACGTTTTGAAAATCCTTAAGTTTGCCTTCCAATGTCACAATTTCTTCAAGATATGAATTGACACGTTTCCTAGAAGCTTCTTTGTGTTCAGAAAAATTTGTTTGACAAGTTGACAATTCTGTTTTGATTTTAGAAAATTCCGATTGGAGAATGTCAACTTGTTTTTGAAAATCAAATATTTCTTGTTCCTTTTGTGAAATTGTTTCATTCTTGGAAACGGTCAGTTCATGAATTTGATGTTCCAAATTTTGTACTTTTACGTATGACTCTTGGAATGCAGTCTCAAAACTTTTCTCACGTTTTTCTTGATTTTCATAATTTGAAAGTTGTTGCTTATAGCACTCAAGGTCCTTTGTTAACAGTGCAACTTTGGCTTTTAAGTTTTTGTTAATGTCATTGCATTTGTCCATCTGGGATTTATGTGCATGCAATTGTGATTAGGTGGCAAGCAATAAGGTCATGAGTTCTGAATCTGAATCTTGCATAAGATCATTTTTCTCAAGATGTTCAGAATTGTCATCGTCAAAAGAATCATCAAATGAAACTACGGGGTTAATTTGATCATTATCAAAGGTAACCACTGTGTTTATTTGATCATTGTCTGAAGATGATAATGATGATTCATGTTGAGCAAAATTATCTTGTGTAGATGTAGATACAGATAGTGACGCAATTTCATGAATTAGCCAATCTGCTTCAGAACCTGAGATAAGCCATCAGAGTCATATACCGGGCCTGTCTCGGTCATGTTCATCTCCTGCATATTGGACATTAACATGACTGCAGCATTAGCCTCCAGATCCTCCATTTCATCATCGGAGTAGACATTTGCCATAAAACTCTGCTCTTTATCTGTCAACATTCCACTGGCCTTTTCATCCTTCAGTGCCATGAGAAGAGCTTCTTTATGGTATGCACTACCCATAGTCCTTGGTTTGGGGCGTGCGTTTGCCATGTGACCATTACCCCCACAATTGTAGCAAGTGATGGAAGTATTAGCAATCCCTTTCCCTTTGTCAGCAAACTGATTCTTTCTCTGCGAATTTCCCATACTGTTTCGACCACTTTCTGAGCTGAATCGTTGACCACCTGAATTCCCCATGTTTCCTGGCCCAAACCTTCCTGAAGGCCTATTCTGAATCTCTACTCTTCCATCATTGACGTCTGCTTGATTTCTTGTATTAGATGAAGATCTCAAACGATTGTTTGTTCTGTTAGAGAATTTGCTGAATGCACGGGCGATCAGTGCAAATCCTTCATTCAGAGATTGGAAGGCATCATCTTCATCAGTGTCAACATTTGAGTACATGTTGTAATCAGTTTTGTCATATTGGACGAGTTGATTCTCAGGATATGAAGAAGGTGCTTCATAAGGAACAATTTGATTTGACGGTTGAGGTGCAAAACCTGAATGAGGTGGTGGTGGTGAAACAAACTCCTGGTTTGGTGCAAAATGTGACTGAGCCATGAGAGCAAGTGAGTTTGGAGTAGGTGCTAATGAGAATCCTCCACGTGCAACTCGATCCTTATCAACCTCAGATTGGTGTTGTTTTAGGTAGTCATATAACAACCCATAAGACACGTCATTGATCTTTTTAGCTTGACGAACGAATGTGACGTACTTCTGCCAATCTGGGCTGAGGCATCCCAAAAACTTGGAGTTGATAGCAATCTTTGGTAAGATAAAATTATGGCGATCCAGATCATTAATGATGTTAGTGAAACGATGATAGTATGATTCCAAGGATTCCTCAGGTTCGATCATGAAGTGTGTGTATTCCATGTACAACTTTGATTCCAAATCCTCTTGATTCAGTTCAGTACCTTCCATAAGCAGATGTACGTGCTCCCACATGTCCTTGGCTGTCTTTTGGGCATCAATACTCCTAAAGATAGGATTGGGAATCCCTTGGAGTATATAAGACATAGCTAGCTCATTGGCCTCTTGTTGTAAGACTTGTTCTGCAGTTAGTTGAGCTAGAGGAGTGGGGGTCGTTGTCGCTTCTCTTGGAGGAACTTGAGTTGGATCACCGGGAATGGTTGTTGTAGGTGCTGGATATGGTCCATCAATGATGACTTTCTTCATATATTTCCCGTGAGGTTTCCTTAGTTCAATGAAACGGAGAAAATGACTGGACCACTGCACATAGTTTCCAGGTGTGAGCATAGGTGGTGTGTCTTGAGAACCTGCTTCATGCTTCGATTGCTGACTACTTATGGCTTCACACATTTTGGTAAACCAATGTGGTTCTCTGGAAGATGGTTGGTAGTTCTGCATTGGTTGTGGAAGAAGTTGTTGCTGCTGAGGAAATTGATGTTGATGCATGAACATTTGATGTTGTGGATATTGTGGTTGGTATGATGGTTGATATTGTTGCTGAGGATATTGCTGCTGAAATTGTTGTTGACGGTACTGTGGCTGTTGTTGATTGTAGAAGTTGTAATTGTATGGTGGTTGAGAAATTCTTGTGTTTTTGTTGATCGTTTAGATAATTAAAATGTGTGTTATGAGTTATGAGATTTGGTTTTGGTTAATTGAGGTTTTTGTCCAATTTCTAAGAAATTGTACTGTTCACTCCAATTGCGAAAAACATTGTTCACACTGCTAATTGCGAAAAGTCTGTGAATTGCGAAAGAAGCGTCCAATTGCGAAAGAACAGAGAATTCCAAAATTTTCAACAACTTGCGAAAGAGAATTGATAATTACGATAAACTGTCTAATTTGCGAAAGAGCTTAGCAATTGCGATAAATTATCTTAATTGCGATATGAAAAAGGCAATTTCGATAAATTAATCAGAATTGCGAAAGATCAAGCAATTTCGATAGATTATCAAAATTATAATTTCGATCACTTTCTCAACTCTTATACAAGAGATGAGATTAAATGCCAAGTCGAAGTATTTTCACGAACTTATACAAGCAAGGAAAATACCGAGTACCAATTTCGAAAATGCTTGTGATTTGCGAGAAACCCTCTTCTTATCCAATTGCGAGAAACCCTCTTTTCACCAATTCCGAAAAACCCTCTTTTCACCAATTCCGAAAAACCCTCTTTTCACCGACTTTTTCCGAATTTCGTCTAGAACTTTCAGCAATGATGATTAGTCGATTATTTTGGTTTTTAATGAAAAAAGCTACGTAGATACGAAGATTTTTGCAACTTTGAGCGTGAAAAACTAAAATTTGGTGAAGATCTGCAACTAGCAACGATTTGAACAAATGTTTTCAACACAACTTCGAACAAAAACTCAAAAAAATCCACGCGTAAATGACAAAACCAAACTAATTAACGATTTAATCTACTCTTAAACACACACAATAACTATCCTTAGGCGAATGATACCACTTGATAGTCCCTATAATTAACGTAAACACAAGCTACTCAACTATATTAACCACGACTACAACTACTAATAGCTATGAAATGTAAACAACTAAACTAGAAATGAAATACGAGAGATTAAGAGAAGAGATTAGAAGAAGAGAACTCGGATGATTAACATTCACTAAATACTTGGACAGAGCTTACGCACATAGAATGAAAACCAACAAAGGAAATGAGCACCCAAGCCTTCTATTTATAGGCACAAATTAGGGCGTCATTTCCATTAAGCGCTTCTAGAAGAAATTTCCTAAAATGGCCGGCCCATGGACTCCTAATGGACCGAGCCTTAGTTACAAACATAGAATCCTTTTATAGTTTAGCAACCAATACAATGTGTAATGACTAAGACTTGAATTAATATTTAAAAACGTGTTCCTAACATAGAGTGCTTTCTTGAGTTTATAAACATGATTCGGTTTTTCGAAATCAACGAATCCCGGAGGTTGTGCAACGTATACCTTCTCGTTGATATAACCATTTAGGAATGCACTTTTCATGTCCATTTGGTATAATTTAAAGTCTAAGGCGCAAGCATAGGCAAGGAGTATCCAGATAGACTCTAATCTAGCTACGGGTGCATAAGTTTCATTGTAATCTAGTCCTTCTTGTTGGTTATAGCCTTGTGCTACCAACCTTGCCTTATTCCTAGTTACGATGCCATTTTCGTCTAGTTTATTTCTAAACACCCACTTAGTTCCTATGATGGTTTGATTCTTAGGTGGAGGTACTAGATCCCAAACTTGGTTTGCGGTGAATTGATTTAACTCTTCTTGCATGGCAACTACCCAGCTTTCATCCTTAATCGCTTCACCGACATTCTTAGGTTCTACGGTAGATATAAAACAAAAGAAATTACTTTTTTTTGTGCTTGTGACCTAAGGGTTCTTTGGTTTAGGTTTCCTATGACATTTTCAATAGGATGGTTCTTGGATTCCTTAATGTTGACAACTTCGTCAACTTCAACTATTTCATCCTCAATGTCATTTTCTAAGGTTTTCTTGCCATTGACCTTAATGGCTTCTTCCTCATCTAAGTCATCATCCACCAATGGTGATGTCTTAGTTGGTGGAGGACTTTCATCGAATTTCATGTTGAGTGATTCTTCAACTTTCATTGTTTCCTTGTTTAAGACAACATAGGCTTTACTATTTTGGGAGTAACCTAGGAAAATACCTTCGCAAGACTTTGGGTCAAACTTGGTGAGGTAGTCTTTAGTGTTTAGTATGAAGCACTTGCTTCCAAACACTCTAAAGTAATCTAGAGTAGGTTTTCTACCTTTCAAGATTTCATATGGTGTTTTTCCTAAGATAGGTCTGATTAGAATCCTATTAAGTATGTAAGTTGAGGTGTCCACCGCATTACACCAAAACTTTTGCGGAATTGATTTTTCATTCAACATCGTTCTACTCATCTCTTGTAGAGTACGATTTTTCCGCTCAACTACCCCATTTGATTGTGGAGTGCGTGGAGCCGAGAAATTGTGTGTAATACCATTAGCATCACAATATACTCCAAATTGCATTTCATTATCAAATTCTCGACCATGATCCGTCCTAATTGAGACTATTGTACACCCTAGTTGATTTTGGACCTTCTTACTAAAGATTTTGAATTCCTCGAAAGCTTGTGTCTTATTCTTAAGAAATCTAGTCCAAGTATACCTAGAGTAGTCATCAACTATTACTAAGGTGTAGTAATATCCTCCGTAGCTCCGTACGGCGGATGGACCAAATAAGTCCATGTGAAGGAGTTCTAGGCATCTAGAGGTCGAGACCATATTCTTAGCTTTGTGACTAGAATGAGCTTGTTTTCCAACTTTACAAGCGTTACAAAAGTGTTTATCAAACTTAATCTTAGGTAGGTTTCTAACTAGTTCCTTAGACGCCAATGATTGTATCAAACGCATATTGGCGTGACCTAGTCTCCTATGCCATAGAGTGGAATTATCATCTATGGTTGCTAGGCAAATCTTATCCTGAGGCTTATTTCCTATTTTCATAACAAATAAGCCATTCTTCCTAACTCCTTTGCCTATGGCAAGTTAAATCCTAAGTTATCTACATGCTTAACATTTCTAATAGTGAGGGAGTCTTGAGTAATCGTACCTTTGCCTATGATGTTGCCCTTAAGTTTGCTACCGAAAGTGACATTACCTCCGTTGTAAGCCTTGTATGATGAGAATAGACTTCGGTTACCCGTCATATGATTAGTGCATCCACTATCCTTGACCCATTCATCGGGCTCCAAGTCGATTCCCAAGCATATCTATTGAATAAGACAAAGATTCAAACATTTGGTCCCCAATATCTCATGGGTCAAAAGTTGTTAATATTAAACATCCCATGCATTAGTTGCATTTGGTTAGGATGTTGGAACGGAGGACAAATTTCCCATGGTAAGTAACTTTGTAGTTGACGGTTATTCCAAGTTACGGGATAGTTGCTTGGATAACTTTGTCTTCTAAAGTTACCTCTCGGTAGAGGAGTTCTTGACCGAGGTTTAGGAACATTTGTTTTTCTAGGTGGAGGAGTCTTTGATCTAGTATCAGGTTTTACAAAACCAAGCCCGGGGGTTGACAAAGGTTTGTAAAAACTTTTGTCTTCCTTTATACTAGCAATAGGTACCTTAACATTATTAACAACTATGTGACTCGGTTTAGGACTTAAGTTATTTTTTAAAAGCGACACTTTTCTGAATTTAGCACCAGACAGTACCACGGTACCACTAATTTTAGTGGTGCCATCTGTACCTTTAGTGGTGTCGTCCTCTGCTATTTCAGATTCTCCAGACTTTACAAATTTTACTTGTTTAGTATCACTTGTAGAAGTTTTATTTGGGTCAAATCCTAAGCCCGCTCTGGCATGTTCACTATACCTCATTTGATGCTTGAGCCATTAGGCATGTTTCGTCGTTGGGCTTCTTCTCTTCTCTTCACCGCTATCGCTCCAAGAGCCTCCTATGAAAGCTCTTTGGTTGTTGGTTCTCGATGGTTTAGGACATTCTCCTATGAGGTGATTGGGATCTCTGCATCTAAAACATTTCCTATCACTATTTCCTTTCTTCTCATCTCGGTTCTTTTATGACGACTTCTTTTCATCACGAGGTTGTCTAACGAACCTACCTCTTCTCCTAAAGAACTTCTTAAATTCTCTAACATCTAGTGCATATTCTTCGTCTTCACTATCGGAATCCGAACTTTCCTCATCACTAGACTCCTTTTTGGCTTTCAATGCTAGAGATCTAACTCTCTCGCTTTTGCCTTTGACTATGTCGGAGTCTTTCTTGATTATCATTTCATGAACCTTCAAGTTTCCTATTAGTTCATCAAGTGATAATATCGCCAAATTCTTTGACTCTTTAATGGCGGTGACCTTTGCACTCCATTTGGGATGTAGAGCCCTAAGAAACTTCCTAACATAATTCTTGCTAGAATAACCTTCATCAAGAGCTTTAAGACTAGTAATAATAGTATTAAATCTAGCAAAAGCATTATCAATAGTTTCATCTTCTGGAATGGAAAATTGTTCATATTGTTGCACAAGAAGATCTATCTTGTTCTCTTTGACTTGATTATTACCTTGGTGAGTGACTAACAAAGTTTTCCAAATTTCTTTTGCCGTGTTACACATAAAAATTCTTTCAAATTCCTTTTTGGCAAAGCATTATAAATAATCATTTTAGCCTCATCATTTTTGGCTAGTTTTCTTTTAAGGTCATCACTTTGTTTACTATAAGGAACTATTTCATCCCTTTTAGTTTCCGGATTCTTTTGAATCGGTTGAAAGTAACCCTTGGTAATAATATGCCAAAGATCAATGTCTTTTGATTTCACTTACGTTTCGAATCTTGTTTTCCAATATATGAAACAATCAGTTTCGAAAAGTGGTGGTCTTTGCATAGATTTCCCTTCTTGATATTTGTCGAAATCCATTGATCGATTCAAGTTTTAAAATACAATTTATTTTAAAATCCTGCCTGACATGGCTCTGGTACCAATTGTGGAAAACTAGAACGGGGGTGGGGGGGGTTTGAATAGTTTTACCGGTTTTTAATTCGTTTTAAAACTTTACTTGTGAAAAACTTTGATTCGATTCTTTTGTGAAATCAATCAACACCAATATGAACACTAAACAATACTAACTAATATAAACAATAAATATAAAGAAATGGGATGGAAAGATCAAACCGGGACAAAGAGATTTATAGTGGTTCGGTCACGAAGCTCTTCTTCGCCCTACTCCACTCCCCGAGTACCACACTCGAGAGTTCTAAGCACTATGTCAACAAAGCTCCCTTCAGGCGGAGAAAACCGTACAATGTCGCTTATCCTTATTTCCGACACTAAGCTAAATGTCGAGTACTAATCTTAGCTAGTGCCAATCTACCAAGATTCACACGATCCTTACTACTTCACACAATCAACACACTTAACTCGATCTACCCGATCTACCTTTGATCCACTTGATCAACACACAAGCCCACAAGCTACAAGAGATCTCCAAGATCTCAACAAGATCACAATGATCTACTCTCACTTGACTCGATCTACCTTTGATCTACTTGATCAACTCACAAGCTCACAAGTTACAAGAGATCTCAACAAGATCACAATGATCTACTCTCACAAACTACTCAAAAGAAAATGAACTTGATGTATGCTAGGATACAACAAGTATGTAACAAGTGTTACAAGTGCACTAACTATAACTACAACACTTTGTATCTTCTTTGATACCTTGTGTTCTTCTCTTGCACTAGTAGAGGAATGGAAGTGATCTTTTGGTTGGATGATTGGATCACTCTTTAAACAAAAGAAAACTAAACTAATTGATCAAGAAGAGAAGAAGTGATAAGAGTTTTAAACTCAGAAAGTTGTGTGTGAAAAAGGATGCCCAAAAACTGTGAAGAGGGCTGGTATTTATAGGCAGAAGAAATCTGACCGTTATAAGGACACGGTACCACTAAATGTCACACGGTACCACTAAATTTAGTGGTCCCGTGCCAGACAAGGACGCTCCAATTTTTGTTTTTAGTGGTGAAAGTTTATTTGGGGAAGTTTGGAGCTGATTTTGGGGGAGAAAATAGCTGTTATGATTTTTAAACTTATTTTTCCAATAAAACATTTCTTTATAATTCAAAAATAACTTGTAAGGTATATTTTTGAAAAAATGTTTTGTCACATTAAAAATGTGAAGTTTGAAACACAAATTCACTTCTTTGATCATTTGTCAAGTTGTAAATTTGTTTGTTCATACCTAGAGTGATATACCTAGAAACGGGATATTTCAACTAAAAACGTTTTTACGTTAATTTTAACGTAAAATGATTTCACATTTTTTTATCATCAAAACGTGAAGTTATCGAAAGATATAAATAACGTTTTTAGAATATTATTTACATCAACACTATTAATAATCATTCTTTGTTTAATTATGCATATATTTAACTAAGACTATCACTTACAAAGGTAAGTGAGCCACATACATCGACGTATTGATTGCGTTAGTCATAGCAAATATATACCATATTGCACATAATAGATTCATTAATATTTAATTGAGGTCTTCCCTAATTTTAGATTTATCAAAAATTACATGTGACAAAACAACTTAAAAATTAATCAATCATAATCCATGACAAACATGCATGTTTCATCATGGATTAACACAAGTCACAAGATACGCAACTAAACACATAAGCATGTTACAATTAGGGTTTCAAAACAACAAAACAATTTTTTTTTTAAATTAGGGCATCGCCCCCCTAAAAAAATTAGGGTTTTGATTTTTAAACCCTAAAAATAGACTAACATACAAACACAATCCAAGATTCGTTTTTTATGTGTTTCGGTAATTAATTACATATTAAAACGGCTCGTGATACCACTGTTGGAATTTTAATAACATGACAACTTCATAAATTAAACACATAACATCAAAGAGAACATGCGGAAGCTAAGGATCAATAACACATAATTAGTTAACCGAATAATAATGTAAACGTACCTTTGATTCTAGCTAAACAAGAATCAACTTCAATTATTCTTCAATCAAGATCAAGAACCCTAATTAGGGTTTATAAGTGGATTAACGAATTACCCCTTACCGTTTTGTAATTCAATCCAAGATATTAACTATAGTGAGTTAATACCACGTTCTTGTACACACGTACTATAACCGAATTAATGTGATTGCTAGATCAAGAAAACACGAAGGTTTGTTTTATGAAAACAAACCGATCGACCCTTTTGGGAGGGTTGTACCGATCGGCCAAAGCAAGAAAGAAAAGAAAACAAGTTTAGGGTTATAGCTTGTGCACAAAAGATACAAAACAAAAGACCCTAAGCCTTGTATTTATAGCATGACTAACTTGGAGAATAAGTTGGAGTGGGATTGGGTTTCAACCCAACCCATCCGATCGGCCAAAGGGATCCAAGGGATTCCGGAAGCTTCTTGTTCCTCTAATTTCATCTATAGTCCTTCTATTAATCTTTTAACGGTCGTTAGTCAATTATCGTTAACTACTTAACGTCCATTAGTCATTATTTCGTGTTTTAATAATTAAATATATAACGTTGTATATATTAATTATTATCCATTAATTTTTCATACGTAAAGTGTGCAATTCTGTGGTCTCGAGTTCGATTCTAGACATACATGTGTTAATATTTGTCCACAAAACTAACAGGTGATGCCTGTTTGGATGTAGGATCTGTAATGTTATGTGTGTGAGGGTGTAGTCTGCGCTTTAGTGTTATGGATTCCTCTATTCAAATACGGAAATGTAGTCAAGGTTATGGAATATCTATAGAGTGGATGTGTTTTCTCTGGTGAGAGCTCAAATATATGGTGATGTTAGTTTATTTGGAAATGTAGTCATTCTTGGGGAGTTGGCTTTGAGTGATCTTATGCTATTGATGATGCCTTACTGTATCAATTCCTATATTGCCTTATGTGAGGGGGTCTGCTACATTTTTTTTAGTAACCATGGTTTCCGATTTTTTGATTGACTAAAATAGGGTTTTAACCCACCACCACACAGATTCAAACCTGGTAAAGCCCTCCCTTTTCAGGAGGTTGGCGTGGCCATTTCAGGGTTGTTTGCCCCTAGCAATAATTAAACTTGAGACCTCACACATTTTAAAGTGATAATCACAAATCCTTTTACCACTAAGCCACCCCTTAGGTAACTAATAAGAAATTAATACATTTACCAAATCAAAGACAAATATAAGAGAACGTGTTATCTATGTATAATACATTAAATGATTTAAAAATACATATATTTTGTAGTATATTACGTGTATTGCTACTAGAGACAAATAAAACATAACATAAAAAATCATAAAAGTGTAGAGAACGATACCGTAAACCTTTTGTGTGTATAGACTCAAAGAACACAAACAAGGAAAATGTTGAGGCTTGTGATGCTCACAGTTTTCTTAGGACAGATTCTTCCTCTCCACAGTGCTTGAGAATCGTGAACGTCTATCTCCCAGGATACAACAACAACGGATAACTCCTTTAGCACAAACGGGTTATCAAGGCGAACCAAAACCGTGCCTTCCCTCTATTACGAACCGGATACACAAGGAATATGAATGGTAACACAAAGGAGATGAGTGATGAGTTGTGTATGTTTTGGTGTATTTGGACATATGAGAAAAGCTCTCATAGTATAGGGAGAGGAGATCAAGACAAAACGGTCACATTAATTACCACACTAATGGCTCATGAACACAAAAAAAATTTGGTTGTTACAATTGACCATACATTAACTATTCAGTTAATTCCCATTAGTGTATTTGATGACCATCAATTGTCATTCAAACCCATTATTTGACCAATTTTTCCAACAATCCCCAACATGAATGAAATTGATAAAAGGAAACAAATTTCAATAACTCGACGTTGTAATAGAGTTTTGCAGTTGATATTTGCATAGGATATGTAGGTGTTACCCTTTGAACCTTCTCTCGTGAAATATACTTAGCCTCCTAGCAGCCAATAGAACTTGATGTCTTTGAACTGTCTGCTGTTTGTGTAGACGACAATATATATTCACACAAATATCTCCTTGACACATTTTGGTTCTCATAACGTTTTCCAACACTCCCCCACATGAATGGAGATCGATTCGAAAACAACACATTTCCAATGAAAATCCCAACAGTTGAATCCTGCATAGGATAGGTAGGTGTTACCCTTTGAACCTTCCCTTGTGAAATATACTTAGCCTACAAGCTGCCAGTAGAACGCGATGTTTTTGAACTGATCTGCTGTTTATATAGACGACTCACACAGGACTCACCCTAACATTGTCAAGTCCTCATAGTCGTGTTTGTTATGGTCATGAACACTAGCCTGGTTCTGCGAGAGCTGTTAGGAATTGCGCCCCCACATTTTCCTTCGAAGCGACCCCACTTCTCTCCCACATAGGTGATTCCGATTGAATCATTAAAAGCGAAAAGCTTAACCTCATATTGTCATTGTTATAGGAATGGGCTAGAAAGTTTACTAACGCCCTTAAATGAATGGAGAATTGATAACTCCCCCACAGTGACCTCCATTGGTTTATACAATTAGGGTGTCCTATTGAACCCAGATCTTAGGATCTCGAGTCAGCTAAGTTAGGTTTTCCTTCATATAAACTTTTCTGGGGCTTTAGTCCCATTCCTCCACACGATTTGTTAACTCTCTCTCAGATTAAGCCTTTTATAAGTGGATCCGCATTGTTATCATTTGACTTAACATTGTCAGAAATAATAACTCATGTTGAGAGTAGTTGTCGTATTAACATAATATGTCTTGACTCACCATTATACATTGTGATATATGCTCTGCAATTCTTTAATGGCTATCACAGTGTATACAACTATCATTCTAGGCAATGTTGGTGCGTCATCTTCTGTTAACCATCGACATTTTGTCTCTTATCCAAATTTATCCATCGCGATAAAATTAGATTTAGTGGTCATTTCAAGAAAGAGTGTATACATAGCCACCCATGATTTGAAATCAGATGATTATTAATAACATTAATTACCCATCAAATAGTAGTTATATTTTGCTCTAAACAAAACCATAACTGTGGTTCTTCTAATAATTCATGAGTATTTCAAATGGGTAACACCTCTATTTTGAATAGATGTTGATTGGTGTCATTTGAACTCTAGCTGGGCCGGAATCCCCCACATTGAACCTATCTCAAGAATTTTGTAGAAAGGGTTCTTCCTTTCAACGTCAATCTCATTTAAGAGATACGCTTTTGAGTATATGACATGAGTAACCTTAGTAATTTGTCACTACACAAGTTTCATATTTATGTATACACTCTTTGAATGTTTGACGTTAATTATTTCCCATTTCATAATTAACAAATTCCATGTCTAGCATGCTATAGACCAAGGAATCAAGCATATGAACAGAAGATGCATCATTCTGATTATTCATTGCTTCACCCACTAACATTCTTTCGTAAGACAAATTTACATCGGTGCTTATGTAAATCTACACATAAAACATGTCATCCAATTTCACTTGAGATCATATAATTATAAGTGATCTCAATTTATTATGTGATTACGATCACATAATACCAATGTGTAATCATTCACACAATAAACATGTTCCACTATATGTGAAAGGACAACTCACTTTGAATGACAATCACACCATTCAAGTTAGTTACATAAACCAGCTTAGTTTGTTGTCATTAGTATGTGTGTTCTTTCACGACATTTCACTATGTCCTAAACATTTATGTTTAACACTTAGTCATTTCCCACATAATGACAACTTGTTAAACTATTAGCAACATGCGTTTCAATTTAATTTCGTTTAGGATAACAAATAGTTTGATTATTTGCAATAATGTTTACAACACACTATTTGCAACATCCAAACTTTCTAATCCTCGACACAAAGTCGAATGATTTGTTTATTGTTTTTGCACAAATCAGTAACATTGTACCAAACACCCTTAAATATGCACAAATTAGCCACACAATTGTGCATCCAATAACACAAAATTTAGCACAAAACATCCGTTAAGACTGTAATCCAAACAACACCTCAAAGAGACATTTTTGTTCAACCATCCCCAAAAGTACATATCCAAACAACCCCAAAGTCAATTTTCTACACAAATACGATATTTGGAAACAAACTTCACTCGTAAACTTATGCATAAAACTTTCTGCACAAATAAGTTAGTGAATTATCGGCAACAACATGTCACCAAACAACCTCTTAAAAAGTTCCGCAAACAAATCCTTATTGCAAATAACCTCTTAAGAAACTTAGCAAAAGTACTTTTATGCACACAAAATTGAGCAACCAAACAACCTTATAAAACTTCCTTTTTGGCACAAAATTTCAGCAACCACAAGGCGAGTTATCTGCATACAATAAGGCATACAATTTCTGCACAAAATAACCCAAAAAGCTGATCCAGACAGTCTATAATTCAGCATCAAGTAGCCAAAAAAATCTGCACAAAATGACAGCCAAATTATGCACCAAACAACCACTAAAAGGTCACTTTTCTGCCCAAAATTTTAGCAATCCAAACAGCCCTATAAAGAGACTATTCTGCATCAGATAACCTTAAAATCCGTCCCCAAAAGCTTTAAAGTTTTGCAATAACTAACTACAATTTCTGCACACAATTCGCACAAAGACTGCTTGGACATAAAATGTTTAGACATGGCTGTTTGGACAAAAGATAATCGAACTAAAATGGAACTTGGTCATCATGACCATCGTTACGATCCACCATTAGTCAAACATTAATTATCGTTCAACCAATATTTCTTTAGAAAACACCATTTTAGGAAGAACCAAGATTTCGAAGAGAAGAAAAACACAACTTGTTATAGGTCAAACGACATTTGAAATTCTTTTCGAAAGCTACATCAATTTTTTTTATTACACACGTATATTACTTGCCATATAAGATTTACGTAATAAAACTGACCACAAACAATAGATCAATAACAAATAGTAATATACTAATTTCAAGCTTTAAATACATTAACACATGAGCAACAATTCAATACTTTATGGCCACGTAGTTTGTTAACTACTGTAACATTCACCTCCATTACCACCAAGTATAATCTATCATTTTAAAATAATTGCTAGGATCCTGGACACACGATTAAGGTGGTTAAACCTTGTAACTTTGTGTATATGATATGTTGTGTTAAAATGATTAAGTGCGCGAAATTCACTCAACCAAACTTAGAAGGTTGTGTATGTTATGGAAATGGAATTGTTATGTTTGTTAGTTAGCAATGAACACATAAAGATTATCACCAAACGATTCAATATTATTAAGGATAATAATACGAGTGATCTTGAAATATCACTAGGGTTACAAGCTTGAATCTTAAGTTTTTCTAACTTGTGATGTTTTTGTGTTTGTTCTTATCTAACAGTTATATGTTCTTGCAAAATAACATATGCATGGACTAACTCTTAACTCTCTACACTAATATCACAACTAAGATATCTTTTATAGTCAAAAGATCTTTACATATTGCTTAAAGTCTTGGCCGACTTACTTTGTTAACTTATTCTTTAGAGTCAGTACATAAGATACAACATGTATCTATGTATACAATTTGTTAACTTAAGCACATGGGGTAAGATATTATCTACCGTATATTGTTGACCAAAATACAATAAATATCTTTTCGATCTTATCCACTCATCAGCAGAATGTTCACTATCAGCAGCAACGAGTTATCGCTATCAGCAGGAACAAGTATCATTAGCAGTAGGATCAACAGCAGAATGCTAAGCCTATCAGCAGAATCATTTATCACTAACAGCAGAGTGAAATGTTCTATCAGCAGGAACAACATTAACAGCAGGAACCATTTGCACTAGCAGCAGAATTACACTTAGAGTATTTCTTGGATTAGAACCCGATATTAGACATCTTGAATATTTAATTCCCAACAATCCTCCCCTAAACATGTGAATCCATTCAACATGTTTCTGAATTAAATCATGGATTGAAGATCTTTCAAACACTTATGTTCTTCAAGATTGAATATCTTCTCAGTAATTCATCTACTTTGCTCTTCTTTGACTTTAACAATATCAAAACATATTGAACCAATCTTGGACTAAAAGATGGTGCAATTTCTTTGAAGTGAAATTGAAACTTTTCTTCGTTTGACCTAGATAGAACTTTCTCCTTTGGAATGCTTCATCCCTTCTGAATATATATAATACTCCAGAATAAGCTCTATTCTTGTCATTTTCAACCTCCTCATCATCTTGTATGCTCTTGTCTTCTCCTTCCTTTTATTGGATTATCTTCCTTTTCTGGGCCATTATTTCCTCCCCTGAGATTGTTACCTCCCCTGAAGCAAATAACTTTTGTTTCCTCCCCTTGTTTGGAAGATCTCACTATGTACCAAAATATATCTTTCCTTATCATCTGATACAGCATTTAGAACTTGTTGTCAGACAATGTTGTACATGAAGCCATCAATTCTTTAAGAGTTTAAGTTACTGCCCTCATCACTTCTAGGTGTGTTAACTCCTATGAGAGGTGAATCAGTGGACATTTCGATTCATGATCCATCAATGGATGGTTTTTGTGAATCCTTGAAAATCCTTTTAAGAAATCATTTGACTTAGTAGTATGTTCATGATTTTAGAATTGAAAAATCATACTACTTTCAACCATTTTGAAGGAATCAAGTGTATAACAAACACTTAATCAGCATTTCGGTTTAAAGCAACCTCTGGTTGTGTGAGAACCAATATTTTTCAGTTATAAATAACTACCTGTGTAAAGATAAACTCATTCAAAGAGTTTTCCTGACAGGGTTTCCAGCTCATAGTAATTGTTGCCTCTAACACAAGTGTTAGATTCACTTTTACTAGCTGTTCTTTCTATCAGATGTCCTCAGACTTGCACATTATACTTAAAAGTATAAAATGATAGAAAGTGAGTTGCATCAGTTACTATCTGATCAACTAAGTCATCAATTCAATGTCAAATATCATAACTAGATTTCAAGAAAGAAGTTTTAAGGAGGTTTGAATTCCCAAACTCAGTCCATCATAAACCTATTATGGTCAGCAGCTAATATCTCAATTCTGCTGTTTCCATTTCACTTGAAAACATCCTTTGTGTTTACATATTCATACCTGAAATTGTTAGTCTAAAACCAAAAGAACAAAATACAAAGTACTTGTCTTGCATTAGTATAATCATAAGACCAACTATATGAATAACACAATTTAAATTTGTACTTTAGCACAAACTTTTGTAATAACAGTAGTATTAGATAAATCAGTAGCAACAACAAAAATTTATTTACAAAAACACATCATATTGAAAATTTAAAGATTAAGCATTCCAATACTTGCTACCAAGTACTGAAACCTTGAAACATCAAAAGCTTTTGTTAGCAGATCTGCAAAATTATGTTCTGAAGCAATTTTAAGAACTTGAATTAATCTTTTCTCATTGCAGTCTCTTATAAAGTGATGTCTAATTTCAATGTGTTTTGTTTTAAAATGTTGCACTGGATTTTTAATAATACAAATTGTACTACTATTATCAATATGAATAACAGTGTTTAAGAAATTGTACCCATAATCAAGGAGTTGGTTTTGAAGCCTTAGAACTTGACTAGAGCAACTTGCAGCAGCTATGTATTCAGCTTCAGTTGTTGAATTTGCCACACTTGTTTGCTTCTTACACTGCCATGAGACAAGTCTACACCCAAGGAATTGACATCCTCCAGTTGTTGACTTTCTGTCCAAGGTAGCACCAGCATAATCACTATCCGAATATGCTACCAAGTCAAAAGGAGATTCCCTAGAATACCATATACCCAACCTTGGTTGAACTTTAAGATATCTAAAAATTCTCTTGACTGCAGTTAAATGAGAAACCTTTGGAGTAACTTGAAATCTTGCACAAACACAAACAGGAAACATGATATCAGGTCTAGATGATGTAAGGTACATCAAAGAGCCTATCATAGATCTGTAAGTGTGTACATCCACACTCTCTCCATCTTCATCTTTCAGAAGGTGCTTCTCAGAGTCCATTAGTGTGCTTGCTATTTTTGAATCAGCAAATTGAAATTTTCTAAGTATCTCTGCAACATATTTGTCTTGACTAATAAATATGCCTTCAGATGATTGCTTAACTTGCAAACCCAAAAAGAATGTAAGTTCTCCCATAGAAATCATCTGAAACTTATCTTTCATAAGCTTCTCAAATTCTAAACACATATCTTTCCTAGTAGATCCAAAGATAATGTCATCCACATACACCTGCACTAACAGAAGATCCTTCTTGTGCTGTTTGATGAACAGTGTCTGATCAATCTTTCCTCTTTGAAATCCATTTTCTAATAAGTAGGAAGCTAGTGTTGCATACCAAGCTCTTGGTGCCTGATGAAGGCCATATAGAGCTTTCACTACTCTGTACACTTTGTTTGGATGTAATGGGTCAATGAAGCCTGGAGGTTGTGAAACATACACCTCTGGTTCAATTTTACCATATAAAAATGCACTCTTGACATCCATTTGGTAGACTGTGAAGCCTAAAAATGAAGTATAAGCTAGAAACAGCCTAATTGCCTCAATCCTTGCTACTGGAGCATAAACCTCATCATAGTCTATCCCTTCTTCTTGTGTGTACCCTTGGGCTACTAATCTAGCCTTATTCTTGATCACTATTCCTCTTTCATCCCTTTTGTTCTTAAAAACCCATCTAGTGCCAATTACCTTCACACCTGTAGGTAAATCAACTAGCACCCAAACCTTTTGAATCTTGAACTGAAGAAGCTCTTCTTGCATAGCCTCTAACCAGCTTGAATCATCTAGGGCTGTAAGAATTGTCTTTGGTTCAACTTGTGAGAGAAAACATACAAACAAGCAAGAGTTTAAAAGCTCATGTTGTTTTGAAGCATAAAGGGCATCAAAAAGCCCTTGTTGGTCTGAAGACATCAATTGTTGTCTTGTCTTCACACCTGACTGCATATCTGCAATCACATGTTCCAGGGAGTGAACTTTGTGAATTCTTGTTTGTGGTGTAGTAGGAACTTGATAATTTGATGGAAGATTGTTGAAATCCACCTCATTATCTGAGAATTCTGCTTCTTTTGTTTCTGAAGGGCCAGCAGCAGAGTCATTTGGCCGAACAGCAGAATCAGTAAGCTTATCAGCAGAAACAGATACACTACCAGCAGCAACAGAAATACTACCAGCAGAAACACTTTGTTGTTCCTGAGTTCCATATTCTTTACTTTCATCTTCAACACCTTCTTTAGATTTACTATAAGAAGATTCATCAGTTGTCGAAGTTGATTCCACAATTGAACTTGACCATATTGGCATTAGCACATCATTTTGATCTTTCTCTAACTCTGCCTCATTTGTTGTATAAGAACCTGCAAAATCATTAGTTTCTGCAACAAAAGGCACATAATTCATTGAATTTGTTAGATACTCTAGATCAAATAGCCATTTTGGTCCTTGACCTTCTACATTGGATTTGTTTTCAAAAAACTTCACATGTAGATTTTCCTCTACTATTTCTTTTCTTGTGTTGTAAACTCTAAAAGCTTTGCTATTAAGAGAATAACCAACAAAGAATCCTTCATCTGCCTTACCATCGAATTTTCCTAAATGGTCTAAGGTATTGAGTATTGTCACATGACATCCAAAAGGTCTAAGAAATCCTATTGCAGGAGTTCTACCATTAAAAAGTTCATATGATGTCTTATTGTGAGGCTGCACAAGTAAAACTCTATTTTGAACATAGCAAGCAATTTCCGGTTTTGATTGTACCTTTACTAGAAATTTTGCCACGAACACCCCCTCCAAAGGTAACATATCCTCCATTGAAAGCTTTAAAATCTGAGAGATAAGACATGTTGCCTGTCATGTGCCTTGAACATCCACTATCTGAGTATCCTTGATCCTCTTCCTGATCATTTAAATGTTCCTGCACACAAATAAGAGTGTTAGTTTCTTTTGGGGATCCAATCCATTACTGACTTGGATCTGCCTCTTGCATCAATGTAATTGAATCTTTTGAGGATAGTTGATGCAACATTGGATTTAAGAATCCAACATGCTGAGGCCTTAACAACATTTGCCCTATTTCCCTTAGCAGCAGAATGAACCACACGCTTAGCAGCAGAATCTGCAAACTTTGTAGTTCTACCCTTTGGTTTCCAAACTTGTTTTTGGACCACTGCTTTTGTTTGAATGGGCCTTAGAACAGTTGTTGGTGCATGTTTGAAAAATGTTTTTGCACCCTTAGCTGTTGATTTTGGGTTAATAGTCATAAATGGTCGAGCAGCAGGAACAAATTTTCTAGCAGCAGGATCATTTGGTCTATCAGCAGGATCAGATTTTGAGATAGACTTGTTTTTGACTACTCTGGGGTTTGATTTCTTAGAACTAGAGTGAAAATGAGATTTAGGTGTTTGCCTTTTGTGGTTCACTCTATGGTTTTCATACCCAGATACCCATTGGTTGCAAAAAGCTGCAAGATGGTCAAAACTACCACATGTATAACAAGCTTTATTATAAAAAGCAAAGTCATCACCTAATTGGTTAGACTTGAGGTTGTTCCAATTCCTTTGGTTACCTCTGGGCTTGTTGGTGGTTCTATATTGCTCACAATATCTAACTGGTTGCCTAACATGCTTAATGTTTGATTTAGGCCTATCAGTATTGTGTTTGACTACCTTAGGAACACTTGTTCCTATTTTCTTAACCAAAACAGGTTTAGACATAACCTGATCTTCTTCATCATCATCACTATCAGTTGTACAATCTTCAACAACTATAGTTTCTCCTTTCTTAGCAAAGGACACCTTGTCCTGATAAAGTAAAGTTTTATCTAAACTTTTACTTATCTTTGCTACCTTAAGGCTCTTACTAGCCTTAGAACCATATTCCATGATTGGTTCTTGAAACTCAGCTAAACCTGTATGTGCTAGGCCAACACCTGGAGGTGAAGGAACACCTCTATATGGTCGATGAACTCAAATAAGTACATATTATTACTATCATTTATCCTAATTATTTGACTTGTTTTATTATATTATGTATGAGGATTGATACTTAATCGTTTACTTTTGTAATTCTCAGTTGAAAACAAGCATTTGGTGAAACTTGGCGATTTTGGACTAATTATGGAGCAAAACATGCAAGAAGTTAAGAGTCTACCGAAATGTACAAGATCAAGACTATTCTGCTCCAGATGCGCCGCATCTCACTTATGACATGCGCCGCATCACTATCAATATTTCACCAGATACGATCCAAGATACAAGAGGACATGCGCCGCATCTATAAATGGAGTTACGCCGCATCTTCTGGCGGTGTACGAATATTCCTGAATATTATAATCTTGGACCCCACGCGAAGTTAAGTCAATGCGCCGCATCTACCTACTAGATGCGCCGCATCTTACCCTCAGACAGAAACTATAAATACCCCAAGACCAGACGAATTTTGAGACACATATTATATACGAAGACCGAAGACAGAAACCAAGGACGAATTCAGTCGAATAGCGAGCACAAGACACACTCAAATCAAAGATACAAGAGCTGTAAGAAGGTGCTGCATGTGTTTAATTCATTAAGTAGTTTTGTTTTATTGTGTTAGTAAACTTTAATTCATCAAGATTGGTGGCTTGTGTAATGTGACAACGGAAAGATTGCACTCCCTTAAAACTGCTTTCTCATTAATTAAAGTTTATATGTTGATGTCATTGGTGACTTTTATTAGTGCATTGATAACCTCTGTGTCTAGCTGAGCGTTGATCGGGTCGCCATGCCTCTGCCCTCGCCTATTTATTAGATCGCCTATGCATTCTATGGTCTGTAGAAAAGTAGGAGAAAGATAAATAGGATAGTCATAAGTAATCATTAAGGGTTTACTCGCCGATAAGATTAGAACCAACGAGAAAGGACTTAATCTCGGTGCGTTGCATCGAACTATACACTTCATATAACACTAGCAATAAAACAAGTGACAAACTACTTATCATAAGGACAGCCCTCTTATTGTCTCAAGTATTTATCTGTGTACGTGTGTGCTATTCGCTGATTCGTGCCTATTGGTTTAGTTTATTATTTAATTGCAACCAAATCGTGCCAGTCTCTCAGGCTGAACCCCCTTGCGTTAGAATAGGTTGTATAGCTAACTTAATATATTAAAATACTGATTAGAATAACTAGATAATACGTTCCACTCTTAGTGATCGACACTCTACTTACCATTATATTCATACTGACCGGGTACACTGCTCGTTAAGTGTGTGTGTTATTGATAAGTCGGCTAAATATAAATTTAAAACTTGAGTAGGCATTAAAACTGCTAAACCGCAACGACACATCGCACGCATCAAGTTTTTGGCGCCGCTGCCGGGGAGTGAATTATTATTATCTGTTAATTTGATTAGTATTTTAGTTAGATTTTTAATTTTTAAACTAACCGCTAATTTTGTTGTGTATTAGATTAATTTGCATTCATTGTACTATTTTGCATATTTTCTGTTTTTGTGTGTTATTTGTTTGCTTTTATTGTGTTTATTTTCGTGTGTTTTATTTGTTTTAATTTTTCGTATTTTTTGTTTTCTGCTATCGTTGTACTGAGCTAAATCAAACGATACGGCGCATCTGATTTCTCAGATACGGCGTATTGCGTTCAATTTTTTTTATAAAATACAACGCGTTTAATTAATTCGATACGACGCATCTTTCCCCAAGATACGGCGTATCTGTTTTTAATAAGAATTTTTTTTTCTAAACGTTAACGCCATACGACGCATCTGCTTTAGCAGATACGGCGTATCTATTATTTTAATTAAAAACAGTTTTCGATTAATTAAACAGATACGGCGCATCGATCTCTATCGATACGGCGTATCTTCTGAATCAAAAATCTCGTATTTTGGAACATAACGAAAATACGGCGCATTAACTTTTGTTAATACGACGCATTTAATTTTAAATAAATATCGATTTTTGATTATTAAAACAGATACGGCGCATTCTAAATTCTAAGCGGCGTATCTATTTTCTGATTAAAGTCTGATTTAATTTTAACGATTATAAGATACGGCGTATCAAACTTTTTGGATACGGCGCATCATCTGCAGATATCAGCTATTTGTATTCTTATATCCGTTTCTATATTCATTAATTTCTCTTCTAGCGAACAAATCCTACTGATGATTTTACCTTTGATGACAGATTTTGCTATGGAAGACATGTCAGTTAACGGATATCTTGCTAAGGAATGCTTGCTTTCAGATTCATTCAATGTGCTCATGATCGATGCAGATTTATTCTCTTGGGAGACCCCTCTTGAAGCCGCTTTTAAGGAATTCATGCGTTTATGCAACATTGACAAAGGGGTATTCTCTTATGATGTATTTGTGAGGTACACTAGAGATGAATTGTCGCTCTTATGGCCTATCATTGAATCCAAAGGATTGAACTGGACTACTATCGAAGAAGATGATGGGAAATTCTACCTTGCATACATGGACTCAAGCAACAACAGCTGTGGTGGAGGCATCACCCAAATCTCTTACATGCCTTATTCCGAACAGTACTGGGGATTAAATGAGAACTATCTGGACGATGACAGAATTTATGTTGTGGCGGAGTTACTATTTCATGGCAGGTTGGTAAGATTGATGGACCTCTCCCTCGATGATTGGCTTGAACTTAAATATGGTAGTCCGAAATTTGCCCCTGCAAATGAAGTCAAGCAGATTATGACTTCATGGTTGACACGGAGTTTTAGGGAGCAATTTAACGAGTTCATGGAGATAAAGAGGAAAATGATTGAAAAGACTTGCTTTGACGTTAACCATGATCCTAACGATGTTGATTTTTCAGAATGGTTGGCTAGTAAGTTTAATAACCATAAGAGCATGGATCGAGCTACTAAGGATGCATTATGGGTATATTGGATAAGAGGTGAAGACGAAGAAGTAGAAAGCGATTATGGGTCGTCACTTCATGATTCAACAATCAATGAGGGGATTGAAGAATTATTCAGAATTAACATTGATGTGTTCGATTATGAGACACCCTTGTGCAAGCAGTTCAAGGAATTTAACCACCTTCTTCAAGTCGACGACGATGTGCTAACTGGAGATCTACCAGGATTCAAGACTTATGATGATTTCAAAAACACCTGGTACTACGAATGGAATGACCAAATACCATGGGTTTGGGATAAACCATGGGAATTTGAGCACATTAATCACACCTGTACACCCTTCGTTTTCAAGGATGGGAGTAGTGTTTGGCCGACCTGTGATTATAAGAGTGACGGAACCTGTAATGGGGGAAGTATTATTGGGATGAAACGGGTTGGAAAAGATGTAACCTTTGAAGATTATGAGTGGTACGATAATGTTGAAGACTGCCCACGAAAAACGGAAGCTTTGCAAGAAAAGGGTAGAATTGAATACTTGAAAGGACTTAAAGGAACATCAAATACTACTTTCTGGGAATGGGTGCATGAACAATTTGATGATTACACGAAGCTTAGTCGACGGCTACAATGGGAATTGGAAAGAGAGTGGGAGGCAATTCAAGATGATAGCAATGAGTCATTAATCGATGAACTTGATGACTATTTGATTAAGGATCCTTACTTTAAGTTTGTTGATAAAGACGAGGAAGAATTCACCAAAAGAAAGTGTCAACTACTTGGGATCCCTTATAATGAGCCACCCATGATTATTTCTGAAAAATTTAAAATCATCAAATACTCTTTTGGACCAGATGAAGAATATGTTGCGACGAAGACCAAGAATTATAGAAGACTAAGCCGAACGGAAGAAAACGTCGCAAAGCTATATGGGAACATCTTTCAGATGAAGGAAGAAGGATGGACCGTGACAAGGACCAAATAATGAACTGAACGTGAGTCTAACTTGAAGACTCTGGAATAAAGACAAGTGCTTACTGGGAGACAACCCGGATTTATCTTTTAATTTTCTGTTTATGTGTCGAGTCAGTCAGGCCGCAGAGGATATGGCGCATCTCAATTCTGAGATGCGACGCATCTCCTGCAATGGTCATATCTTATTTTATTTTTCTGCATTTTTTATTTTAGACTTTAAAACTTTTTATCAGTTTATTTTAATACGGCGCATCCCTGGTTAAGGATGCGACGCATCTTCTATTCTGATCCGTATTTATTCCAGGCTCGATACGGCGTATCTTCTTCAATAAGATACGGCGCATCGACTGACCTGATGATTTTCATTTTTATTTCTTTTATGTTTTATTTTTCCTAACTACTAATGTATTATGCAAGTTTGAACCTTTCTTACCTTAGGTGTGTTTTAAAGCCTTGGTGGTATTATAGATTCCTGCGTTTCCTGTGGATACATCTATTATGAAGCCTAAACGTTCTAATCCACAAGAAAGATGATTTTTGCTCTTATACAAATGGAGGATCATACCGAGCAAATCTCAGGTAGTTTTTCTGTTCTAATTCTTTTATTTTCCAGTTTTTAACCTTTTATACAAACAACGAGGACGTTGTTTAACTTAAGTGGGGGGATTGGAGAATTAGAACACTTAACACTTACTTGTCCTAAACTTTTCAAAATATGCTTAAAATGTGCTTAATATATCAAAATTTAAAATTTTTTAGCATGTTTTTGTTTAAAGTCTAAGTTGCATAGCTGCACACATGACGTTATTTTTAAAACTGTGATTTTTTCAAAACTCACAAATCTATGAGTGTGCCGGTGACTTGTAAACTTTAGAACTTGGCTTGTATACTATTCGAGACCACCATAATAAGTATTATTTTATATAATTGGAATGATTTGTCTAAATTGGTAAATTTCTAGGATTACACCCAAATAGCCTTTATATGTTATGTGTTATTAGCTAACTACACTGGTTAGTTAACCCCCGTATAAACCCTTTTGTTACTCTCATTTTTAGAGTAAGATACCCCTAGAAAAACACTCAGAGCCATTCCTTTCGTTTCTTACACCTTTGTTAAAATGTTTCGTTACACCCTTACACCTTAGCCTACCCTGTAGATTAAAATCCGTGGTTGGTTAATTGCTTTAGGCAAAGTGTGTTTCCTTACATTACCTGTGTTCGCGTGCGTAATTCATTATCTATGGTTAGGTCGGGAAATTGCACAATGCAATTGGAGTGAAAGTAAATATTGTATATTTTTGAGTTTATTTTTCGTGTGTTTACTACTTTCACTATTACCGTTATTTCTGAAGTCATGAAAAGTATGGAAAAATTATCCAGAATTATTGTTTTGGTGATGTGGTGAAATTTTACACATCTATGTTTATGTTTCTAAAAAAAAAAAAAAAAAAAAAAAAAAAAAAAAAAAAAAAAAAAAAAAAAAAAGTTGGATGTTTGTTTTAACCAACGATGTAAAGTTATGTAAGTGGTCGATATCACCACTAATTGTTGTATATTATATCTACGGATTGAATGGGAGTTGGCAGTTATGGGAACGTCAACTAAGGTTTATTCTTTGATTAAGATCTTGTTGAGTATAATTCGTGTCTACCTAAAGCGTGTGTTTCAAGTGTTAAAACGTGAGTTATTCAATGATATGAGTCTTATTCATGGGATGGTTGGGATAGTGATTAACCACACTTAGGATTTTAATTTATTTGTTTTGTTTATTTATTTATTTTTTTTTACACCAATTTATATCCCAAAAATTATCCATACCCTTTATTATTCTTTATCCAACCAAACCTTTGATTTATTGAGATTAGAGATTTGAGCAATCTTAAGTATCGTAGTCGTGGATTCGGCTATGTATTTATGATTTTGTCGCCCTTTTTGATATATTATTATTGGTGAAGTTTGGACCTATCTTTAGCCTATTCGAGTTAAGGATTTGAGCAATTGCAAGTATCGTGTTCGTGGATTCGATCATGTATTTGTGATTTTGTCGCCTTTTCTGGAATTTGAGATCGATAGTGATTAAGAAGAGTAATTAACCCTTAAGCCTAAAAACCCTTTTTACCGCTTTAGACTTGTTATTCCTTTGCTTTAGTGGGGGAGATGTGTATACTTGCCAAGCTTATGATAGAATATTCGTCGCGACTGGACAGTTAAACGATTAGATTTGCTTTTATCGAAATATTTTTATTCTACTTCTAATTCGTTAAGTGTTTAGTTGTGTGATTATGACAAAAACGAATACATGCTTAAATATAAAAATAAATCCTAATATCTTTTAGGATACATTTTCATAAGATTAATTCTAAGGTTTACTTGGGGACAAGTAAAGTTCAAGTGGGGGGATATTTGATGAACTCAAATAAGTACATATTATTACTATCATTTATCCTAATTATTTGACTTGTTTTATTATATTATGTATGAGGATTGATACTTAATCGTTTACTTTTGTAATTCTCAGTTGAAAACAAGCATTTGGTGAAACTTGGCGATTTTGGACTAATTATGGAGCAAAACATGCAAGAAGTTAAGAGTCTACCGAAATGTACAAGATCAAGACTATTCTGCTCCAGATGCGCCGCATCTCACTTATGACATGCGCCGCATCACTATCAATATTTCACCAGATACGATCCAAGATACAAGAGGACATGCGCCGCATCTATAAATGGAGTTACGCCGCATCTTCTGGCGGTGTACGAATATTCCTGAATATTATAATCTTGGACCCCACGCGAAGTTAAGTCAATGCGCCGCATCTACCTACTAGATGCGCCGCATCTTACCCTCAGACAGAAACTATAAATACCCCAAGACCAGACGAATTTCGAGACACATATTATATACGAAGACCGAAGACAGAAACCAAGGACGAATTCAGTCGAATAGCGAGCACAAGACACACTCAAATCAAAGATACAAGAGCTGTAAGAAGGTGCTGCATGTGTTTAATTCATTAAGTAGTTTTGTTTTATTGTGTTAGTAAACTTTAATTCATCAAGATTGGTGGCTTGTGTAATGTGACAACGGAAAGATTGCACTCCCTTAAAACTGCTTTCTCATTAATTAAAGTTTATATGTTGATGTCATTGGTGACTTTTATTAGTGCATTGATAACCTCTGTGTCTAGCTGAGCGTTGATCGGGTCGCCATGCCTCTGCCCTCGCCTATTTATTAGATCGCCTATGCATTCTATGGTCTGTAGAAAAGTAGGAGAAAGATAAATAGGATAGTCATAAGTAATCATTAAGGGTTTACTCGCCGATAAGATTAGAACCAACGAGAAAGGACTTAATCTCGGTGCGTTGCATCGAACTATACACTTCATATAACACTAGCAATAAAACAAGTGACAAACTACTTATCATAAGGACAGCCCTCTTATTGTCTCAAGTATTTATCTGTGTACGTGTGTGCTATTCGCTGATTCGTGCCTATTGGTTTAGTTTATTATTTAATTGCAACCAAATCGTGCCAGTCTCTCAGGCTGAACCCCCTTGCGTTAGAATAGGTTGTATAGCTAACTTAATATATTAAAATACTGATTAGAATAACTAGATAATACGTTCCACTCTTAGTGATCGACACTCTACTTACCATTATATTCATACTGACCGGGTACACTGCTCGTTAAGTGTGTGTGTTATTGATAAGTCGGCTAAATATAAATTTAAAACTTGAGTAGGCATTAAAACTGCTAAACCGCAACGACACATCGCACGCATCAATGGTGGAGGGACAGTTTTGTAACCTACACCTGAATTAGCTTTATCAATTACCTGAGCTTCCCAAATCTTATTCATTCCTTCTGAGGCATGTGCTAAAGTATCTATAGTAACTTTAACATTTTCTTTTTCGGTTTTGACTTCAGATAACTGTCTACTTTGATCATTAAGTAATTCATCTCTAAATGCTATTCATCTTTTTAAAGCATTTAAGTCATCAGTAAACGTAGATTCATTCTTTTTAAAATGTTGAATCTGTTTTTCTAAAACTCCTACACACCTCTTATGATTAGCTAAATTATGAAGGGCATCAATTAACTCTTCTCTAAAAGCATCAAATCTCTTTTTAATGTCTTCATAATTTTTAAGATTAGGACATGAATTAGTACAAGTAGGAATGGTATCTACCTCTGAATCAGAAGAAGCCATTAGAGCAAATTCAGTGGCCATAAGAGCAGCATTTGGTGGTGCATCCTCTTCAGTAGCCATAGAGCTCCAATCATATCCAATACCATCAATAGCCAGCATAGCCTTTGGCTCTTCCACCAATACTTCCTTATTCCTTTCTTGCTTATACCATGTGTTCCTATTATCCTGCTTCCTTGGGCTTCTACATTCTTTAGCAAAATATCCCAACCTATGACAGTTAAAACATTCCACTTTCTTCTTATCGAACCCAGCAGTATCATTACCATTTATGGTAATTTGCTTTCCAGTTTTCTGCCAAAACTTCTTAGCCCTCATGCTAAGTAAAGCAACTTGCCACTTAATATCCATCTCTTCCAAATCATCACCATCTACCTGCTCAAGGTCTTCATGATTTAGAGGAGAACCACTAGCTTGACTGGTTATAAAGGCATAAAATGTTGGATCTCCAAGTCCAACAATATCCTTTTGTAAACTAGTAGAAGGACCACCATAAGTAACATTAGAAACACTTTCAACTTCATCTACCTCTTCTGTATGACTAACACTAGGAACTGATAAGAGTGCAGCATTCCCAGAACTAGTACCATAGTTTCCACCTCTCTTTAGACTTTGTTCAACAATTTTAAAGTTGTTGAACAAATCATTAAGCTTCATTGTTTCAATTTCTGGTTTGTTCATCCAGACAATAACATGAGTATGGAAATCAACAGGTAGACTTTTCAAGAACTTCATGTTGAGATCTTCCTTCTCAGTCTCAACACCCAACACAGCTAACTGACTGACAAGCTTGTGTAGTCTTGAAAATAGTTTATCAAGAGACTCATTACTAAAAACAGTAAAGTTTTCAAATTGGTGCTTTAGTAAAGTCTTCTGTGTCTTTTTGGTAGTTTCATTACCACCAAACCATGCACAAATCTCTTCAAAAAGAGTTTTTGCATCAAGATATTTGCTAAAAGATAGCATCTGCTCACCAGGAATGGTCATAAGCAACAAGTTTCTTGCTTTCTGATCATTTCTCTTCTGTATCTTTTCATCATTGGAAACTGGTCCAGTATTTCTTTTTCTAACTGTTTTCCCTTCAACAAGAACATCTGAATAGCCTAAAGTGAAGGAATCACCATACTGAATTATGTCCCAAAGAGCATAATCTTGAACCATAAAATATTGCTCAACTCTCATCCTCCATAACTCAAACTCATTGGGTTTGATCATGGGTAACTTTGCAGCAACATTTGTTTAAACATCTTGTACATCCATTTCTTGTTTCTTCTAAAAACAACAATATCAGCCTGAGCTCTGATACCACTTGCTAGGATCCTGGACACACGATTAAGGTGGTTAAACCTTGTAACTTTGTGTGTATGATATGTTGTGTTAAAATGATTAAGTGCACGGAATTCACTCAACCAAACTTAGAAGGTTGTGTATGTTATGGAAATGGAATTGTTATGTTTGTTAGTTAGCAATGAACACATAAAGATTATCACCAAACGATTCAATATTATTAAGGATAATAATACGAGTGATCTTGAAATATCACTAGGGTTACAAACTTGAATCTTAAGTTTTTCTAACTTGTGATGTTTTTGTGTTTGTTCTTATCTAACAGTTATATGTTCTTGCAAAATAACATATGCATGGACTAACTCTTAACTCTCTACACTAATATCACAACTAAGATCTCTTTTATAGTCAAAAGATCTTTACATATTGCTTAAAGTCTTGGCCGACTTACTTTGTTAACTTATTCTTTAGAGTCAGTACATAAGATACAACATGTATCTATGTATACAACTTGTTAACTTAAGCACATGGGGTAAGATATTATCTACCGTATATTGTTGACCAAAATACAATAAATATCTTTTCGATCTTATCCACTCATCAGCAGAATGTTCACTATCAGCAGCAACGAGTTATCGCTATCAGCAGGAACAAGTATCATTAGCAGCAGGATCAACAGCAGAATGCTAAGCCTATCAGCAGAATCATTTATCACTAACAGCAGAGTGAAATGTTCTATCAGCAGGAACAACATTAACAGCAGGAACCATTTGCACTAGCAGCAGAATTACACTTAGAGTATTTCTTGGATTAGAACCCGATATTAGACATCTTGAATATTTAATTCCCAACAATAACAAACGAATGCTGATTTAGAACAGATCTATGAATCGGGTTATCAAAACACACATGTTTTTCTTATTCCTTCACAGACTCACGTCAACAGTTTCGAATTACATTCCAAACTAATTCATAATTTATGTGAAACATAATTTAAAGCTCATAATAAATTATTTGAAACAAACCACAGGAAAATATGTTCCAAAGAAACATGAAATATTTGGTGGGATATAACACAAATATGGAAATGCTTTGTACTCCAGTCGACTATGTCAAAAAGAAACCTTTCAGACACATATTTCATCTTGTTTCACAAAATAGTATCGTATCTTAATCTAATTAAAACTTTTTGCGAAAGAATCTGTTTTAAGATTGTAGGGATAGTAAACCATAATCAGAACTAACAATAACGATACAATGCAATACCACTATAACTTGATAAGCAAAATTTGTAAAGGAAATTATGAACCATAGAAGTTTATAGAAAGATAAAACCTGTGAATAAGATATAACCGAATTCAAGAGCATGATTGAGGCACGTGTTTGACACGCTTTCCTTAAAACAGATTCGCCGCCTATTCGGCGTCCATTTCCCAGGGTACAACAATCGAAGCAGTTGTACTGCCGGACTTGACGTTATGCCTGAAATTCTCATCGGACAAACTTATGATTAATAAAACCCAAAAGAGAATATTTGTGTGTGTTATCTTAGTGTGGTGCTACTTTCTCTTGTCTTTTCAATGATCACATATAGCTAGATTATATAGGTGATTCAAAAACGGTCATAGTTAATATGCAATTAACTACCATAAAAACGATTAAATTTTCGAGTAATGGTCATAGTTATTATATTATTAACAACCATAAACCATGCCATTAATCGAAATATTAATCAGTAATTAACCGACCATTAATATGTTGTTACAACTTTGACACTTTCAAAGTTTACACCATCTCGTTTCAGACACCACAATTTGAGATCGATATCCCATTCACACTACAATTGGTGAAAATGCAATTTTCGACCAACGTTTTCCAACAAATTTTTCTAATCATGTATTCATATAGTTACGGTCTTTCTACTAGCTACATATTTATAACTAAAGAAAATTTAGTTAATGATATGATAAACAATAACATATTGGTGTTATTCACGGCGTGTTATAAATCCCCGCAACAAGGAGACAAATGACAATGTTCGGGCTTGGGTTTAATATGCAATCACCAATTGTTGGAAAAGTAATGTTTAAGATAACTTGTCGTTCTCTCTTATATTTTTTTAATTATTTTGCAAAATGTACGGCTATACAAATAATATATTTTGGTGAGAAAGTGAAAAATAATTATGATAAAGCATAACACGAGAAAAGTCATTAGACAGTAATAAAAGATAGAACAACGTGATGCTAAGGTTGGTCGGTATGGGGAGGTGATGACACGTCAAAAGGCGGCCACCACACATGGTAGTGATATTTTGGTTGGTTTAATGAAGTCTTTGACCGAATGAGAAAAACGAGGGAAAGGAGCCAAACGGCTAAAAAACTATTCGTTGGGTTGTGGTTTGTTTGGTGATCACCACCACAACCATTTAGTTGTTGACTAGGTAAAGAAAAAAAGTGAATACTAGCACAAACCTGATGTGGCGATGATAAGTTTAATGTTCTTAACATCCTTTTTTTTTGTAACCATGGTTCCGATCTTTTGGCCGACTAGTTCATGGGATTTGAGCCCACCGTCACATAGTCTCAAACCGGGTAAAACACTCCCCTTTTTAGAAAGATTGGCATGACCATTTAGAGTTGTTTGCACCTAACAGAAATTGAACTTGATACCTCTCGATAATTACTCAAGTTTTTTACAATTAAGCCATGTAAGTTGTTATTTTCCAAATATCTTGTCTAATATGAAAAATGATTTGGTTGCCTAAAAACTATACCTAAAATTAGACTTAAAGATTTGATTTACGCATTTGAAAAATTGATTATTGAAAATGATAAAGAAAAAAAATGTATCACACTTGTCATATCAAAAGATGAATGAAGTAGACTTATATATCATCACTCGTTAATATAACCATGGTAATATATACTCCGTATAAGCTTTTTGTAAGAAACATGTAAATCCATACCTTCATAAAACCACGTGTAACCCCTGCTCTAATTTATCGCAAACCACCATCCAAAATCACCTCACTAGTCACTACTAACAAGAATGTTTATTTAAAGTAAGTTTTACCCTTTAAAAAACAAAACAACCCGCGAACATAATAACCGAATTACCAGTATTCAAATACGACCAGTTAGTTAGTCAGTCCACATTGACATTAAATATCGCTAACTTAAGAGAACTCAACCATCTTTTTCATACACAAAAAGCCTCTTTTGTCTTTTTCCAAACCCCATCAAGAAAAAAAAAATATCCGCCTTAATCATTTCATCTTCATCATCATTCCCAAAAACCCCAACAAATTCCAAACATGTCATCAACTGTATGTGATTTCTGCAACAATAGGCCAGCTGTCCTATACTGTAAAGCTGACTCAGCTAAGCTCTGTTTATTCTGTGACAACGCTGTTCATTCAGCTAACGCTTTATCACTTAAACATATTAGATCACAGATCTGTTACAACTGCTGTAACGATGCCGCTCACGTTAGCTGTTTGACTGAGAATCTGCTGTTGTGCGCTTCTTGTGATGGTGACTTTCATGGTGATTCTTCCGCGTCTTCGTATCATGAGCGTTGTACTGTTAGCGAGATTATCGGGTGTCCTTCGGTTATGGAATTGGCGAAAAATTTGGGGTTTGATGTGAAGAAAGTGCTGAAAAATGAGAGTTTTAGTGGAAATGAAGGTTTTAAGGATTTTGATGCTTTGTTTATGTTGGATGAGGGGAATAGTGGTGGTGGGTGTTATGATGAGGTGGATGAGGTTCCGAAAGTTGAGTGGGGAGCGAAAACGGGTGGATCGGGTAACGGTGTGAGGAATAAGGTGTTGTATAAGCAGTTATTGGAGTTTGCGAAGGAGAGAGGTGAGGGGGAGGGGGGAGGGAGTGAATTGGGGCCGAATACGCCGAGTGAGTGTGGACGGGTGGATGTGCAGTATGGGGAGGAGGATGAGAAGGAGAAGGAGATGGAGATGTTGAAGCAGGAGATTCCGTTGACGTATTTGCTTATGTCGAGAGAGGATCGGGATATTGAGAATTTGAAAGGAGGTAGTGGGTGTGGGAGTAGTGAGTTTGGTAATATGTGGAGTTATAGTCCTAAACGCGAAACTAGTCAGGTTGGGATTTAATTGCGTTTAATTTGCTCTTGTTTATAGTTATAGAAGAATTGAACTGTTTGCCATGTGTTTGTGTTTTAAATTATTTAGGTTGCGTTATGCTAGTTTAAACATTTAGCAATATTTTACATTAGGTCTCTCACATTGCTCTATGGTAACTAGTATTTGTTACAAATTTTTTGTACTGTTAAAAGATCAATCATCATGTATGAGAACAGTCGTATTGGTTTATGGCCCAATATAAAATCAATAAGGACTTGTGCAGTTATACCTGTATGAGCTTTGATTGTAAATTGGTTTCAAGTATTAAGTTGTGTGTGTTACATTAGGCTTAGACAGTATGAATTGACATGTAACTAGAAAGGACTGTCTTCCTTACCATTTTGATATTTGCAGATATGGGATTTTAATCTAGGAAGATCAAGAACTTGTGAGGCAGGACGTGATAATCCTGGATTTGCAATAAACAACTGTACCGACCTTGTTGAAGATGCTTCTTTCACAACAATGGAAGTGCTAAAAGAAATGGATGCCATAAATATATCTTTTGGCCCTCCGTCGCAAAATGTAAGCATTCTGCAATATTTGGCGTTCATCTATCAAGTTGCCTCATTATCCAAGCTATCGAATTATTGTCATTGATAATTGAGCTGAGTTTGAATCCCTCTTGCTTATATTACACAAGCACGATATTTAGTTGAAATGAATATTTATAAGCTTGTAGTTTTTAGGTTTCTAACTGAGTTGTGCAACCTTAAATATGCATATAGGGATGGCGAGAATTGAATAATGGTTGGTCTAGTTGGGGATGATATATCTAGAAAAAATTGTAAATTATGATTTGAAACATTGCAAAATCGAGAAAAAGTAGTTTATTTTACAAGCGGTATGGATGGATGGAGTAGTATTCTCCATTTGAATTTGCATGGTTTTAGTGACGAACATTTTCACCAGTACATATCAAATATTTGGATGGAAGTGGCGATTCGACTAGCTATGTTGTACTGGTCAGAGTGCTGGCCGTTAACGAAGATTCAAGCAAATAGGATGGTAGTGGCGGAAATGAGGATGCTAAAGTGGACTTGTGGTAAAACTATGTTAGACATGATCCCGAATGGAGTTTTTCAAAGAGTACTCAAGTTGCGACTATAATCAGCAAGATGAGAGAAGGACGATTGCGATGGTTTGGGCATGTCAAGAGGAGACCACTGTCAACACCTGTTAGGAGAGTTGAGTCTATCCCTGTCGATGGCTTGAGGAGAAGGGGTAGACCAAAGCTCAGTTGAGAGCACAGATTGAAACTTGACTTAAAGGAGCTCCTATTGTCCGAGGACATGACCTCTGATAGGAACGCGTGGAGAACTAGGATTAGGGTTGATGAGTAGGGCGCATAGGTGTAGAGTTGCATGGTAGCTTGCGCGTAGGCCCTTTTTGCCTTTTAGAGCTCTTGCCGGTAGATTTTCTTGCTTTTATGCGTTTTCGGCTTTTGAATGTTTGTTTTGCCCTCTCCCCTTTTATGCTCGTATGTTTGTTTCGATTAGATGGCTTTTTGGCTGTTTTTATTTTTTATCATATTTTCTCTCTTGTATGCTATTGTGTCTTTAATGCCTTTAAATTTGTTTGTTTGGTGTGTTTTGCTTTTTTCTTTTTATATGTTGACTGTGATATTTGATCCTTAGTGCCACTTTTTCCCTTTTTGACTTGCTTGCTCCCTTGTTTCTTTGTGTGTTTGCGTTTATGTCTTTGCTCGCCTGCATGTTTTGTTGGAAAATTTAGTGCACTTGAGGGATCAGTTCACACCTGGTAATGGGTCAGGAGGTACGGAGTGTACACCCATCAGGTTCCTGACTACCCTGACTCAAATAGTGGTTAGGAGTAACTCATCAGAAGGTTTAATCCTTCACTGAACTGAGTTACTACTGCTAGTACTGTGTTAGTACTGCTGGAGCAGAGTTAATACTACTAGTACTAAGTTAGTACTGCTGGAGCAGAGTTAATACTGCTAGTACTTTGTTAGTACTGCTGAGTTAGTACTGCTGGTACTGAATTAGTACTGCTGAGTTAGTACTGCAGGTATAAGTATGTAACTACTTTGACCTATTCAAGTGGCAGTTAAAACTGCACTTATGACCACGTTTAATTGGTCATGTAACCACTATTTTTGCTATAATGGAGATAATTATGAGGCGATTAATGGGCCGATTAATCCTCATAATTCCATTTGACTAGCTGTGAGTACTTTCCTATAAATAGGAAAATCAAATCATGCATGAGAGATACGAAACTGAGAACATAAACACTTAGATGCGCAAGGGTTATTGATTTGTGCATAATTCAATAACGATATTCGTGATACCCAGGCAATAGGGTCGAATAGTTTACTTTGGAAAGTGATAACACGATTCCAAGTGATATCCGGTAACCATTCATTGGTACGTAGTTAGGTCATTGATTATCTTCACCCTGTTCTGGGCTCACCACGTTTACCAACAATCAAAGTAAACTATTTTGTGATAATCAATGGCTGCTGCTATGAAACACATGACTTCAAACTTTGCCAATCTTGATAAGTTTGAAGGGGTGGACTTCAGGAGATGGCAGAAGAAGATGCACTTCTTGCTTTCAAGCATGAGTGTGGTGTATGTTTTGAGCACTCCTATTCCTGATGATGGTGATGATGCTACTGTGGAACAAATGAGGAAGAGGAGTAAATGGGAGAATGATGATTACATTTGCAGAGGTTTAATCCTCAATCGTATGTCTGATTCTCTCTTTGATATTTATCAGAATGTTGAATCTTCCAAAGAACTATGGGATTCCTTGGATGCCAAATATATGGCTGAGGATGCATCAAGTAAGAAGTTTCTTGTAAGTAATTTCATAAATTATAAAATGACGTATTCAAGACCAGTTATGGAACAATACAATGAACTTCTTGGTATACTTGGAAGGTTTACACAACATAAAATGAACATGGATGAGGCTATTTCAGTCTCTTGTATCATTGACAAACTACCTCATTTTTGGAAAGATTTCAAGCATACCTTGAAACATAAGAAGGAAGAACTGACTCTTGTTCAGTTGGGCAGTCATCTGCGTATTGAGGAATCCCTCAGGGCGCATGACAGTGACAAGCCAAAGAGTAGCAATGCTACTGGTGCATCTGTTGTTAATATGGTGGAACATAACAACTCCACCAGGTACAATGACAACAAGGGCAAACGTAAACATCATGATAACACAAGGGCCGACCCTAACAAGAAGGCAACACTTACTTGTTGGAAATGTGGCAAAACTGGTCACATTAAAAGGGATCGCAAAGGTGTTAAGGTTGGTGGTAAAGCCAATTGTTCAGGCACTAGTGGTTCAGGGAGTGGTGGTTCTGCCAACTCACTTAAAAGTCAAAATATGTTTAATAAATCCTTTCAGATTTATTATGTTACATATGTATCTGAATCTAACTATGTGCAGGATGATGATGTTGCGTGGTGGGTTGACTCTGGAGCAACTCTTCATGTGTGCAAAGATAGACGCTGGTTCAAGACTTACGAGTCACTGAATGATGGTTCTATTCTTCACAGGAAATGAGTCAACAGCCCTGGTGCATGGTCGTGGTTGTGTAGATCTTAGTTTTAGTTTTGGAAAGATTGTAACTTTGTTTAATGTTATTCATGTTCCTGATATAAGGAAGAACTTAGTTTCAAGTAGTGTTTTAATAATCATGGTTTTAAACAAGTTATTGAATCTGATAAGTTTGTTTTGTCTAAACATGGTGTGTTTATTGGTTTTGGCTATTTGTGTAATCATATGTTCAGACTTAATATTGTCACTGATATTGTTAATTCAACCTTTATGTCAACCTCTAAACTGAACGACTCTACCCTCTGGCATGCTAGACTTGGCCATGTACACTATAAAAGGATAAGGATAGGTTAATCCCAGTATTTGACATGGACACTGAAAAGTGTAAGACTTGCATGCTCACCAAAATAACTAAGAAACCTTTTCAGGGTGTAAAACGTGAGACTGAGCTCTTGGAGCTAATACACAGTGACCTGTGTGATTTGCATGCCACTCCCTCTTTGGGGAATAAGAAGTACTTTGTGACATTTATTGATGATGCTTCTAGGTTTTGTTATGTCTATCTGTTACATACCAAGGATGAAGCATTAGATAAATTCAAAGTATTTAAAACTGAAGTTGAATTGCAACTTGGGTCCCTGATCAAAAGATTAAGGACTGATAGGGGAGGTGAGTACATGGATACTCTGTATTTTCAGTCTGTTGGTATTATCCATGAAACGACTGCTCCCTATACTCCTCAGCAAAATGGTATTTCTAAAAGGAAAAACAGGGTGCTGAAGGAGATGGTTAATTCCATGTTGTCCTATTCAGGGCTGAGTCAAGGGTTCTGGGGTGAAGCTATGTTAATAGCTTGCTATTTATTAAATAGGGTTCCTAACAAAAGGAACAAGGTTACCCCTTATGAACTCTGAACTAAAAAGAAACCCAACCTGAACTATCTCACGGTCTGGGGTTGTAGGGTTGTAGGGCAGTTGTAAGACTCCCTGATCCAAAGCAGAAAACTTTGGGTGAAAGAGGCGTTGAATGCATCTTTGTTGGATATGCTGAGCATTCCAAGGCATATAGGTTCTATGTTATTGAACCTAATGAGTCTGTTTCAATTAATTCAATAATTGAATCAAGGGATGCAATCTTTGATGAGAATAGGTTCTCATCAGTCCCTAGACCAAGTCAAAGGATTTCAAATGGAACTAATGACATTGGTGTTTCAGAGGTCTCTGATGAGATTGTGGTTCAACAACCTGAGCTCAGAAAGAGCAAAAGGATCAGGACTCTAAAGTCATTTGGACCTGAGTTTCAATTATATTTAATTGAAGGAACAAGGGATGAGGTCTCTGACCAACACTCCTATTGCTTTAATGTTGTGGATGACCCCAAAACATTTGATGAAGCAATGAAGTCCCAGGATGTTGCTTTCTGGAAAGAAGCAATAAATGATGAGATGGACTCCATCATGGGGAACAACACTTGGGTGTTGGCTGATCTACCACCTGGTTGCAAACCTTTAGGTTGCAAATGGATTTTCAAAAGGAAAATGAAGGTAGATGGAACTATTGAAAAGTTCAAAGCTAGACTAGTCATTCAGGGCTTTAAACAAAAGTCAGGGATAGACTATTTTGATACTTATGCCCCTGTGGCACGTATCAATACCATAAGATTGCAAATTGCTTTGGCATCAATTCACAATCTGATTATTCATCAGATGGATGTGAAGACAGCTTTCTTGAATGGTGAATTGGATGAGGAGGTTTATATGAACCAACCTCAGGGCTTCATCATGCCTGGCAATGAAAACAAGGTGTGTAAACTGATTAAGTTTCAGTATGGACTGAAACAGACACCTAAGCAATGGCATCAAAAATTTGATGAAGTGGTTTTGTCTAGTGGTTATTTACTTAACCAGTCTGACAAATGTGTATATAGCAAATTTGATGAATCTGGTAAAGGAGTCATCATTTGTCTATATGTTGATGACATGCTGATCTTTGGCACAGATCAAAATCAGGTTGACCTGACAAAGGAATTTTTGTCATCAAGGTTATCCATGAAGGACATAGGGGAGGCTGATGTTATCCTTGGTATAAGGATCAAACATGAGAGTAAGGGAATTTCTATCACTCAGTCTCATTATATTGAGAAGGTACTGAGGAAATTCAACCACTCTGATTGTACTCCAGTGAGTATACCTATGGATACAACTGAGAAGCTGATGCCTAATACTGGCAAAGCTGTATCTCAACTTGAGTATTCTAGGGTGATTGGCTGCCTGATGTATGCCATGACTTGTACAAGACCTGATATTTCATTTGCAGTGGGAAAACTGAGTAGGTATACTAGTAATCCTAGTGCTCAGTACTGGCAAGCAATTCAGAAGGTATTGAAGTATTTGAAGAGAACTATGGATTATAGTCTCATATACCGGTTATCCTTCAGTATTGGAAGGATACACCGATGCAAGTTGGATCAGTAACTGAAGACAATTCGTCTACCAGTGGCTGGGTATTCCTTCTTAGTGGAGGTGCAATTTCTTGGGCATCCAAGAAGCAAACTTGCTTCACCAGTTCAACAATGGAATCTGAATTTGTGGCTTTAGCAGCTGCTGGTAAAGAAGCTGAATGGTTGAGAAACTTGCTTCTTGAAATTCCATTGTGGCCTAAACCTATAGCACCAATTTCTATCCGTTGTGATAGTGCAGCTACATTGGCAAAGGCTTATAGCCAAATGTACAATGGGAAGTCTAGACACTTAGGTGTCAGGCATAGCATGATTCGTGAGCTTATCATGAATGGGGTGGTATCTATAGAGTTTGTTAGATCTCAACAAAATTTAGCTGATCACTTGACGAAGGGTTTGGCTAGAGACTTGGTTATAAAGTCTGCTAAAGGAATGGGTTTAAAGTCCAACTTAGTCACTGAATGCTAAGACACCCAACTCCCTCCTGAGGAAACTTGGGAGCTGAGTTCAATGTGGAAAGCTGAACATTCAGTGGACTGGAGCACATGTTTTACAATCATCCCAAGGTTGTGCTCAGAACCTTCCGCTTCAGGGAGCTTTGGACTTTTGGCTCTTACAACATTTATGAATTGGATATGGACACATGGCTTGTATAGTGTCAGGAGCGTTTAAGTGTTTGAAAACTTGTGTGTATTTTATCTTCAGGTATTCAAATGGGTTGAAGGGTTCAATTCTTAGAACACCCTGATTCTCGAATATTTGAACGTGTAATGTACTAAGATGGAAATTCAATCCTCAGGATATTTTCGTTTATGCACTTGTTTTGTTTAATGTTTTATTTTCATGCAAAGGAAGTGAACTAAATTTGGGGAGGATTGTTGGAAAATTTAGTGCACTTGAGGGATCAGTTCACACCTGGTAATAGGTCAGGAGGTACGGAGTGTACACCCATCAGGTTCCTGACTACCCCGACTCAAATAGTGGTTAGGAGTGACTCATCAGAAGGTTTAATCCTTCACTAAGTTACTACTGCTAGTACTGTGTTAGTACTGTTGGAGCAGAGTTAATACTGCTAGTACTAAGTTAGTACTGTTGAAGCAGAGTTAATACTGCTAGTACTTTGTTAGTACTGCTGAGTATTACTGCTGGTACTGAATTAGTACTGCAGGTATAAGTATGTAACTACTTTGACCTATTCAAGTGGCAGTTAAAACTGCACTTATGACCACGTTTAATCGGTCATGTAACCACTATTTTTGCTATAATGGAGATAATTATGAGGCGATTAATGGGCCGATTAATCCTCATAATTCCATTTGACTAGCTATGAGTACTTTCCTATAAATAGGAAAATCAAATCATGCATGAGAGATACGAAACTGAGAACATAAACACTTAGATGCGCAAGGGTTATTGATTTGTGTCTAATTCTGAGATATTCGTGGCAATAGGGTCGAATAGTTTACTTTGGAAAGTGATAATACGATTCCAAGTGATATCCGTTAACCATTCATTGGTACGTAGTTAGGTCATTGATTATCTTCACTGTGTTCTGGGCTCACCACGTTTACGAACATGTTTTTGCTTTATATGCTTCCGTTTATGTCATTGTATCTCTTTCCTCGCACCTTGCATTTTGTTTGTTCGCTTGCACACGTGCACTTGCTGGAGGTCTTTCTGGAAGCAGTCCCTTTACCCTTGGGTAGGGGTGTGACCGTCTACATCTCACTCCCCCATACCCTGCTCCGGCGGGATTGGGTATTGTTGTTGATATCAAATATTTGGATATCAAACATTTCACCAGTACATATAAATATTTGGATGTCAAACTCGAATCCATTTTGAAAATTTGAAGTCTTTGTGTAATTTTGAAATTGCTTTATAAAGATGTGTACTTTTGTAATAATATACATACTTAATTTGTGCTACAACAAGGATAAAGCAGTGCAGTTAAAGGGTTTGCTGTTCTTTGTTGGTAGGGGTGGGTTGGGTTTTCTTTTTGGGCATAGGGAGGACTAATGCCTGTTTCTATGCATATTCAAGAAAATCATGAAATTTTTACATCTCAAAGGCTTTTATAAATAATCTCTTGGTTATGTTGACTTTCTGAGTTAAATCTTTGTTTTTAAAATATGAGGGATTGAGGGTTGTATTCCTGTATGGGAATGCCGATAATAGTTTGCATTCACTAACTCCTAGCACCCTTTTATCATACGAGAAAATATGTAAAGAAAGTTTTATGTGAATTTCAAGTCTACTTCCAGAGAACAAGGAAAACATGAAGTTTGAATCCTTGAATGTTGAGCTCTGACTTACATATAAAGAAAACAGAAAGGCCCGTTCGTGCATACTCTCTTGTGTTACGGAGTATTAAATATTTCATTTTTTATATCATTTCGAACAGTTTTAGAAGGATCTGACTTTCACCTTTTCTTTTGTTTTACCAATAGTGTTACCTTTTCCTTTTTTTTTTTTTTTTGACTGATAATTTAATCAGAAATCTAAGTTACTGCTCCATGAACTTCCAGAAAAAGAAAGCAAATTCAGATGGGATTCTTAATTTTTCCTGCTTCATTTTCAGTCCTTGAGATCTAAAATGAATCTTGTCTTAGTATTATTCATTTGAATATAGAACTATGAGGTACTCTCTCTGGTTGGGTGATACCTGAAGCTGTTCTATCTCTTGATTATCATATATTTACAAATTCGTAGGATTAGTCCACCTATTTTTTTTTTTTTTTTAGTGATTTCACATCTTGTTGTGGCATGTTGATGTTCATAATCCTTGTTAATGGTATGTGCAGAAGATGCATATGTCTGGTTGCACATCAACAATGGAGAGTGATAACAGACTAGCAATCGTGCCTTCATCAGAAACCCAAATGATTGATATCAATAGAAGTAACTCGAGCATTGATGGTCAAATGATGGAGCAATTTTATATTAATCAAGGAATGGAAGTACCAGCAGCACCTAAAGTTGATCCGCAACAGCTTGCACAAAACAGATGTAATGCAATGTTACGTTACAAGGAGAAAAAGAAAACTCGAAGGTATTGATTCTTATTTTTAAAGGTGGCAATTTTGATCCATTTACATATGTATGTATGGGTATGGGTTTGCTTTATCTCTAACGGGTCAAATAGGTAAAATGGAAATAATTTGGTCAATTAGGAAACGGGTTAATTGGGTGGAATAATTCAAAAGCTGTTCGACGGGTATTCTTAGTGCATCCGGCCTCGTACATTGTTGTTAAATTATGAACTTTTCTTATGATAATCCAAGCTCATTTTATTTCTAATGGGCCAAACAGGCGAAGAAAACCTAGCTAACTAAAAAATGGGGTTCAAAAGTAGACTGAAGTGCATTTACACGGCACAACGTTGTAAATCGTTTTTCGAAAGTTATATCTAGATTGTTAGGATATCTGAATAATTTTTTTTTTTTTTTTTTTTTTGCAATCTTTGTTACTTATAAATTAATTGCGTAAAAAAGTGTTCCGGGGCAATCTGACCCAACCCAACCCTTATTGACGTGAAACGAAGCATTATGTTTAGACTTGTTACCCTATTCACCCAATACGCTACTGCTACTCAATCTAACATGTATGTGATATTTAGCCATGTGTAGTGAATAACCTTGTAATGCTAACAGGTACGAGAAGTGCATCCGTTACGAGTCACGAAAGGCCAGAGCCGATACAAGAAAACGAGTAAAAGGCCGATTCGTCAAGACCGTCGAATGAGCAAATAAAAGAAGTACACTATTATTTATTTATTTGCGATCGAAAACGACCCGACCCTAGTTTAATAAAAAAAAAGGAGGGAGTTGAATATTGGTTACTTATTGTTAGCACATGCCCCCAGTGTTACGGTTACCTACGACTATTTGAGTAATAAAGAAAAAAAGTCGCTTGTAATGTATGTCAAATGGTGAATGAAATCAGTGATTATGATTTTATATATCTTGAAGGTGCCAAAAGGTGTGCAATATGACCGACGATATGCCATCAGACCTGGGATCCTCGTCCTGTCAACACCTGCCACGAGGCAATTATATCTCGTAATTTGTAATCAACCTTGAACTTAGAGACCAATTATGAGTAGAGCTTAAGAGTCTTCTCAATACATTTAATCTGAATAAAACACGTTAATTTTATAATAGATTATGATAAAGAATAATTAAATACAAGATTGTGTGTTTTTGTCTGTTTGTCCACATATTATTGCAACGGCTAACCTTTTGAAAGTAGGAGTGTTTTGGTGCAAAATCGGACCGAGTTGGATTGAAAATGAACACGTACTGTAATGTTTTTTTTTTTTTTTTGAGTAGTCATGGTTTTACATTTTAGTTGATCAATACTTGGGCGTGCGCCCATGGCCAGCCATACAGACTCGAGCTTAAAGCCGGTATTTTGCACACCCTTCATTATAATCGAGAACCATCAAGCTGGCTGAACATATCCTATTCGGCTATTCCTATCTGGAAAATTTTAACAAAAAAGAGACAGGTTAACATCGTCAAGAAGACTAGCCATCTTCTTGATTGTGGCCGTGAAACATGGTTTGAATTGGTTTCTACTTTTATTTGTTAGGTTTCAGATCATCGGACTATCTTCTTGATAAGTTGTTAAAGTTGGGGTTATTGAGTTATATAGTTCGATGGTTTTGTTTGATTTATATGTAATCGTGATAATCAATATTATTTAGGCATGTAGATCTAATTTCTTGTGTATAAACCATTAAATAACTTGATCGTGCATGTAGATTGTTATTGTTCGATCACGCTAGTTTCAATATGTTTTTCACTTTGTTTCATTGGGATCTCGTCACAGTGTTTGGTCGCTCACTTCAGTTTTTTTTTCTCCTCTCTTCTTCTTCTTCTTTTTTTCTTTTTTGAATCTCATGTGTAGTCCACATCTACTAAAAGGTGTGAATTGGCATGAACACCCTAACCCCGGGTGCCTTTTGACACCAGCCATTGTCCACCCCACAAGGAATAGCTCCGACAACTCTCCTGGCCCAGTGGGGCACCAACTGGAGTGAGTATGAGCTGAGACTCGAACCCTTGACCTTTTATCCACAAAACCTCTCCAGTGGGCCCATGAGTTTTTCGGAGGTGAGTACCAACTGAGCCAAAGCCCTTTGGTGTATCTCATGCGTAGTATTGATAAGCACTTCTAAGGATGAATTAAGTTATTTTAGAAGATTACAACTAAGTAAGACAACCAAGAACAAGAACCAAATTATCAAAGCTTTAGTTGATATATCAATGCAATGGAATGATTTGCTACAATGTTTGTGAGAGAATGATTACAAGATAGAAGAAGATTACAATTACAAAGCTAATGAATGAATTGAACGCTAACCAACTGGGCTAGCTCAGTTGGCCACCAAGATTCCTTAGGGGTTTGGGGAGGGGATGTTTGGCTAGGGGAGGTCTCAAGTTCGAGTCCCACCCATGACTTTAAAAAAAAATAATAAAAAAAAATAAAAATAAAAATGAAATGAATGAACTGAATGCTAGATGTATCTAAACTAGAATTTGATGCCAAAATGGGTTATCAAGCTATGGAAGGTCTCACGTGCACCTCACATGCCTAGTTTAAACCAAGCATGTGCCCCACACGTGCCAAACAACTTAACAACTCTTTCCACTTCTAACACTCCATTCCCCTTGATAAATATATTGTCCTTAAGATGCACAATTAAAAGCAGAAAATTTGTTTTGCAAATCTGACACTGACTTCCACGTGGCATCATCAACTGTTCCATTAGCCCATTAAACTAACACAAACGCCTCAACAATATTTCCTTTCTTAGCCAATATCCTATCTAAAATTGCCACAGGTTCCACCATAAAACAATCCAGAAGCATCACAAGGAGGTAGACTTCCACTTTGTTGATTTAAGCTTGGATGTCTGCACTTTTTGAGTTGAGACACATAGATAACATCATGGATTTGAACGTGACTTGGCAATTGCAGCTTTTAAGCCACTTGTCCAATTCTCCTAATGACTTTAAAAGGACTACAAAACTTTGGTGAGAACTTGTTTTGATTTCCTTGTCTTACTCGAAATTGTCTATAAGAGTGCAATTTGAGATACACCTAATCCCCTCACTTAAATTCTTTATATGTTCTTTGTTTGCCAGCATCGGTTTCATTCTGTCATGCGCCCTCTTAATGTGAAATTTCAATGTCTTAATAGCATTCTATTGGTCAATCAAAGTCTTGTCCACCATTTCCATCATACTTTCTCCACCAATATAAGGAATACGGGTAAGAGGTGACTTACCATACACTGCATCAAAAGGAGTTGTTTGAATAGCAGTGTGGTAATTGGTATTGTATCACCACTTACACCACTTCTTAGGTGATATTTGTTTATTAAGAGGCTAAATTTAGCCTGAATCTGAATCGCACATCTGAATCTGAATATGAGATAGAAAAGTTTGAATCTAATTTCCATCTTAATCTGAATAAGTAGTTAAGAAATATGAATCTGACTCAAAATAAAACTGTTTGTTTTTTGTAAAAATATTCAAATGTGTTAAACTATCAGTTTTTACAATTTAAATATAGAACGGTTGCATTCGCACGAGATATAAATTTTATTAAATATAAAATACAAATTCTATAATATAATAAATTAAAAGTTAAAAGTATTTTAAACAAAACATGCAATCTCATGTTTATTTGACAAAATTAAATGTGTCGGAGTTAAATTGAACTTTTTAAAACGATTAATTAAATGGCTCGCATTAAAGTTGAGATATATGTGTCCGAAATCGAACCCTTCAATTTGAGCAAAATATGAATTGTCACATATCATCTTATACATTCTACATCTAACAAAACATATGCAATGATTTTATTTAATACTTTTAAAACAAAAGATAAAAGTGAAACAAGACAAAAAAACAAAAAAAAAAAAAAACAAAAAACAGTAAAAAAAAAAATCTTAACTAAAGAACAAAAATAAAATAAAAAAAAGAAAAAGAAAAAAGAATTAAAAAAAGACATTAAGAGGTGTTAAGACACCCCTTCTCTATCTAGTTCAATAAGATGTTTTTTTTCCCCTTACTGTCTCTTAATGATCAAAAAAAAAAAAAAAAAGCTTTTAACATTGTTTGCCTCTTACCACCTCTTAATAACATAAAAAAACAAACACTCTTAATGACCGAAATATCAAACCGCGTCTGAATAAGTCAGATTAAGATACTGTTAAGAAATATTTTTGAAAAAACAATCACCACCTTAGGCTCCTCTCCAGTCATACACCAGAGATAACACTCTAAGCATTTATTGACCACTTAAGTTTGCCCATCTGACTGTGGATGATATAAAGTGAACATATTGAGTTTGACTTGCAACAACTTGAATAAATCATTCCAAAAGAAACTCGCAAAACCTTATCCCTATCAAATACTATATTTTTAGGCAATCCATGCAACTTATAGATGTTGTCTAAAAATGAAACGCCCATTCCCAATTTGACCAAAATTTTTTGCGCAAATGGCATCACCGGAAAAGACCAACTATTACAAATCAAAGACTCTTTTATACTTCTATTACAAACCAACTCCTGGAAGTATTTTTAACATAAATTAGACTCAATTCCCTTTAAGATGGTAGGTGGCACGACTCCTACGGACTTATGCTTGATTTTATATGAATTTCCAAACGTGACCCATTTTTGCACAACATATTGTTTTCTGGACAGTCTGTTGTATGTTACTGATTTGACCCACTTAAACTTGGAATTAAAACATGTAACCAATTGCATCAGAAAGTAGACTTAGAGGACTACAATTATGGTTTTGACCTCAACTTAATCCGACGAACGGTTAATTCATTACGATGTTTCAAAGTTGACACAAAATTCTGCACTACTTGCTATCCCGTTTTCATACTTGACTAAAACGACCAAAACTTGACTTCCACATCCCGACACAACATAAGAACTTCCAGTATACTTTAAAACAACATATAAATAATTTTCATGAATACACTAGGTCTAAATGACCTGTGGGAATGTGCTTTACAAAGAAACAGTTGTTATGCCAAACACCCGCTTTACTTACACTTTACTTAAACAGCACATATGACCTTTATTCCAAAACCAAAACCTGGACCTAATACTTCAAAACGACATTGACAAATCATGTTGTGACACTTTTGGTTTCGACCATGACTTGAGCTCGATATTTAATTCTAACATCATTTACATATTCCAAGCACATCCAATTCTCGAGCTTCCAATCCTAGATCTTAATCAAGGTCTTACCTTCAGCACATAAGCACCTACAAAATGGTTAAACAACTAAACCGTATGCGAAAACACTTATTAAGTAACCCGTAATAACATATAACCATATCAACATCATTATACACGCATTATGAATAAATTACCAATCATCATCCAATCATATCAACCTATGCCAAATCAAAACAAGAACATATCATACTAGTTCTTCAATCTTAACACATAATCAAGTCATCATTTTCTAGTATTGCCAATATCGACATACCTTAGTTAGCTATTGCCAATAGACTAACACACACCTTGTCAACATATAATCAAGTCTTTAGCAATTAACCATGCCTTCTATCTCAAGTCTTCCTACCTTAACACAATTATTCACAAAACATAATATGATAATTTCTATATAACACATGTTATAGTCATGGTTACTTACCTTGAATCCAAGCTAATATTACAAACAAGTCACCATCCTTTTCTTTGCTTGCTTTTCTAGTCAAATAATCACCAACACATATTAACGCCTCTAATTTGCATAATAATTAAGGGTGTCTAACCCACCCATAACCATAACTAAAATCCATCTTTAATATTTACATGATCATATCCTAAAATCACCAATTTTCTATTAATTTAATAATTGACTTTAGCCCAATTTCATAAACAAATCAATACTAGTTGTAGAATATCAATTACCCAAAACCCTCAATTTTTCTCAAGAACCTTAATTCTTAAATTACTATTAAATCACTAAATTGAGATACTTACTTGAGGAGGATAGTTGGTATAAGCCTATTTCTTGATTTGGAACATAATTCACCATCAAATTGATCACTGAAAATCCTGCTCCTTCCATCATTTTTTTCTCTTGGTCCGTCCCTCTCACACACATAAGATAACTCTAGGACCATTTAGAAAATCTAGGAATTATCTTAGGAGGTTACTACCTATATCAAAATCTAGCACAACTGTCCACTTGGCAATAATAGTTCCTGCAGGCTAGAACAAGGTGGTTTCAGTACTAAAACAAGTTGGTTCTGGTACTAAAACAAGCTGGCTCTAGTACTAATTTGGAATTATGGCAACTTAGGTCCCTCAAGTTCTTTTCTATAGTACTTAGGTCATATAATACTTTCTACTTACATATTACATATACTTTGACTTATTGTTGACTATTTAGTTTGACTACTAATTTTATTTCCGTAGACTAACCAATCATATTGAGTCTCTGGTGTGTGTGCAAGTATATATATATATATATATATATATATATATATATATATATATATATATATATATATATATATATATATATATATATATATTGGTTCTTGGAAAAAATCTACCTTGGTGGAAAAGTAGAAAAATAGTGCAAATCACCCCCTCCCTTCCCACCTCCTTTTTTTCAACAACTACAAGGGTCTTATTGTAACATTTTATATTTTACAAGGTTTAATTCGTTCCTTTTTAATAATTAGTTTATTGAATCGTATATAAGTCGAATTATAACTTCATTATTTGCAACAACTTTCCCCATATTCTCTGATCTCACCCTATAAAATCCAAATATCAATTCGATTATTTTCCACGCATTAACGCAGTTTTTTCTCTCCATTCTATCGTTCCTCATCTGATGTCTCAGCTCGATCCTGAATGTAAGTGATGTTTTTAATATTTTTTTAATTTTTATTATTATAATTTTTGTTATTAAATTTGAATCGAGCTTATATGTTGATATTTAGTGTTTTTATGAATCGTTTGTTGATTTATTTTGATTTTTATTTGTTGTAATTGTTTATTGTATGCTCAATTTTTATCGATAATTGATTTTTTTTTTGTTGTAATGTGATGTTTATAGTTGTTACTTGATTTTAGATTTATTTTTAATTATTTTGTATTTTTTTTTTTGGTATTTTTGTAGATTAAAAATAATAATAATAATAATAATAATAATAATAATAATAATAATAATAATAATAATAATAATAATAATAATAATAATAATAATAATAATAATAATAATAATAATACAATAAAATAAAATGTGTACTGATGCACTAATTTTTTAAGTTATTTTTGTATTTTTTTTGTTATTTTTATAGATTTAAAAAAAATGTATACTAATGCACTAATTTTATAGATTTTTTTTGTTTAGCTTTGATTATGATGTTTATGTGATTATAATTTTTACATTATGCATATTTTTATTTTATTATGTTATTTGATTTTTTGTGATATTTTTAATTAATTATATTATGTATGCAGATGCGCTATTTTGTTCGATTACATGTTTTTTTGTTATGATTATGTTTAATGTTTTTCTGTGATTTATAAAAAAAAAATGTATACTGATGCACTAATTTTATATCTGATGCATACTATTATATCTGATGCTATATGATATTTTACATTTACTATTATATCTGAAGCTATGATATTTATAACAAAAAATGTATACTGATGCTGATACATTTTACATTTATAACAAAAATGTATACTGATGCTATGATGTTGATAAACAAAAATGTATACTGATGCTGATACATTTTACATTTGCTATTATATCTGATGCTATGATATTTTCATCATTTTGTTATATATGTTGATGCACTGATTTGAATGATAATTGTATTTATGTATATTTTTTATATTTTACAGGTTTGATGTCAACTTTTAGTGTTACTTCTAGTTCTAGTTGTAGTTCGTCTTCTAGTGGTGTTGTTCGTGATCCTGTTGGTAGTATAGATGTTTCTAGTATTAGCGATGTGGTTTTTCGTTCTGATGATAGTGTAGAAACTTCTAGGAAATGGATTCCTGAAGTAGGTGATGATCAGAAGCCTAGCAGAGGAACTGTTTTTGCTTCGTTGACTCAAGCTTATAACTTTTATATGCATTATATGAAATTAGCTGGGTTTGATATTAAGCTTGGGACGGAGTGTAGGGACGATTCTAGTGATATAAGTATCAAATACTTCAGTTGTAGGAAAAGTGGTAAGAAGAGATATTCAAAATATGATAAGCATAAGTCGGATTATGAGGTTGACAAACGTAGCAAGGGGAAAAGTAAGTGCTTTGACAAAGGGAAAGGTAAGTGCGTTGACAAATGGAAAGGTATTGATACGTTTCAAGTTAGCGATGCTGTTGTTAAAAAGGCTTTTAGAAAGAATACTTCATGTAAGACTGATTGTTTGGCTTCTATGAGGGTTAGAAAGATTGTGGGAGATAGGTATGAGGTTTATTGGTTTGTTGAGGAGCATAATCACCCTCTGGTTTCGCAAAAGGACATGCAGTTTCTGATTAACTCACGGGATTTAGGTTATTCCAAACAGCATTTCCTTATGCAAGTATCAAATTCTAACGTTGGACCAGTTAGAGCTTTTAAGCTAATGAAAGAAATTTATGGAGGGTTTGAGAATATTGGAGCGACTGTTGCTGATTGCAAAAACTTTAGACGTGATATGAATCTGTTTATCGGGGACCGTGACGCACAGATGGCGGTTGAGAAGTTGCAGAACCTGGAAACGCACTGTGAAGGTTTTTCTGTTGATTACTACATGGGGGAAGGTGATGCGTTGTGTGGTTTATTCTGGGCTGACAATGCTGCGAAGTTGAACTATAAGCGTTTTGGAGATATTATTTCTTTTGATGCCACGTTTAGATCGAACAAGTAATGTTTTTTTTGTCCTGACCTTTTTTATTTTCACACTGATGCACCTTTTTGTTTAATACTGATGCACCTTTTTAATACTGATTCACTTTTTTGCTGGTACAAGATGGTCTTTGTACCATTCACTGGTATAGATAACCACAACCATTCCGTGACATTTGGAGCTGGCTTTCTTTCTAATGAGACTATATCTTCCTACAAGTGGTTGCTTCGTGCGTTCCAGAAGGCGTTTATTACTCATCCACAGGTTGTTGTTACAGACCAGGACCCATCGATGAAGCAAGCGATTGCTGATGTTTTCCCAAATGCTCGTCACCGTTTGTGTATGTGGCACATTATGCAGAAGCTCACGACTAAGGTATGTTTAGATTAGTTATGTATATATTTTAATTTTATAACAATGATACACTAGTATGCAACACTGATGCATTAATATGTGACACTGATGCACTAGTATTGATGAAGCGAAAAGTGTACCGCTTTTAGGGGGTCATTTAAGCCCTAAATCGTATTTATTTGATCAAATATTTCCCTAAATCGTTCCTTTTGTCATTTTAGGTACTTTGGAGAAGAAATCTGGAAAAGGAAGCATTTTGGACGTTTTTGGAGCATAAAAGTGAAGAAAACGACAAAGTCTCCAAAGCTGTTGGAAAAGTACACTTGACGGCGTCAAGACTTGCTCTTGACGGCGTCATGGCTTGGCAAAAGAGGTGGATATGAAAAATACACATGATAAGCCAGGGAGTTTTACAAAGGAAGTCTGACGGCGTCACCCTTTGAAGTGATCAAGGTCGTCACGGTTTAAGCTAAAGAGAGACGGCGTCAAGCTTTATTCTGACGGCGTCAAGCCTTGATAAGCCAGGGAGGATTTTGGAGGACTAAAGAGGGACGGCGTCAGGAAGACCATCCGGGAACCCTAGACACGGCGAGGTGACGGCGTCAAGATCTATAACGTGACGCCGTCAGCCACTAAGTTCTATATATAGTTTTGCAATTTTTTGTCATTAGTGTGCAACTTTGTGAGGAGAAACCCTAAGACGAATTTCTGCCATTTTTAAGGGTTTTCATACCCTTGGATCTCCCATGTTTAATTGAAGATAAGTAATCGTTTAATCAATCAATATGTCTATGTGTTGTTTGATTATATCTTGTTCTTGTCTTTTGATTAACATGCTAGGCTAGATTTATCTTGTGTTTGTTTAGATCTAATGAAACCTAACTATTGATTATCGGTTATTAGTGTGTTATTAATTGTATTGAATGATTGTTTATCGATGTTAGGCTTAAGAAAACTGGCTAACTTCCTATACGGTAACTTGCTTGAACGTCTTAAGAAACATGAACCAATGCGTACTAAGGTTTTTATGGTTGTATTTAATGCATGAGCGAATTCTAGTGATCCCATGTTAGGAGCTTCCTAGCCGGCTCGACATAGGAGTGAAGTAGGAGCTTGTAGAGTTGGGGAAGTACGTACGCCACCCCACGATTGGTATTAAGGAATACACCCGTCATCCACGCAATTAATACACACTAATCAACCGGTAAAAGATAGTTAGGGAGTAAGGAAATCTAAGTAAACACATTTCTCCCCATATAAGTTACACAACCTTTTCATTTTCAGGTATTTTATTTTACTTGCATTTGTAGTAATTTGGGTTAGTTGACTAGCAACTAATTCCGCCCACTCTTTTAAACCCGAGATTTTACTTGCTTTCATAAAAATATAAAAATACAAAAAGAATCTTCCCTCACCCTTAGACCTATTAGAATAGTTTTTCAATCCTAACGACACTATTCCCCTAGAGAACGATCAATCCCCCGGTACTTGCCACTACACTATACTACATCGGTCAGGTACACTTCCTGGTGGGGATTGCAAGCCTCTTGAGATCCCTCGAGAGGTAAAACCTGTTGTAAGGTCGCAAAACCACGCATCAAGTTTTTGGCGCCGCTGCCGGGGAATAGTTATTGTTTAGGTTGAATTTTTATTTTATTAGGTCTACTCACTAGATTCCTTTCTAGTGAGATTTTTATTTTATTTTTCTAGGTTTTTCTTTAGTCTATCTATTTTCTTCGTGTTTTTGTTCGTATAAGATTTTCATTGACTATTCAGTTTGCCATTATGGAAAACGCGAATCCACCCCTTACACCTGGCGAAGTGGCTTTGTTGCGTAGCCAACTTGAGAATGAGATTAGTGAGCTCAGAGAGCTCAATAGAATGATTGATATAGAGCTTGATTATGCCTTGAACAACTTAGAGACCGCCATATACTCAGATAATTACTTAGAACGTAATAATCTTACGGTTGAGAAGTTGATTGAGAAAATTGATGAAGTGAAGGTAGATCCTAGGTTGGATGATTATTTCAATGAATACCCCACTAAGGAGGAGATTTCTTACTATAACAACCTAGTTGATAACCCTCGACCACCTTTTGTTAGAATTGACCCAAAGATTAAGAGGGGTGATCCCGGGAATGTGAAGATACCATGCATGATTGGGTACCTATACGTTGAGCATGCTTACATTGACTGTGAATCCCCAACCAACGTGATGTCCTCAGGCCTTTATAGCCAGATCATAAACACACCACTTGAGCCTAGGAAAGACCCCCAGTGCCCCGGCGGAGTTTGCAACTTCGTTGGAAGGGTTAAGGACATGCATATCCTTGTTGGGAATTTTACCTTTGTCACCGACTTCATGATCTTAGAAGATTTGGCAAGTGTTGTTGACTGCCGCCTATCTCAAGTGGTGCTAGGTAAGCCGTTTATTAAAGCATCCAATTTAATGTATGATCGTTTAAGAGGCACGGTTCAGTTTTCTAATCACATAGATAGGATCACATATAGGATGCCTTGTCGGGTAAATGAATTTCGTTTTGTGCCTCGATTTGACAAGGACAACATTGGTGCGATTGAGGACATCAATGATGAGGATAAAGAGAAAGGCATGGACTATGTTTGGAATAAGAGAAGCCTTTATTATAAAGATTGCTTGAACCTAGGACCTAAATACAAAGTTGATATGGAGGTTGTTAGGATGATCAGAGGGGCAATTGAGAAGCAAAACGGAAAAACGTAGAACCCCGGACTTTGATTCTAGCTACAAGACTCGTTAATAAAGAAAAACGCTTCTTGGGAGGCAACCCAAGCTTTATTTGCTTTGTGTGTTTATTTGTTTGGTTGTTTGATTTTATTTGTTTCCGTATGTATGTTTAATTTTTATTATTATTGATTCATGTTCAAAACTAAATTGTGAAAATGCTTTATCTTGTTTTTAACTTCGTCTTAACTACATATAAAGGTATTTTGCAAAAGTTAAGTGTAAGGGAAATCCAAATCGGTTTATTAGAACACAAATGAACATGAATCGTAATAATATTAAATTAACATACATATTAGTAATTGTTTGAGTCAAATGCTTGTATCAAGTCATAATGATATTTTGCAGGAATTCCAGGAAGTAAGGTATAGGTTTTTCCAGAAATTTTCCGGAAACTTAACATGAGAATTCTGTCAGATCATTTCTGACGGCGTCAGGCTTTACAACCTGACGGCGTCAGGTCTTAATTTTCTGAAATTTTTGAAAGTTTTGTTTTCATAAAAAGTTTTTATTAAATCTCTAACTTATAAACTCCAGGAATCTGCAAAATAATCATTCCACAAGCATTATATCCATATATAGAATTTATCCCGCTGATGTTATGCAGGTTTTCGTGTTTGTTTTCTCAGGTTTAACAGGTTATTTTGGACAAGGAGATGTTTGTGGAATCAAGCTTATGGCGATGCATTAGTCTTAGAGCTTCTACATTCTCTTGGAAGAAGATCTAACCATGTTACCACATTATCCACCGAGCGAATCAGGGGAGTATTTGATTTCATTCTTTTACCTTATTTACTTTTACATCTTGTTATTTGAACATTGGGGACAATGTTCATCTTAAGTGTAAGGGGGGGGGGGGGTAAAGTACGATACTTTAGAGAATGCTATTACGCTGGATTTTTCGTTTGTTTAATGGTAGATGTGTAATAAAACTGAGATAAATACCTGTTAAGGCAATTTTAGTGCCAAATTTAAATTTTTTTACAACATATAGGAGTGAAACTTTGATCTTAATGAGCGTCTCACGGATAGGAGTTATATGACTAGCACAAAAACCGTACCACTAAAAAATTTTCCACCCCAAATATGTGAGGTTCGCCCTAGAATTGGTAGGAAAAGCATTTATGCTATGATGTGTGTACCGGTAGCACTTAGATTCTAGAACTTGCGTTAGGACCATTCCGAGGCCACAAGTGAGACTACATTCGTGTAGTTAGATTTACTACATGATAAGAGGCATTAGGATTAACCCATTGTTTTACACCTGTGTTTTTGTTATAATTACGTTGGCTACATTGGTCAAGTAATTCTCCCACACCCTTTGCGTTGTACTCATTTTTAGTACACGATACCCCTAGTACACCCCTCAGAGTCTATCTTTTCGTTTCGACCTTTAAGCATTTTACTTAAAGGAAGAATTTGTTACACCCCACTTAAATGTACACCCAAATCGCCTTAGCCTACCTTGTATGCACTCATTTTTAGTGCATTATTGTGACAACATTTGTTTAAACCCTAAGTTAATTATCTAATTGATTACATGGTTGCTAAGTCGAGTCATATCTTTGTACATATTGTTTTGGGACGATTGGGACTCATGGGTAAAGTACTAGTGTAATGGAGTAATGGGGAAGAACATCATTTATTACCCCCATATGTGCTAAATATTTTAAAAAGTACTCCAAGTGTTTCGATTATCTTAATTCGAGTCATTAGAATAGTTATTTGTAAAGTTATGTAAAAGTTCAAGTGTAAGGGGAATGCAACGCCCCTATGATGTATTATTTTGGATGGTAGGGCAAGAGTGTATGAAAAAAAAAAATAAATAAAAAAATAAATAAATAAAGAAAAATCAAGAAAAATACAAAAAAAATGAGAAAAAGAAAAGTAGAAAAAAACATACGGACTACCATCCCGTTTCATTTTATGTTTATTTTATGTTATGTTTTTGTTATTTTGTTTTTAGCTTAAGTCGAGTCTAGTCTTGGCTTAGCAACGCCATATTGTACATGTAATTAATCAAGATCTTTAACTCGCCACCAGTAAAATATCCCTTATCCAACAAAACCGTGTTTATCATATCCCTACACCTCACGTTATAACCCATGTAAAAGCCCTCTTTGATAGTTTATCTTAGGTGCTCACGCCTAGTTGAGAAGGTTTTTGATCCTTTCCCAAGCCTATGGTAATCTATTTGCTATGACAGGTAGTGAGAGATATTATCCGTTTTCATTTATGAGATTTAATTTGATGACACCTGAGAGATGTAAGTATCTAAACACTACTTGTGAGGTGCTAGTTTGTAATCTCCGTGCTTATTATGATTAAAGTGGAACGACAATTTGTTGTAATTACTTTTATATTAGCATTAAATGACCCCTAACTTGTATTTTAATTAGAATAAAAGCGCATTTGCTTGAGGACAAGCAAATCTCAAGTGTAAGGGTATTTGATGAAGCGAAAAGTGTACCGCTTTTAGGGGGTCATTTAAGCCCTAAATCGTATTTATTTGATCAAATATTGCCCTAAATCGTTCCTTTTGTCATTTTAGGTACTTTGGAGAAGAAATCTGGAAAAGGAAGCATTTTGGACGTTTTTGGAGCATAAAAGTGAAGAAAACGACAAAGTCTCCAAAGCTGCTGGAAAAAGTACACTTGACGGAGTCAAGACTTGCTCTTGACGGCGTCATGGCTTGGCAAAAGAGGTGGATATGAAAAATACACATGATAAGCCAGGGAGTTTTACAAAGGAAGTCTGACGGCGTCACCTTTTGAAGTGATCAAGGTCGTCACGGTTTAAGCTAAAGAGAGACGGCGTCAAGCTTTATTCTGACGGCGTCAAGCCTTGATAAGCCATGGAGGATTTTGGAGGACTAAAGAGGGACGGCGTCAGGAAGACCATCCGGGAACCCTAGACATGGCGAGGTGACGGCGTCAAGATCTATAACGTGACGCCGTCAGCCACTAAGTTCTATATATAGTTTTGCAATTTTTTGTCATTAGTGTGCAACTTTGTGAGGAGAAACCCTAAGACGAATTTCTGCCATTTTTAAGGGTTTTCATACCCTTGGATCTCCCATGTTTAATTGAAGATAAGTAATCGTTTAATCAATCAATATGACTATGTGTTGTTTGATTATATCTTGTTCTTGTCTTTTGATTAACATGCTAGGCTAGATTTATCTTGTGTTTGTTTAGATCTAATGAAACCTAACTATTGATTATCGGTTATTAGTGTGTTATTAATTGTATTGAATGATTGTTTATCGATGTTAGGCTTAAGAAAACTGGCTAACTTCCTATACGGTAACTTGCTTGAACGTCTTAAGAAACATGAACCAATGCGTACTAAGGTTTTTATGGTTGTATTTAATGCATGAGCGAATTCTAGTGATCCCATGTTCGGAGCTTCCTAGCCGGCTCGACATAGGAGTGAAGTAGGAGCTTGTAGAGTTGGGGAAGTACGTACGCCACCCCACGATTGGTATTAAGGAATACACCCATCATCCACGCAATTAATACACACTAATCAACCGGTAAAAGATAGTTAGGGAGTAAGGAAATCTAAGTAAACACATTTCTCCCCATATAAGTTACACAACCTTTTCATTTTCAGTTATTTTATTTTACTTGCATTTGTAGTAATTTGGGTTAGTTGACTAGCAACTAATTCCGCCCACTCCTTCAAACCCGAGATTTTACTTGCTTTCATAAAAATATAAAAATACAAAAAGAATCTTCCCTCACCCTTAGACCTATTAGAATAGTTTTTCAATCCTAACGACACTATTCCCCTAGAGAACGATCAATCCCCCGGTACTTGCCACTACACTATACTACATCGGTCAGGTACACTGCCTGGTGGGAATTGCAAGCCTCTTGAGATCCCTCGAGAGGTAAAACCTGTTGTAAGGTCGCAAAACCACGCATCTAGTATGTAACATTGATGCACTAATATGTAACACGGATGCACTTTTTTGTTTGCAGGTTGGTTCATCTATTTGTAAAAACTCGGATTTCAGGCGAAGGCTCTGTGAGATAGTTTGGAATGATCAGATCTCACCTAGTATATTTGAAGAGGAGTGGGCCAGTATTATTGCTGATTTTGACCTAAGTGAGAATAAGTGGTTGTCTGATATATATGAAATGAGGGTTAGATGGATTCCAACTTTTCTCCGAGATGAAGACATGTCTGGACTAATGCGTACGACTTCACGGTCTAAATCTGAGAACCACTTTTTTGGAAGATTTACCACTCCACACCTTACGTTAGTTGAGTTTCTTAGCCAAATTGATAGTGCTATGGATTCCCAGCGGTATTTTCAACGGAAGAATGACCATGAGACTCGTTATAAGACTCCTGAATTCCGTACTGAATTGAAATTGGAGAGGGATGCTGCTGAGCTGTACACTTTGAGTGTGTTTTTTGATGTTCAAGATGAGCTATTCTCTTCTATTACACATTGCTTATCCGTTAACATTGAAAATATTGGGTTGTTTGAAAAATACTTTATTCGTGATACTGAGGTTAAAAAGTGGAAGGACAAGAATTCGTTTGAAGTTTATGAGGTATGTTTGATTATAAATTGATGCACCTTTTATTCTATATTTGGATGCATTAAGTTTATGAAGAGTTTTCTAGAATTAAGTAATTTGTGCTTGACTAAAAATTGCAGACAGTCCATTTAGCTTATTACTCATATAAGTTGTTTTTAGATCTAGTTTTGCAAATTTAATGTTCATTATAGTGAGTTAAGTTGCTTTGCTAGAGTTGATCAAGTTTCATCAGGATTTAAGGAGTTTTGGCAAGTTTGCACCATAAATCTGATCACAAAACACAACAATAGCAGCCTGCATAAGTGTATTGCGCCTCAGATCAGCTTGTGTTTTTGATTTTTCATAAGTTCAATTTAAGCCCTCTTGATCTGAAATTTGGTAACTATAATCTTTGGTTGCTAGCACACTTATTCCACATTTTTTAGATTTTTTTTTATTAGCTTATAAGTAGCTTTTCATAGTCTGCAAAGTAGGTCAGTAGCCCATTCTTAGGCCTGCAACACAGTAGCCTTTAGCTTATTCTTTCAGTGCTTATCTGCTTTTCATATTAGCTTATCCTTAGATTATTTGTTCATTTAGATTAGACTTTACTTGATTTATCTTCTTATAGTTTCTATTTAGCTTAAGATAGCTTATCTGCCCATTTTGCTTAAAACTTAATTGCTTTTGCTTATATTAGCCACTGTTCTCTTTTCATAAGCTTATTCTGAGCTTAATTTTAGCTTTTAAATATAGTTGTTTTTTATACATTTCTATAATCAGATGCATTAATTGATTATAAATTGATGCACCTTTTATTCTATGTTCAGATGCATTAATTTTTTCTATAATATTTATACATTTCTATATTCAGATGCATTGATTGATTATAAATTGATGCACCTTTTATTCTATATTCAGGTGTTATATTCTTTGTCTGATATGAGTATCACTTGTTCGTGCAAGCGTTTTGAGCTTTTTGGACTTCTATGTCGTCATATTTTTTACGTTTTGAGGATGAACAATGTGCAAGATTTTCCAAAGGAGTATGTTCTTGATAGGTGGTCGAAGACTCCGGATAGTATTTGTTTTGATGCTACTGTAAATGCTGCTGAGACAAGTTCATGTTCTGATGTTCGTGCAATTCGTCAGATTGTTGAAGATACTGTTGATAGGTTGATGCCATTCAAAGACAAACTTGAGCTGTACCGTTTACATTTGATGGATTTACTGTCTTCAGCTCAAGATGAGGTTCCTGTTGCTATTAACAAGAATAAGGCGGACATTTTTTGTTCTATGCTTGGTGTCACTGAACCATCTGATGTTGAGATTCAAGTTCCCAGGCAATCGAAGAACAAAGGTACTGGTTCCCACTCAAGATGGAAGAACATGGATGAAATATTACGCAAAGAGGCTGAAGCATCAAAGAAGCGAAGAACTTGCTTTACATGTGGAAAAGCTGAGGGTCACAACTCAATAACCTGCCCGTACAGGGCTAGCATCAGTGGTGGCCGCAAAAGATCATTTCGTTCTACTCGTTCCATTGATGTTGATTACCAGGAGTGATGCTTTATTATGTTTCTGCTATGCAGGTTTTATATACTTGTTCAAACAAACATTCTATTCCTTTATTTTTTTATTTCTTTAGGACTTGTTTTTGAATAATGAACTTCAGCAAAAACGAACAACAAAGAGTAAGACTTGTTTTGTCTGATGGATTTTATTGAATTGTACTTTGGAGTTGATTTGGATTTATGGAAATTTCATTTTTTTAGTTTTATATATGATTGTATTTTATTGATGAACCATTTTTTTTATTATGTTACCATATATATGTTTTGATGATTTCATTTTGTTTATGGGTACTTAACTGTTGATAAACTGGATGTGTTGGTTAAAAAAACACACAGATGCATCAATTATTATAAAGTTGATGCACCTTTTTTTTTATCCTGTATTATAACATTATTACAAGATTCAGTTGGTTTAAATTGCTTATTTTTTGCATTCTGAGCTTATTGGTTATTTATGATAGCTTAATTAGATTTATACTTCTTATTAGTTTATGTTACAACTTACATACAAAACAGATGCACCAATTAATCAAAACAGATGCACCAATTTATGAAATCAATTACAACTTACATACATACTAATCAAAAATCAATTACAACTTAATGATGTACAAGGTCATAGTGATTCTTACACTCTCTCTATCGCATAAGGATATATTCAAAACACAAATTTATGCATAAATCAAAGCTTGTTCAATGTTGACGTTTTGTGGTCAAACTAAATCTATCCAGTATTATAAAATAAGCTATAGCTTATTTTCTAAGCATATAGTCTATCTAGTTTCCAAGCAGATAAGATTTGAAAACATTTATCAATTATGCATGATTAACAATAAAAATAACTAATCATCATGATATTGTTTGCATACATAATATTGTTTGCATACAGATCATGCATTTTGCAGCAACATATTAGTTGTCTGCTTGATCAAATTGTTTTACATCATAATTTTTGGAAATTAAGTAAATCTAGTTCAAATGTAAGCTGATTACATCATATTGTTTTCTTGGATGTTTTTTTGAAGAAAGTTCCATTTTACTATACGCTTCTTTTCATTCTCGGCAAAGTAATCCAACACCCTTTTTTGCAGCTTTTGAAATGCAACTTGTTGGAAATTTAGCTTCTGAGCGGCATTTAATTTTTTGAATTTCTCTGCTTCCATATCTACCTGCTCCATTTTTTTTGTTTATGAGGTTCATCAACATCTTCACAACGTACTTTTTTCGAAGGCTCGTAATTTGACCGTTTTGCGCCAAACACTCTTTCTTAAATCCCGGGTTGAACTCCCTTTTTCTTCCGCAGAAAGTCTCCATATGTCGCATCAAGAATATTGCAAACCCGAATCGGTTTGATCTTGTTTCATGCTCCAGCTTCATTATTTTTAACTTTGATTTAGCAATCTTTGCTGCACTGTGGTGGTTTACCGATTCCAAGTATGTTGCAAGTGCTTTTGTCTGTTATATAATTAAATACAAATGAGATACATCAATTAAATAAAACATATGCACCAATTATACAACACAGATGCATCAACTGATCTGAACATATGACTTTGTATTTAATTAAACAACACATATGCATAAAATTAAACAAAACAGATGCATCAAATTAAACTACACAGATGCATCAATTTAAACAACACAGATGTATCAATCTAACCAACGTAAAGCTTGACCCAAACACTTTTTTTTATCCTTATACCAGTTAAACTGAACAGATGCCAACTTCAGAACTTAAATTAACTATAAAAGGGATGCAAGTTCAGAACTTAGAATGGAATAGGCTACTGATCCAGTTTTAACACTGATTTGAGACAAAACTCCTCAGAACTTTAAGGAAATCAAACCCATGCTTGAATATCAACTTAAACTACTATACCGAACTCAAAAATTTCAAAAGCAAGGACAGAATTTGCTTATCTCTAGGTTAAGCACTTATGATCAGATCATGACCTTAACTCCTCAATATCCAACTTAAATCTATGAAAACCCTCAAATCAGCTTAGAACAACCTACAATCAACTTATCTAGATTATTTTAAACCATATTAAACTTTCCAAAAAGACAAATGAACAGTAGTATCACTTTTTACCCAATTTAGACCTTGATCCAAACACTCCTTACTTGACTGTACTGTTTTGATTTTATGATAATCTAGACCAAGTTAAGCTCAGACCATGAAACACAGATGTTGAATAAGCTATGTTAAGGACGAAAAAGCAAAATATAACTGGAATTAAGCACTGGAATAAGCTCAAACAGATTATGCTTATATTTTTGTATTTTTTGTTTGTGATTTTTAAGAAAACTTAACATATGATGTTATCACTTACAATTAATCTACTAAAAGAAAATAAAGACATAATTAAGCAGATAAAAGCTACTAATAAGCAAATAAGCACAGAAGATAAGCAAATAATCAATGTTGACTTTTGTTGACCTTTTTTGGAAACTTTATAACAAAACAGATGCACCAATTAAACAAAACAGATGCACCAATTAATCAAATCAGATGCACCAATTAATCAAATCAGATGCCCTTATATTTTATAATATGATGCTCCAATCAATGTAGCTATTCTACTTGTTCAGTAAAACATATGCAATTTTTTATAAATGCGATGTCCTAATTTTAAAACACTTATAAAACTTACCAACTCAAATGGAGCATCCCCGTATCTCTTTACAATGTCCTGGCTTTCATCATGGACGTTGTCGATGATATCAGCTTCCCATGTTTTTAGGTTGTATACAATCAGATAGTAATGATTGTATTGATCTTGTGGCATTGTTATTGGGAAGAATATCTGTTTCATATTCATTTTGTTATACACTATATATCATTTACTTGTACAATATTTCTAAATTTATATACTATCAACAAATAATTAAAAAAATATATATATTACCAATTCAACATTGTCCAAGTTGTTTTTTGTTGAATATTTGAGCACATCCTCCATTTTTCTCCTGAAATCTTCTTGCTTCCGTGATAGCTTCAAAACACGAAACACTTTTTAGGCACTTTTTAGGGAATATTAACACTGATGCACTAATATATAACACTGATTCACAAGTATTTAACACTGATGCACTAATATGTAATACCGATGCACTTTTTAGGCAATATTATATGATTTGGTTTACTTGTGTAATGTTATATATATATATATATATATATATATATATATATATATATATATATATATATATATATATATATATATATATATATATATATATATATATATATTTCTTACCAGCATGCCAGTTTTGCAGAAAATATATCGTGATGCCATCTTATTCTTTAATTTCTCATCATTGTTCTGGATTACGCTCCACACATCGATTGCGGCGCTTGCGACTTGTATGTTTTGATACATGCTTTCAAATACGACCCTTGGAATCGACATGTCGGGTGTTTTGAATACAATATCCCTATATTAATTCAAAATAAAGATGCATTAATAACATTATTACGATGCATATATATATATATATATTATATATATATATATATATATATATATATATATATATATATATATATATATATATATATATATATATATATATATATATATATATATATTATATATATATATATAATATATATATATATTATTTTAAATTTAGTAGATTTAGCTTTACTTACATAGGAGCAAACATCCCGCTGAATATGCTATCAACGATAAATTTCTCAAAAGCTTGCAAGTTGCTGTTGATATTAACTTTTCTCTTGACATATGGAGAAAGAAACACTTCAGTAGGTGCACTCACTCTTTTCCCTCTCACTTTTGTTTCTTTCTCCATCCTACTTGCTTCTTCTGGTGTAATTATTCTTAATGGGACTGGACTATATATGGCTTCTTCTTCGGGTGTTTTCGCTTGTTTCCCTTTAGCTTTATCAGTTTTAACAACTAAAGCTAGTTGTTTCCCTTTTGCTTCATCAGTTGTTTCCACTACATTATCCACCATCTTATCCACCACCTCATTTTTCTCTGTTGTTGCATCAGCTTCTGTTTCATCATCTTTCTTGTCCAATCCCATTTTTTCATTCTTTTCTAATTCAATCCCCCCGCTTTTCTGATTCCCTCTCCCCATCATTTCAGATGCTTCATTTTTCTCTTCTGGCTGAGTGAGTGGTAGATTCATAACCTTTTCTAGATTTTCTTCACTTTATTTTCCTTCTTTCGACTCGTCACTCTGCGATAAGAGGTTGAAACTTGGTGGTGTGAAATCCATCCTGTGTCGTGAATATTCCACCGACCCACCTTCCGAATTTTTTTCACTTTCTTTATCTTCCGAATTTTTTTCTCTTAAGACCGGGAATTGAACAGGTGGAAACCGTGTCAACTGTCCTTTTTTCTTTAGGTTTCCAAGTATTTGGCTTAACGTTCTATTTCCACCTGTTACTGATTTCTTGTTATTATCATCCCTTGATGCTTCAGATGCACTTTTTTCTTTTACCAATTCCACCTCCACTACTTTTTGAGTTGTTCCTTCTAATGCATCCTTCTCTTTGACAACCTCTGCGTCTGCACCCATCATAATCTCTTTACCTTCAACATGTGATACAACATCTTTTAAAACTTCATGTGATTCAGATGCACTTTTTTCTTTCACCTCTACTGGTTTTTCAGTTGTTGCTTCTGATGCATCTTTCTCTTTAACATCCCTTTCATCTATGCCTTCTTTATTTTCATCAATAGCAATTTGATTGCTGCTTAAACCTTCAATCAATTCCTCTTTTTCTTTGTTTACTGCATTTCCTTCCAGCATATCTTCGGGTGTTTCATTCACCAAATCCACCTCTAAAAAGTCATATGTGCTATTTTCTTCCTGAGATATATGTGCGTCGCTAATATGTTTATCATCTTCTTGTAATGTTTTTTCGTTTTCGAGTGCAGCAGCGGCTTTCCCTGGTTTAAAAGCTTTCATCAGCTTTTCATTTCTTGCCTCGATTAGTGCTTTGAAATCATCGTCTTCCGGGTAGGAATTCGATGCCATTTCAAGCATGTCGTCTACCAGCCCTTGTATACCAATGGTTAGTGATAAAGCCTTATGTATCTCTATCTTCATGTCCTGTAAACACACATATGCTATTAATCAAATCAGAAGCACCAATTAAAACAATACAGATGCACTAAATAAACAAAACAGATGCACCAATTAAACAATACAGATGCACCAATTAAACATAACAGATGCACCAATAACCCATAACATATGAAGAATTTAAGCAATATGTTCTGATATGCATACCCCAACAGGGAACTGAGGCAATATTTGAGCTTAAAATAACCTCTAAACTGATAAACTAGATCACATAAACTGTAAACAAATGAAGTTCACCCACCAATAAGCTATTTGATCAAAAATCATAGCCTATAGAGCTACTTAAGAGCTTAAAAACTATTTAAGAAAATGATCAGAGCAGATACTGATGCAGAAATTGTGTTCTGTGACAGGTTTTGAGCAAAAGTGCTCCCAAATTTCACAAAACCTACTGAAACTAAACCAACTTCTAATAATCAACTTATAACACTAGAATGAGCATAAGAACTACAAATATGAGGGCTCATCACTGATCTTCTAATAGAAATATAATACTAGCAATTTGAAACTTAAAATTAAGAAATCTAACTTAAACTTGCAAAACTATTCAAAACAACTTAAAACATCTTAAATTCAACTTATATAACTCAAATTAATCTAAACCAATACTTATCAATTGGTCAAACTTAGAAAATCAACTGAAAATTCAAACTAATAAGCTTGTTCCAAACACCCCTTAATGAGTACTATATCTAATTAAAAGCTGATTTTAACATATAAGCCCCACATTTTCATGAAAACATATTAAAAATAATTCCATAAGAGTAATTAAACAAAACAGAAGCACCAATTAAAACAATACAGATTCACCAATTAAACAAAGCAGCTGCACCAATTAAACAAAGCAGATGCACCAATCAAACAAAGCAGATGCACTTTTATATTCGCGACAACTGTTGTTATACCTAGGATTCGCTACAAGTTTCAAATATTCATCACAAACTAAACCGCGTCTTACCTTAAAAGCACATCAAATTTTTAACACTACTTTTAAGTCAAATATAAGTTACTCAATCGATAATTCATTACACACAACCCAACTACATCAAATGGAAATATAAAAAACTAAATAAAAAATGATATATGAAATTACGTCAGCTATTTTCTTTTTAAAGCTTTCTATCTCATCATTTCTCGATGAAGTTTCCCCAATTTTAGAAATGAGATCTTGCAAATCAACTCTTGGAGTGTAAACTTGTTGGATTATTTCTTCATGTCCATCCTCGAGTTGCTTTGCTGTAAATTTATTGATGAATTTTATTAAAAAAATCAGTAAAATACTTAGAATATATGATAACTCGGATACGTTAATACTTTTTTATGCATTTTTTTGCATATATTACCTGGTGAATTCTTCTTGTTTTTTATTGCCGCCTTTGTAATCTTTCTTTTCTTCTTTGGTTCGACATATTCCAAACCTTCTTTTATTGGCAGCTTTCCAAAACCACCCATTTTCATCTCTTGTTTTTCCCTCTTCTTCAAAGTTTGTGTTTCCCATGATTTAATAGCTGGGATTTCTTCATCAACTTTAACTTCCTCCGAAACAGTTGAATTTAGATACAAAAGCTGCAAAAAATAAAAAATAAAAAATAAATGAATAAAGAAACATATTTCAAACAATCTGAATACTACTTTATATAATATTATATGCAGATTTATGCACTATTATGATTACACATGTGTCTACACATATTTATATTCAGATGCATCATTTTGTTGTTATTTATGCACTATAATTTTTTTGTACTTACCACCATCAACATAAGTGGCCCACCAAATCCTGTTGTGCTCTTGTATTCTCTTATTGTTTTCTTCATCACTTCTAACAGGTACATGCACCAATCCATATTTCTTATATCATCCTCCTTCTCAATGCATTGTAAGAATCTTTGGTTAACCAACCCATTTTTTGTGCATTCCCCGACAATTGAGATAAATGCTACCAGGAAGTTCAACTTGAATTCCTTTCCAACATGGTGTGAATACAACAATTTCTCTACTACCGCTTTCAAATAAAATCTTTCGTCTGGTTCTTCGTATGTGTACCTCCAATCAACCATCAACGGGTACTCTGTTGTTGCAAATCGTACTTCTGTCACCTTCATTTCTCCCATTGGAATCCCCAACATCTCATGTATCATCTTTGTTGTAATATGAATTGCTCGTCCGCCTTCCATCTTGATTGTGCACGTGTCCGGGTCAAAATTATTGACCACCCAATTACCCAATTTTTTCGGCGTCGAGTTTATCTTGAATTTATCGTTGAGCAATGACCCGAAACCCATTTCATCCACATCCTTTTTTTGCGAAACCGTCAGCCTCTCTAAAAATTTTACTAAGTCTCGTGGAGAAGACCTAGACGTGATTTTTGGGAAAATCACTTTCGTTGCCTTTTCAATAGCTTCCTCGTCTATTTTATGCTTCTTTTTCTTGTTTTCAGTTATCTACTTTCCTTTTTTTTGTAGCTATTTTTTTCTTTCTTCTCTGGCTCATATTTGAGTCGCTGCTGACGTTGTACGTGCCTACATAAGAACACAGTGATAGTTAGTGATGTTGCAATTCTAAACACTGATGCACCAGAAAATATTCTAAACAGATGCACCAAAAAACAAACATTGATGCACCAAAACAAACAATTTCATAAGGATGCACCAAAAACAAACAAACATATGCCGCAATACAAACACAAACAGGTGCACCTAAATATTGAATTTCATACAGATGCCATAATATTATCTATATTCACTGATGCACCAAAACCATATGAAGCGCATTATGTGACTATAATCATTGATTCACCGAAACAATTCAAAACATATGTTGCAATTCAAACACTTACAAATGCGCCTAACTATACAATTACATACACATGATGTATTCAAAACATATGTTGAAATTCAAACTCCTACAGATACACCAAAACCAAACAAGCATATGTTGCACTACAAACAGGTGCAATACAAACATTTGAAATACAAACAAACAGATGCTGTAATATTAATTATTAAGATGCACCTAAACCAAATAAAATACAAGCATATGTTGCAATACAAACAGGTGCAATACAAACAGGGTCTATAAAGATGCACCAAAACCAAAAAAGAATATGTTTGCAATACAAACAGGTGCAATACAAACATTTGCAATACAAACAAACAGATGCTGTAATATTAATTATTAAGATGCACCTAAACCAAATAAATTACAAAAAATAAAATAAACATATAAAAATAAAAAAAATGTTTCCGTTTGATTCAATAAGAAATGTATATACATATGAACCATTCAACAATAATATACATATTATATGTACACATATGAAAATCAGTGTATGCGTATGTAATAATTTTTTTACAAATGCAATAATTCATACACACATTTTTTTTACAATAAAGAAATTATAATATAATGTAACACCCTCATCAATTGTCCAATGTCCTCCTTTCACTTACTATTTTGCGAATTCTCTGTTTCAGGAGTTTTGTTATCCTCGCGTTCGACATGTTCGACATCCATTTCGGTAGCTGTAATTGAAATTTAAGATAAATGTCATGTTACTGTTAAATTTTTTTTAATAAAACGGCATAATAAAATTAAAATTGAATCAAATTTTGTTATCATATCCATGCATAGTTTATGCTACAGATGCACTATTTCTCATAAAACAGATACTATTATTATTTTTTGTTATCATGAGACAAATACACTATTTCTCATAAAACATATGCTATGAATATTTTCTCATAAAACAAATGCACTATTTTTTTATCATATCCATGCATAGTTTTATGCTACAAATGCATTATTTCTCATAAAACATATACTATGATTATTTTTTGTTATCATAAAACAAATGCACTATTTCTCACAAAACAAATGCTATGACTATTTTTGCTACAAATGCATTATTTGTCATAAAACGGATACTATGATTATTTTTGTTATCATATCCATAAAACTAATGCAATATTTCTCATAAAACAGATGCACTATTTTCTCATAAAACAAATGCACTACAGATTCTCCAACACATAATCTGATGCACTTAAATACATATACTCTAAGCATGCATTTGATGCTCTAATTTTGTATCACATATGCTATAACACAGATGCCCTAATTTTTTAACACCTTTGCAATATTTAATTGAATATATGATATAACACATTATTAATACATTTTTAACACAGATGCACTAAAATTAAATCTCATTCTAATATATTTTATAATTCCACATATTATCCCAACTTATCAACACTGATGCTTAAACCTCTGTTTCGTATGGTTTTTCCAAAAAAAAACACAGATGCATTAAATAATTTACTTTAAAATTCTTACATTCCGCTTGATTTTCTTCTATTAGTTTATTCTTCCCCAGTGTTCTTGGACTAATTCGAGTAGCTGAAATTGAAGAAAATACAACAAATTAGACAATTAATAATACATAAACCAAAAAACCGATGAATGTGATGATCGGAATACATAAAATTAGTGCACTTACGGTTCCTGAATCTTTTTTTTGTCATTTTTATGTTGATCGGAAACAAACAACGATGCTTGTGATGTGATTTGATCGGAATTTAATGTGGAATTGGCGGTTATTTTTTAGGAATTGGCGGTTATTTTTTGATCGAAATTGGAGTTAATGAGAGAGAGAGAGAGAGAACGGATTTTTGTGGTTGGTGTTAATGAGATGGGGACAGGGTGGATTCACGCATTAGGCGTGTTTTGGTTTAATGTTTCAGTTTTTACCCTTATCTTTGGACTATTGTCAAATTATACCTTGTAACTTTTTTTCTCACTTTTCTATCTAATTACACTTTTCCCTAGAACCGGACCCTATATATATATATATATATATATATATATATATATATATATATATATATATATATATATATATTAGTGTAGGAAAAACCCGACCAAAGGGTAAATTCTATCTCTAACCAAGATTGAATAAACCGAGAGGCCAAAGAAATTCAAACAAAATATAATTCCGGAAGTATTGATTTTTCCCGGGTCATTTGGTTCCGATGAAGTGTGAATGGAACGTTGAATTCCGTTCGTGATCGAATGATTTGATTAAGTGAGAAATTTTGGGATTATGTCTAAAAATAGAAAACATAAACTAAAACGTAACTAAAAAGCATCTAAAATGAGTAAGTAAAGCACAAATGATCAAAAACGCAATTAAAACTATAAAAAAAAGGGGCTCTTACGGGTCTAAAAACGGGCCTAAGAAAACCTAAAAGTGAAAAATTAACTCTAGATGTGCAAATTTGGTTCCTAAAAGTCCTAAATGATTAAAAAGAATTTTACAAAAAAGATTTATATTTTTTTTCTTTTTATTTTATTTTTTATGAATTAAAAACACTTTTGGATTAAAAAAATATTAAAAATACTAAATTTATGAAAATTTCAGGAAAACTATTTAAGGTTACAAAGATTTTATGAAAAATAAAATTAAGTTCACAGCTTATTAGGATAAACAGTTATTAAGCAAAATGAAAAATAAGCTAAAAGGGCTAAAACTGGTTAAATATAAACCCTATTCAATCTATAACGGAAAAGACTCAAGAGCGCAGTTGATTTGGGAGTGTGTTATAAAAGGTTGAGACTGGTTGAGGTCAAGGGTTCGAGCCTCAGGCTCACCCTTGGCTTCCCAGTTTCTCTTTTTTTATTTTTTTGAAAATTTTCTTTTTGGGACTTAGAAATAAGCTAAAAATAGAAAACTTTTGTGAAAACAAAAAATTTGAAACTCAATAAATAAGCTGGAAAAGAGCTTAATTAGCAGACAGCTTATAAGAACTAAAAAGGGCTTAAGTACTAACTGATATGAACACACAAGCTTCTAAAAGCTAGTGTGTAAACTAAAAAAAAATTCTAAATCCTAAATGCTTCTCTAAAAAGAAGTTAAAAAATAATTAAGCTGTCCAAAAGAAACAATAACCTAAGAATTCAAATTAAGTAGAAGACCAAAACTGCTATCTCAAACAGCCTACTAGGCAACTTCAAGCCATAAAATAAGCCTCTTAATCAATAAGTTAATCCATAAAATCTCAAAACAGATCAAGAAAATCAACCAAAGATTCCACAAAACTAAAATCAGACCCTATAGAGCTTATTTAGAGCTTAATAATAAGCTGATAAAGAAGGCAGATCAGACACTAAAGAACTGAAGAACCAGTATGCAAACTGATGTACCACTGTTAAGGCTACCAATAAGCTATCTAAAAGCTGAAAACTAATCTGAAAACTAGAAAACAGCATTCAACAACAACTAAACAACTAGTAAAATGATTTTCACTCACTTTGAACTACAAATAAGTACTAAAATGACCTAATTAAAACCCTAATCAGACTGTTTTTGTGATTTTTTTTGAAACTAATGACAGTTTTGAAAAAAGGAACAATAATACTCAAGACTATGTAAAACTTACTCAAAGCATGTAAACCAACTAATGTGACTGATCTAACTCAAAAAACTACCACCAAAAGACCTTATTACTGATTTATCAAAATAAGCACATTCTATAGGTTTAATAAATTGAAAACTAGAAAACTACTTTAAAACCTACAAATCTACTTAGAAAAGCTTTAAACAACTTTAATTCCACTTAATAGACTGAATTAGACCCAAATCAAGAACATCAACCAAAGATTCCACAAAACTAAAATCAGACCCTATAGAGCTTATTTAGAGCTTAATAATAAGCTGATAAAGAAGGCAGATCAGACACTGATGAACCAGTATGCAAACTCATGTACCACTTTTAAGGCTACCAATAAGCTATCAAAAAGCTGAAAACTGATCTGAAAACTAGAAAACAGCATTTAACAACAACTAAACAACTAGTAAAATGATTTTCACTCACTTTGAACTACAAAATAAGCACTAAAATGACCTAATTAAAACCCTAATCAGACTATTTTTGTGATTTTTTTTGAAACTAATGACAGTTTTGAAAAAAGGAACAATAATACTCAAGACTATGTAAAACTTACTCAAAGCATGTAAACCAACTAATGTGACTGATCTAACTCAAAAAACTAACACCAAAAGACCTTATTACTGATTTATCAAAATAAGCACATTCTATAGGTTTAATAAATTGAAAACTAGAAAACTACTTTAAAACCTACAAATCTACTTAGAAAAGCTTTAAAACACTTTAATTCCACTTAATATACTAAATTAGACCCAAATCAAGAACATCAACCAAAGATTCCACAAAACTAAAATCAGACCCTATAGAGCTTATTTAGAGCTTAATAATAAGCTGATAAAGAAGGCAGATCAGACACTGATGAACCAGTATGCAAACTCATGTACCACTTTTAAGGCTACCAATAAGCTATCAAAAAGCTGAAAACTGATCTGAAAACTAGAAAACAGCATTTAACAACAACTAAACAACTAGTAAAATGATTTTCACTCACTTTGAACTACAAAATAAGCACTAAAATGACCTAATTAAAACCCTAATCAGACTGTTTTTGTGATTTTTTTTGAAACTAATGACAGTTTTGAAAAAAGGAACAATAATACTCAAGACTATGTAAAACTTACTCAAAGCATGTAAACCAACTAATGTGACTGATCTAACTCAAAAAACTACCACCAAAAGACCTTATTACTGATTTATCAAAATAAGCACATTCTATAGATTTAATAAATTGAAAACTAGAAAACTACTTTAAAACCTACAAATCTACTTAGAAAAGCTTTAAACAACTTTAATTCCACTTAATAAACTAAATTAGACCCAAATCAAAATGGACAAATCACCAAAACTCATGAACACACCCTTAATGCTTATCTTAAACCTGTATCTAAACACTCCTTTAAATGTCTAAAACAGATTTTTAAGCTTATTTAAGATTCAAAACTCAAGTTTTCTTTAAAACATATCAATATTAAGTGTTTATGAAGGATTTTAAGCACAAGTTAACAGGTAATAAGCACTTAGCCAATAAGCTAAGCTTATTGGCTATAATGACCACAAATTCACTATTAAGCACAAATAGATGTTATACTATGAAATAAGCCAACAAATCAATAGATCTATCACTAATAAGCATATATAAGACAAATCAAACACAAATAAGCATAAAATAAGCAGAAATCAATAATAAGCAGTTTGAAAAGCAAAAATAGAAAAAATGGAACTCACTTTATCCTTTGCTCAAACAAGGACTTATAAATGCTCTAAGAGCTGATCTACAAGCCCCAGCTTGTTAAAAACAAGCTGGTAAAGTCCAATAAGCCCTTCCCAATCCGGCTTATCATCCAAATGCTTATTCCTTCCTTAAGTTAGGGTAATTTGAATCCAATGGAGTACAATTCATGTTTTGATTATAGAAGCTCAAAACAAGCTATGGAATAACTTATTTGAGTTCTAAACAGTAATTAAGTAAAGTGCTTATTGAGAGCTTATTATAGCTTATTTTAACCATTTAAGAGCATTTTAACACAAAAGTAAAAGAGACAAAGCAATGATATAAACTGAATTTTATTAATAATGAAAAAACTATTACAAAGCTGAATTAAAAGACAAGAAATAAGCAGTAATTAAGCTACAAAGACTGAAAATTAAGACTAAAACTAAAAACTCCTTAAGCTTGGTGAAAAGACTTGTATTTATAGGAGTCCAGGGAGCCTTCTAGGGTTTCTATCAACAACTCCCAGCCCTTAAATCCATGATGTCGACATCAATCATCAATCTTAGCCCTTTGATCGACTGCCACATAGCTTCCACCAATAGGATGCTTGGGAATTGCTATGGTGGACAATTAATGAGCTCATATCTCAGCCTAGTCATCCTTCTAGAAGAGGTAATAGTCACTTAAGTGAGGGTGAAATGGAGCAGGGTAAAAATCGAAGGAGATGATGAACAATAACTGAAAAACGCGCCCTTTTCTTTATGTTTGACCCGGTTATTTAATTGAGTTGAATTGGGTTGGATACGGGTTATAAGGGGATGTCGGGTTATATGTTGGATCCGGGTTTTATAAAGAAAGTGGGTTGGGCTTGTTGTTGGATAAAAGGAATGTTGATTGGATTTATGTTTTAAGGTTTTTATTATTAACAAATTTAACACTAGTTAGATAAGGACTAACCATGCAAATTGTTAAGGACTAACGATGAAAATGATTTTGGATAATTTGTAAAAATGATTTATCATTAAGGCTTTGGTTTTGGAATTTTGGGTTTATGGCTGATAAAAACTGTAGAATCACATCCCCGGCCTCGGCTTTTCTCACTCTTTCCATTCTCGTGCTCGTTTCCGTCCGTTTTGTCTTTCTTTTTGTCATTTTCTTATATCCTTTACTTGCACATACACAAACACAAAAACAAGCATATATTTGGCATTTATGGTCGGTTTTTGGTCTTTGAAGTCCGTTTTTGATAAAGAAAAGGTATGTGATTTAACACATACCAAAATCCCCCAGACTAAGGTATTGCCGTGTCCTCACGCAATGTCATCACATCACGCTTTTAAAACCAAAAATTTCAACCTTTTTCTACTAAAAATTTTGAAAAGTAGCAAAATGTTCCTCAAAAGAGATTAAGAAATCAATAGTTCCAAAAATGCCTCGTTTGACCATTTTATCAAATATAATATCTTTTTGTATTTTTCTGATATGACGGGATGTTGACTTTCATTATTTAACTATAACTTTTAGGATCACGGAGTAAGAAGCAATTTTCATGAAAAAGCGTCCATATGGATAAAATTTATCGTCCTTGATTTTTCACGAGTCCCCAAACCAAGCTTAAAAACGAAATCATTGTTAAACACAAGTTAAATGCCAACACTACCCATAGATGCTAATTATGTACGCAACGCTACTTCTTGCTCCCTTATTCCTATTTCCTCTAAGTATTTTATAAAAAATGAGTTTTTTTCTTTTTATTTTGATAGATTTTAGTCCGATAAAGACACTAAGTTTAGACGCTAACTAGTTTAAAATCCTTCCCTCGAAAACCGTTGCCCATAAAAATGAGGTCCACATCAAGGTCCTAATTTAACATGATTTAAGGGATATCCTTTTTATTTCAACCGAAACAACTCATCTACGAGTCCAGAGACAAAAGCTTTATTAGGATATCCCTGGAGTCGAAATTTGGCATTTTTAACATTATTAAGCACATATTAGTCCTCGGCCTTTTAAACAACTTAGACAACGGCAGCTAACCGTCAGGAATCGGGAGTCTTATTTTGACCTTGGATATTTTTCCTCTGCCTTTTTGAAGTCTGAGTCAACGGGAGCGAACCGTCAGGAAACAAAAAATCCACAATCTCATAGAATTTTGGTCCATCCCCTTCCTCTGTTTTCTCAAGAAAAGCAACCTGGTTGTGCGACTTGACAAAGTCCAAATTAGCCATAATATTCTCAGTAAAAATTGATTTGACTGTGATGAATAGTGAAAATTTAGGTTAGAAAGTAGAAGATGAAAGTGAGATGAGATATTATTGAGAGAGTATTAGGGTTTCTATTTGACCGACTTAAGGAATAAGTTAACTTTTATTTTAAGATAAGATTATAATAGAATAAAAGTTAAAATATCTAGAAGATGATCCCTTAAAAACCGTAACTTAATCAGTAAAAATCGCAACTAACTTCCAACGACTAGTTTCTAAACAAAAATTAGTTACTGACACAACAGTTACAACGGCTAGTTCAGCAGTACAAACTTTGCACTAGCAGTACAAACCTTTATCAAAAAATTTCAAAGAACAGTATGAACTTATATGGATTTCAAAAACATTATAACTCACATATAGTTTTTAGCAAACTATCAGCTATTAACGGATTTGATGTGTCTTTACCAATAGCCGTTTTCTTTGGACTAGCCAACTCTTCACTGTTAGATATGGTGAGTTGATTACCATATAGTTTTTGGTAAACTATCAACCATAAACGGATTTGAGTAGTCTTTACCAGAAACCGTTTGCTCTGGACTAGTTGGTTCTTGATGTGGGTTAGACATGGTGAACCAATAACCATTTGTTGTGTGCACAGATCACACACTTTGAGCTCCAAAGCATCTTACCATCCAAAGCATCAAACACTCAATTCAAAAACTCCAATCAACCTGCAATTGTTAGTCCAACAATAGAAAACAAGGTGCAAAGCACTTGTCTCATAACAAAATAAGTATATGACTAACATTGCACACAAACAAGGAATTAATTTCCTTGGGGAACCCAAGCCATCACTGACTTAGGTTTTCCTCTTGCATCAATATAATTAAACCTTTTCAAAACAGTTGGTGCACTATTGGATTGAAGTGGTCTCCAAACCCATGATGCTGATGCATTAATACCATTGCCCATCTTTCCCTTAGCAGTGTTTTTAAAACTACCAGTATTAACTGCTTGCCTAGCAGTATGAACTGCTGGGTTTGCAATTGCAACCTTAGGTTTCCAAATTTGTTTCTTTATCACTGCATTGTTATGAAATGGCCTTCTAGCAGTTGACGGTGCAGATTTGAAAAATGTTTTTGCACTTTGAACTGCTTGTCTTGGGTAAAAAGTCTGATTTGGTCTGGCAGTATGAATTTCTGGTCTAGCAGTATGAATTGCGCTTGGTCCAGACCTCAAAAGAACTGATCTAGGTATCATTCTAGCATTGGAAGGGTAAGTTGTAAGTCTTTCTGAGTTCACCCTATTGTTTGAATACCTAGTTACCCTATTGTTGCAATAGGCTGCAAGATGGTCAAACTCTCCACAATTAAAACAAGCTTTTCTATAAAAGGCAAAGTCATCACCTAGTTGGTGAGACTTGAGGTTGTTCCAATTCCTTTGGTTACCTCTGGGCTTGTGTGTAGTTCTATACATTTCAGCATACCTAACTATTTTCCTACCAGTATTAACCTTTGACTTAGGCCTAACAGTTGTATTCTTGGCCACCTTAGGAACTTTTGGTTCCTCTACCTTAACACTATCAGGCTTAATCTTATCCTGATCACTCTCATCATCATCAGAAGTCCAATCCAATATGGTTGGAGCATCTGAGTCCCTAGCAGATGACACCTTGTTATCAGAGAGTGATTTATCACTTGCACTCTCAAAGCTTACTTCTACAGGCTTTTCAACTACTTCTTTTTCTTTTGGTTTTGGTCCATATTCCATCTTAGGTAGTTGAAATTCTTCCAAACCTGTATGTTCAAGGTCAATACCTGGAGGTGCAGGTATTCCTCTGTGAGGAGGTGGAACAGACTTATAACCTATACCTGATTTAGCCTTGTTAATTATTTGACATTCAATTAACTTCTGAACAACTTTTGATGTATATTCTAAAGTATCTACACTGAATTGAATGTTCTCCTTAGCTTGTTTCAACTTATCAAACTCAGCTCTTACAAACTTAATTTCAGCATCTTTAAAAAATATGTCCTTTTTAAGCACAGCTATGTCATCAGCAAATTTAGACTCATTACTCTTATAGTGTAATATTTTCTCCTCTAACACTGCTAAACATCTCTTATGATTTGCCAAATTAAAAATAGTCTGGTTTAACTCTATTCTCTGTTCATTATATAGTTTTCTAAGATTTTCTAATTCTGTTAAAGCATCACACGATTTAGAACACTTAGAAACTTGTACCTCAGAATCTGAGAAAGCCATGAGAGCCATCTCAGTGGGTGTTGCTTCCTCCTCTGCAATGTAGCTCCAGTCAAACCCTAAGCCATCAATGGCCACCATTGCCTTTGAGCTTGAGTCTGTAACCTCCAAAACCCTTGTTCTTGTTGACTTGCCTTCATAGCCCTTATTCCTTGAGTCTTTCTGTCTGGGCTTTCTGCACTCCCTAGAAAAGTGACCCATCTTTTGGCAATTATAGCACTCAATCTTTGACTTGTCATAACCAGCAACATCATTGCTGTTTATGATTATCTTTTTGTCTGTCCTCTTCAGAAATCTCTTAGCCCTCATGCTAAGAAGAGAGAGTTGCCACTTGATGTCCATCTCTTCAATATCATCATCATTGATCTCCTGAAGGTCTTCATGAGTCAACATGGTTCCATTGTGCTGGGTAGTCAGGAAAGCACAATAAGCATTTCCATCCAGGAGTCCATTAGTACTGCTTGAAGTACTAGCAGTACCAATATTTGAACTAGCAGTACCAACTGCTCCAGCAACTTGCACTTCTTCCACTGGACTTGAGGTACTGGGAGTTGACACAAAGGCCAAATTCCCAGAGCTTGAGCTTGAGCTTGTTCCAGCAGACTTCTTCACATCATGCTCCACTATCTTGAAGTTGCTATAAAGATCCATCAGACTCATAGTGTCAATATCTGGCTTGTTCTTCCAGACAACAACATGCATAGCCCATTCTGATGGTAAACTTCTCAAGAATTTTGAGTTGAGATCCTCCTGAGAATAGCAAGCTGGCTCACTAGCTTCTGAATTCTGTTGAACATATGATCTAGTGATTCATTGCTTGTTGCTGAGAAGTTCTCAAATTGTTGCTTGAGTAATGTCTTCTGAGTCTTTTTGGTGGCTTCATTCCCACCATATCTAGCAACAATGGCTTCAAACAAAGTCTTGGCACACTTGAACTTGCTGAAGTTCAATAATTGATCATTAGGTATAGTCAATAGTAGCAAGCTCCTTGCCTTAAGATCATTCTTGTGCTGGACCTTCTCTTCAGCAGTCATAGGCTTTGTCTGCACTGTAGTCACAACCTTGCCATCAACTGTAGATGAAGTGGTTGTAGGCTTAAAAGTGTTCCCTTCTTCTATAATCTCCCAGAGTGCATAATCTTGCACCTGGAAGTATTGCTCAATCCTCAACCTCCACATATCGAATTCATTAGGCTTAAGAATTGGCAATTTAGCAGCAACATTGGTTGTATATGTCTCCATGTCCATCTTCCTTCTTGAAGGAGTTCTTCTGGATCTTCTAATTCAAACTATCAGAACCTGGCTCTGATACCTGCTGATAGGATTGATGATACACTTAGGATGATAGTCCTATATAACGTGTATGAGATACTTTGAGTGGATATAACTAAGTATGCGGAATCTACTTAGTTATACTTAGAAGAATAATTGTGTTGTGTATATGAATAGAACAGTATATTTAGTATGAACAATGAAGACTTAAGAATAACCAAAATGATTAAATATTATTTATGAATAATACGAGTGATCTCTTATCCACTAGTACAAAAATGAGATTTAGTCACACATGCTGTTTTTCGAACAGCCACACAGTCGCCTTTTTATGTGACTAAATGTACCAGAATAAAATAAACAGCCACACTTGATCCGACTTGTGTGACCATTTCGGAATTACATCCGAGGCTACAGCCACACATTTGAATATTTTCGTGACTATACGTATCTGGTAAAAAAAAATTGATTTTTTAGTCACTTATAATTTGGGACGTGTGACGGATACAAATAAGGTTGAAACATTAGTCACACTATATATATACATATGTGACAAATATATGTCACGCAATTGAAAAGTGTGACCAAAATCCATATATGGTCACACGAAGTAATTGTGTATGTGGCTAAATCATATGCTCAAGTTTGTCACACATTATTTAAGCGTGACTGCTAGCTTTTGTTGAAAATTTAGCCACATATGAATTTGAAATGTGTGACAACTGAAAAGTAAGTTTGAAGCATAGTCACGATATGCATTTAAAAGTGACAAATATATGTCACACACTTGAGATGTGTGACCAAATATCATATATGGTCACACTAAACCATAGGCATACATGATTAAGTGTGACCAAAATTCGATACAAATAGTCACGTAAGTTAATATGTGTGTCTAAAGTTAAGTGTGTGTTTGCCTGCCAATTTCTAATGTGTATGGTCACACATTTAATTGTAGCACAATCATGTGACTATAGGCAATAGTCAAATTTTGTCACACATTATTTAAGTGTAGTCACAATTCGATACATATGGTCACACATTTCTGATAACTTATGCAATAGTCAAAAATTTAAAAATATCAATGTTTTGGCTCGATTATAAGCATTTATGTAAGCATATTTTGTCAGACTATACATTCTAGCAGTAATAACTATACATTCTAGCAGTAATAACTATACATTCTAGCAGTAATAACTACACATGTTTATCTCATAAGCAGTAATAACTATACATGTTTAAGTCAAACTATACATTCTAGTAGTAATAACTATACATTCTATTTCTTGTCATTGGGTCCTAGATACTCTTCCATCTTATTGAGCAGTTCATATGCCATGTTATAATAATTAAGCTGAAGCTTGAGTATTTTCTTCCCACGCAACATCTGATGTAGAATGTCTTTGTGAAACTTTAAAGGGTAATCCTTTTCTACAAGCATGTAGATCACCAACTCATTCACAGTTAAAGCATGTACTCCACATCATTGAAAAATTTTCCATTCTTTAACAGTATTGTGCGTTAGTCTTCTCCAACATTCATCTTCATGCTTTGGTTCAAACATTACCTTCAAATAATTCCAGACTTCTCTATCATAAGCTTGTTCTGGTGTCTTATTACCAAATCTTTGTTTGAGTAATTTCCATAGAGCTATCATATCTCGTCTATCAAAATCATGAACCATGTGAAGAAAGCTTACAAACCTTCTAGAAGAACCATCATGCCTCTTAATATCGTAATAAATTGTTTCCCCATGAGATCCAGACTTATAATCAACAATGGGATGTTTGACAGTTAAAGGTTGTGCATCCATGGCTTCTCCTACAGAGTCAACTGCAAGTTCAGTGTGAGCTTGCATTTGTTCTTTAGCAACAGCTTGCTCAGTTTGTTCTTGTTTTCTCTTTTTACTGCTTTCTATTTCCAACTGTTCACCTGCTCTCTTTGAACTGTCATTCAAGAAGAGTTCATTGTTTCTCTTGGCAATTGCATACAATTCTTCAATGCTTTTATCATCCAAGAATTTCAAATCCTTTAGTTTCCAACTGGCCACATTCTTCAAATATCTGCACATGAGTAGATGTTTATGATGTACATATTGGGTGTTGTTGATATTAATATAAATTTACCTTTGCAACAAAAAAATAAATAAATAAATAAATAAAAAAATACCTACACATGAGATCTCTTCTTTGTTTTTGAGTGGGTGGCTTGTTCTTCTTAGCTGCATATCTTTGTGCTGCAAACTTCTTCTTTTTTGCATCAAAAATTTCTTTCAACATCCTGGCTTTTTCATCTACTGAGTGCTTATCTTGCTCTTCTTTATGTACTATTTTAGCATACTCACAATCAGCTTCAACCTGAGCCCTTTCCTCAAACCATGAAGCTATTAACTCTGCATTTTTTTGCGCTTGTAATTTTTCTGCATACTCCTTGTCTGAAAGAATCTGAGCAGCTTCTTGAGCATCAAGATCAGCCACTTGTCTTGTCAATTCTTCATCTGTAATCATTGGTTGTTGTTGTTGTCGACTAGGTGACTGAAACTTAAATTTCTTCTTAGGTTTTGCACTCCTCATCTTTGTTAATATTTGAGCCATAGTCATATCATCATCACCTTGAGTAGCAGTAACCTTATCAATAGCAGGAATAAATTTAGTCTCAGTAGCACTAACATCAATAGCAGCAATACTAACTTCAGTCTCAGTATAGAGAACTAACCTTATCAATAGCAGGAATAACTGGCTCACTAGCAGGAATAACTGGACCACTAGCAGGAATAACTGGGTCACTAGCAGGAATAGGTGGCTCACTATCAACAGTTGTAACCTTGCCCAAACGCCTATCCATCACCGCTTCATTCCCTTGGTTATCAGCAACTAGAAATTCCATTGGATCACTCTCTTCACAAATACTTTCACCCTCTTTATCCTCCCCTGAAACTTTGCCTTCATTCCTCCCCTGAAAGCCTTTATCTCCCCACCTTGAGCTTTGATGACTCCATCTTGGGAAGAAGCTATTGCTCGCAGATCACCAATTTGTGCAGACAGCTTGGCACAGGTATCCTTCAATTCATTCAAAAGTTGCAGACTATCCTCACCACTTCGGCTTGTGTTACCTAGCCCGAGAGGTGGATCACTGGAAAAGTTAAGTTCAGCCTCACCCCTAGGATGAACATCCGAACCCCCCATTGTTTCCATGTGACTGGGACCTTCACCTGAATCAGTTCCAGAGGAACTTTCTTCATTAGAAGTTGTCTTGGTTCGGGTCTTAATGATGTTACCACCGTCCTGTGCTGCTGCTAAGCTAGACACAGTAGTGGCAGCCCTTGCCAACATGTCACTCTCCCCCCAGTGACATCCTCATCTGCAACAGTTGGTATAGAACCACTAGCCTGAGGTAGCTCAGTGTTCTTGGTGTTAGTCCTACGTTTATAGGTCTATTGTTGTTGTTCTGTGGGTGTGTGATGGGTACCAGCTGGGATTGCTGAACCTTCACCCATTTGGGTTTGGGCTAGTGCCAACATTGTTGGAAACAAAGGTGTCACTCTCCCTGAAAAATCTTTTCCAACCCTCCTCATATTAGCAAAAACCTTTTTGGTAAGGCAGGGAGTGGGAGAAACATTTTTGTGACTTTTCTTTTTTTTAAATTGGTTGTCCAAAAAGAGTTGCAAAAACCTTGGATATAGAAAATATTTAGCCAAAGAACTATCCAAGTTCTTAACCATATTATCAAAAATAAATTTTGAGAAATTAAATCTTTGAGTATTTTCAGCCAAACAAATTATAGCAGAAGCTAAATTACTGCTAAATTCATTCCATGCAGTGGTCTTTGGACTTAGACACACTAAGACATTATGAATTAAGAATTTCCACTGAGGAGAAAAATTACCTTTTTGGAACTTTAAAGCATCTGTATATCTCTCATAGCCCATCAGTGCAAGTTTTTCAAAGATTGTAGTATTTGGAAGATTCTCAACTCCGTTAGCATCATCTCGGAGAAGATCTCTTCGAATAGACGCCTCTGTAATGATAATCATCTGCCCATCTACAAGGGCATGGATTTTTGCTTCCCCATTAATAGTTTTGACCTTAGCAGACGACCAAAACTGGATAATGTTGGAAGTATATATAGTAGGTTTTACTGTTAATGCAAACTTAATATAGCTTGCATTAAGGAAATCAATGATCTCAGTAAAATCTACAGACTCATTGGATTTTTCTAAAAAGGCAACATTATTATGAGGTTCGGTAAAAGTTAGGTTCGACATTATGATTTGATTTGGGGGTTTTGCAATTTGACGATTAAAATTCGATTAGGGAGTGGAAGAGAGAGAGTAATGTGTGCGTGAATGTGATTGTGTGCAGCAATTGGGGGTTTATACCCTTTAAGTAAAAGGTGATACAAACTACCCTGCACTCCCAACCACTGCTAAAAGGATACCCAGCAGTACAACGTTTCGCTAGCAGTACAATTGTTTACCTAGCAGTACAATAATAATAACTACATTCAAATATCATAAACTTGTAATAATAACTGCATTCATATATTAAACCAAGTCAAAATAAGTTTACATTTACATAGGCAAAATATATAAAGAAAAGATACATTAAGACACATATTTACTAGCTTCAATACTTCTGTAAACATCAACTATTTTCTCTCTTTCTTCTTCTATTTTTTTGTTCCTCTCCTCAATTTTCTTCTGATGCTCCTCAATGACCTCTAAATCTTTCTTGTTCCTTTCTTCATACATCTTTATACACTTGTTGTGAATTTCTAACAATGCATTTTCAACACCATACTGGCCTTCACTACATTTCTCCCAAATATGTTGGGATATGCCAAATTTTTTATATTTTTCAGGCATTGGTGGAGGAGAATCATCCCTTGGGCGTTTGTTTTTGTTGGAAGAAGGAGTTGAAGAGGAGTCAGCCATTGAAATTTGAAATTTATTTTCTAATGAAAATATCAAAGGAGTTGTATATGGTACGGTTGATTATGAACGGTTTTCCATGTCGAGTTGTACAAATAGGCTAGCTAGAGAGGTATACGAACGGTTCCCAATACTTTAGGCGGGAAGAGGGACCATCGAGAGGCGCCAAAAGTAAACAGATGGATAATATTGATCGGATTTGGTTTGTGTTTGGTTTGGATTTGACTAGTGTAGTTGATCTAGAAGTGTGTTTGGTGTTGGATTGACTAATTGACTTTTTCATTAGGGTAATTGATATTTTCTATATTAATGATGTTTAATGTAATTTGTGTGCTAACTTTAATGACTAATTGACTTTTTCATTAGGGTAATTGATATTTTCTAGTACATGTTTAATGTAAATACATACTTTAATATCTATCACAGTCTGAATGTGTTTGTGTGTGAGATGTGTTTGAGAAGTATGGGTATATTTAGGCCACTTCCAACAATAACTCAGCCTTAACAAATTAAAATTCAAATTCAAATTCAAACGTAAGATAAAGTACAACATATTAACGCTGCGTTAACGCAGGTTAGCCCCAACAATTAAAATTCAAAGTCACGTTAATAAAACGTGTGCATTTGTACCCTATAAATACCAATGCTTCTGAAGCACAAGTCACACAGAAACACATTCCAAACTTCTCAAATACTCAAGATCCAAGCATCTCAAATTCAAGATGTCTTCCAGAAAAGATTTCGGGCAACAATTTCCAAGCCCACCTCGCCAAAAGGATTTTGGCCAACAATTTCCAAGCCCACCTCGCCAAAAGGATTTTGGCCAACAGTTTCCAAGCCCACCTAGTGAAAATGAAAAATTCCATACTCCACCGAGCATATCTTTCCGGTTTTCCAACCGGGAAATTTTCCGGTGAATAATCAACCTGAAAATGAACCGGTTCCCAACCAAGACCCAAATCCGTTTGGGTTAACTGAGGAACAACTTAGGCAAGAGGAAGCAGATATGCAAGTCCTCCTGGAAATGGAAGCACTTGAAAGAGAAGAGGAAGCTGATCGTTTGGAGCGGCAAGCCAGGGAGGATGAAGAACGTAGGCAAAGGTGGGAGTCTGGTTTTTTCACACCTTTCGAATCCTCTGAAGATGGTTACCCAGATTCAGATGATAGTTTTTATTAATCGTCCGTTGTTTATGTTAATCGTATGTTGTTTATGTTAATCAATCGTTGTTTATGTTAACGTAGTTTTTATTTGACATTTAATGTATTTCTATTTCATATTTAATGTATTTCTATTTCATGTTTAATGTATTTGTATTTGATACTTTATTTTCAATTTATAAATTGAATTGAATTTGAATTGAATTGATAAATTTTAAATATATCCCGCCCTTTTGTTAATTTGAATTTGAAATTTTAAATTTTAAATATCCCGCTCGTTATTAATATGTTGTACTGTTACTTTACGTTTGAATTTGAATAATACTCGTACGGTTACTTTTACTTTCAATATGATTTTTAAAATAGCCTCCAACGGCTAGTTTAACGGCTTTCCACTATCAAAGCCACTTTCACAACACATCGTTTTCTCACACAACTTCTTATAAAACTCTCTCGCAAGTATCACTAATTTTAACACAAACACTGTGGCTAACAAATTAACTAGCAGAGGTGCAAAAGGCTATCCTCACCCGATTACGCAATGAACAAGAAAAAGAACTCAAATTGATTAACAATTTGCTAGGTGAGATAACTCGTATTATGCTACAGATGCATAATCGTGCTGATCCAGAGGTCGAAAGGTTGCGTGAGTTGCCTCAAGACCATCCAGCTATCAGGGTTGGTCTAGAAATTAAACTCTTTTAAGAAATGATGAAACAGGGTCAAAAGGTTGCGTGAGTTATTGTTGGGTGTGTTGATCATGTACAAACATATAATCTCGGCTCATTCGTTAAACATCTCGTATACAACCATATCATCTTGGCTCATTCGTTAAACATCTCGTGTATAACCATATCATCTCGGCTCATTCGTTAAACATCTCGTATACAACCATATTATCTCGGCTCATTCGTTAAACATCTCGTATACAACCATATCATCTCGGCTCATTCGTTAAACATCTCGTATACAACCATATCATCTCGGCTCATTCAAACATCTTGTGTATAACCATATCATCTCGGCTCATTCGTTAAACATCTCGTATACAACCATATTATCTCGGCTCATTCGTTAAACATCTCGTATATATACAACCATATCATCTCGGCTCATTCGTTAAACATCTCGTATACAACCATATCATCTCGGCTCATTCGTTAAACATCTCGTGTATAACCATATCATCTCAGCTCATTCGTTAAACATCTCGTATACAACCATATTATCTCGGCTCATTCGCTAAACATCTCGTATATATACAACCATATCATCTCGACTCATTCGTTAAACATCTCGTATACAACCATATCATCTCGGCTCATTCGTTAAACATCTTGTGTATAACTAAAGCTCAGTTAATTAAGGGTGAGTGTGTTAAAGCTGACGTGGCATTGTGTTAAAGTTTAAAGCTGAGTTATTGTTGGGAGTGGTTAGAGTATTTTCTTTTGTTTTTTCGGTGGATTTTAGCGTGACTTAATCTTAATACCGCCAATTTTGTCCATATAATATTCAACTACGTACGGATAACTGATACCCGCAGGGAAACCCGAAAAACCGATGGATAATATTAATCGGGTATCCGGTGGGATATGGGGCGGGTACGGGTATATTATAAACGGGTTCGGTTATGGGTATACTAAAACCTGCCCCGAACCCGAACCGTTTCCATCCCTATTTACCGGCTATAGCCGGATTTCACCGCCACTTCATCACCATTAGTTTTTTTTTTTTTTTTTAAACAAATCTTGCCACGTCAGCTATAGTTAAACCAAACCACAAATTCAATATTCAACCAGCAATTAATCCCTTTACCCGGTCATTTGTAAACACACACAAAAATCAATAAACCCTAATCAACACACACATTCTTATGGCAAACACAAGCACGCAAACAATGAAACCAAATAACAAAAAGGTAATTAGTAATTTGTGTTTTGTAAATGTAATTAGTAAGGGTACAATAACTAGTAATTATGTAAGTATTTTGGTTTGTTAAATGGGTAGTAGTTTGTACTGTTGATGTGATGGTTGCACAGTATGATACATTATTTGCGATTATTAAGATAGTACTTTATAAAATTTGGAGCCAAAAATTTGATTTATTCAAGTTTATGCTTTAATTAACAGGTTCAAAGGCAAATTTTTCAAATAATTCAATTGTTAATTTCAAATTACAACTTGGAGGCAAATTTTTGGATCGAAATTTTTTGAATCACAACGATTCATATTCTTGGTGTATAGCCTCTTTTCTCTCCTTAAAAAAAAGACTGCAAATAAAAAACAAAAATCAAATCTTCTCTCACCATTACTCTCCAAGCTAAGCCATAATCATTTTCTTTTACCCTTTGTTGCTCAAGAGTCATGGAAACTGAACCCATTGTTGATAACCATACTTTGCTTCCTCCTGATCATATTGTACATGATGATAACGCCTTAGAATATGAATCCGAAAAGTCTTCTGATGAAGAAGATATAGATGAGCCTGTAACCAACCAAACACCTGAGATACTAGCTAAGAGGGGCTCAACCAGGCTAGTAAAGTTTCGCATGAAGCATGACAAACCTGGTGCAATAAAGCTCAAGGTAACCTTCGATGCATTCGGTAGGGTAACAGGGGAAAACAGAGCAGTGTTTGTGAGTTTTTTAGGAGATGTGGCTCGTGAGCAGATAGGTGTGAAGATTATACACTGGAAGAAGGTGAATAAAGAATCAAGAGATAAACTATGGGATGAAATCTTGGTACATATATACTATTTTGTAACCCAGTACTACATAAGTTTATGTATGCAGTTACATTATGTGCAACTAATTAACAACATTGTGTTAATCTTTTCAGAAATTTTTTGTTGTTGACGTCAAATACAGAAAATTGATAATGATTCGTCTTGGTAAAATGCTAAGGAATTACAGAAGGAAGCTCAAATTCAACTACATTTTGCCCAACCTAAATACACCTTCCAAACTGAATGAAGTCCCGGACTTGTATAATACAATAATGAAATCAGAAGACTGGGTCGAGTATGTTAAATACACGACCACCGAAGCATACAAGGTTTTAATTAGTCATCTTTAATTAAGTGTATATGTCATTTTATTATTTTCAGTTTGCAGCATTTCCGCATCTAAACGCCTTATGATTTTGTGTTTTTAGGAGAAATCTGAGAAAGGTAAAATGGCGCGTTCCCAAAATATTTATCAGCATAAAATGGGACGAGGTGGATATGCTTATGTCAAAGAGAAAATGGTAAGATTACACAATGTTTGTTTTACCAATTAAGAGACGATCAGTATGAGAAATGAATCTGTTTACATTTCCCAATTTGCACATTTTCATTAATACCCTCATATTTTCGATTATCTTGGTTTAACTGTACATGTGTAAGCATCCTCATATTTTCGTTTATCTTGGTTTAACTTTACATGGGTATGCATTTGATGTTTATTAGATCCAAAATAAAGAGATTGAAGCGGATGAAGACCCCCCCCCCCCCCCCCCCCCCCGTGATGTAATGTGGGTGAAAGGAAGGGTAAACAAAGACGGCGAATACCCAAATGATGATATTAAATCAAAGGGAGATGAACTTGTAAGTTTGACTGCTAATTCTATTATTATGCTTATATAGCAGCAACATTTAACTGTGTACTAGCAGTAGTAGCTTGTATACCAGCAGTTACTCTAACAGCATCAAGAAGACTTTTAATCCCAACATTCCCTATATTTTTTGTGCAGAAAGAAGCTGATGACAAGATCAAGGAAGGAACATCGAGTTTTGATGATGGCACTGATGCCATGACATTTGTATTTGGTAAGGAAAAGGGCGGTTATGCCAGAGGAGTGGGAGGTGCAGTAACATACAAAGAGTATTTTGGCCTTCCTCGAAGAAAACAAGAAGCCAATGAAAAAATTGCCTTACTTCAAACTCAACTGGATAATGAGAGACGCGAGCGTGAAGAAAAAGATAAATTGATCAAGAAATTGTCCGCCGAGATGACCAAAAAAGATGTGCATGTCAATAAATTATCCGGTGAGGTGGAAAACACAAATATAGTGCTTTCTCAAATTCTGCAACAGTTGAATGATAAAGGGATGAATATAACTCTGCCAACTGAACCATTGCCAATAGCCTCAGTTGTAAGCCATTTTTTATGTTGTTAACAATTTCATTTTCTAATGCTAACACCACTGATGCTAATGATACAAGGCATTGAACATAAACTGATGAGTGGCTATATTTCTTAATTTATATTGCAGGTGACTCCAATGGCCATTGACAATATTGCAGGTGACTCCAATGGCACTCAGACAAGTGGTGTTGTAAGTCTTAAAGATGCGGGAATTGAGGAGAAATCCAATGGCCTTGAAACTTCTAAAAAGGTAACGGAAACAATGGTAAGTATAGTAATAAAAGATCGCCCTTTGATTTTTGAATTTTACATACATGATCGACTAATGTACCGTGTTTTATATATACGTATAGGAACCTGCTGCTAAAACTGTCAGGCCTAAGCATAACCTTAATTCACGATGAAACGGGTCTCCAGATTCCCAATCGCTACAAAATGTGTCGTCTCCAACACAACCACTGCCAACAGTATGTATTTCAACATGTTTCTTGTTACTCTTTTGTTTAAATAATGTAACGTGTTTTATATATACATATAGGAACTTTCTAAAACTGTCGGACCCAATAAGCCAAAGCAAAAGAAGCGACGAAACGGGTCTCCAGATTCCCAATCGCAACAAGATGTGTCTCTAACACAAGCACTGCCAACAGTATGTATTTCAACATGTTTCTTGTTATTCTTTTGTTTAAATAATTTCTGATATATACATAAAAATTCTTTTTTTGTAGACACTTAAGTGCAAACTGTGGATTATAAAGCAAACAAATATTGTTGCTTTGGGTACCGTATACCAGTCTCATGGAAAGCAAGTGCTGCATAACCAACCACTCCCAAGTGATTACTACAAAGTGTCGATTGATGAATCGTTAGTTGATGCAGCATGCGTACCAGACGTAGCAAATAATGGGTTAAAAATAGTTAAGAATGTTGAAGGTAGTTTCGTTGCATTGCCAAAGGATCAAGTTATTTTTGAAGAGGTGGTACGTACATGTGTTTTTTCAACCTACATATATAATTATTCATATGTAATTCAATGTTTGATAGAAGCGTCTTTTGTTTACTACAGGTTACACCAACAAACCATGTGACTAAATGTGTACCACAGGCACCATCGAAGAAACAATATATATCTGCTAACGACTTAAGGCAAACTGCTAAGGGGGTGAAGGTTCAAAAGTCTTTAGATATTTGATTAATTAAGTACGACATTACAATTGTATATTCTGTCCAGTTATATACATTCGAGTTTAATTCAATTTAAAATTTCTTGTGGTTTTTAATATTGTTTTATATATAATATATATATACTCATTCCAGCAGCACTAGCATAGTACTAGCAGCAGTAACTCTGCTTCAGCAGGACTACCTTAGTACTGCTAGCAGTAGCAACTCTGCTCCAACATTATTGGTCACTCTTTGTTTAATTCGATGTGTGACTAAATAGTACCAAAGGCAGCACAAAATAAAAATTCATGTGACCATTGGATGAACAATAGTCACGCAAAATACACATTTCTTCACTTTAAACAGCATATGGTCACACTTATTAACAACTTTGGCCACTTTATGCTTAATTGTATGTGACTAAATACCCAAAACAAGCATGCTTTTTGTGACTAAATATTATAAAAGGCCACACAAACATAAAATTCAAGTGGCCATTGGATGATCAATAGTCACACAAAATACAAATTTCTTCACTTTAAACAGCATATGGTCACACTTATCAACACTTTTGGCCACTTAATGCTTAATTGTATGTGACTAAATAACCAAAACAAACATGCTTTGTGTGACTAAATATTACAAAAGGCCACACAAACATAAAATTCATGTGGCCATTGGATGATCAATAGTCACACAAAATACACATTTCTTCACTTAAAACAACATATGGTCACACTTATTAACACTTTTGGCCAATTTATGCTTAATTGTATGTGACTAAATACCCAAAACAAACATGCTTTGTGTGACTAAATATTACAAAAGGCCACACAAACTAAGAATTCATGTGACCATTGGATGATCAATAGTCACACAAAATACACATTTCTTCACTTAAAACAGCATATGGTCACACTTATTAACACTTTTGGCCACTTTATGCTTAATTGTATGTGACTAAATACCCAAAACAAACATGCTTTGTGTGACTAAATATTACAAAAGGCCACACAAACTAAGAATTCATGTGACCATTGGATGATCAATAGTCACACAAAATACACATTTCTTCACTTAAAACAGCATATGGTCACACTTATTAACACTTTTGGCCACTTTATGCTTAATTGTATGTGACTAAATACCCAAAGCAAACATGCTTTGTGTGACTAAATATTACAAAAGGCCACACAAACTAAGAATTCATGTGACCATTGGATGATCAATAGTACACATTTCTTCACTTTAAACAGCATATGGTCACACTTATTAACACTTTTGGCCACTGTTTTTTAAATTGTATGTGACTAACTCGAAAAAAACAACACACGATGTGTGACTAAATCATCACAAACGTCACATTTATTATATTTTCGTGTGGCCATAGGATGGGAAATAGTCACACATACTGATGAATCCAACAAAACTTGTGCCTAATTAGTCACACATATTCGGGTTTTGGTCACTCTTTTTCGATGAAAACGGCCACAAACTAAACAATGTGACCATATGATACCTACAGTGGCGCGACTTTTTGTCACACACACCCAAAAAAATGTGTGTGACTATATGCATATAGTCACGCATTTCCAGTGTGACGATAGGTGAAATCTGTACCAGTGATCACTAAGGTTTACAACCTTGAATCTCTATGAATAATCGTAGTTCTCTATTCGTACATAAACTCTAACCTAGGATATCCTTTTATAGACCAAGGATTCCTGTACAAGATAACTATAACTCTAAATATATAAGATATTCACTAAATATTTTCTATAGTTATCCTATTACACGTTTACAAAACATAAGCAGTACTAACTTCTTGTATTGGCAGTACTAACTGACTCAGTACTGTTAGTGTTATCTTCCATCAGTATTAACTTCAAGCCTGTCAGTACTAACTGTTAGGTTTAATTCCCAACACACACCCTTAATGTTAATCTTAAACATTTATCCAAACACCCCTTTAAATGTCTAAAACATATTTTTTAGCTTATTTAATATTCAAAACTCAAGTTTTCTTTAAAACAGATCAATATTAATTGTTTATGAAGGATTTTAAGCATAAGTTAACAGGTAATAAGCACTTAGCCAATAAGCTAAGCTTATTGGCTATAATGACCACAAATTCACTATTAAGCACAAATAGATTTTATATTATGAAATAAGCCAACAAATCAATAGATCTATCACTAATAAGCATATATAAGACAAATCAAACACAAATAAGCATAAAATAAGCAGAAATCAATAATAAGCAGTTTGAAAAGCAAAAATAGAAAAAATGGGACTCACTTTGTCCTTTGCTCAAACAAGGACTTATAAATGCTCCAAGAGCTGATCTACAAGTTCCAGCTTGTTAAAAATAAGCTGGTAAAGTCCAATAAGCCCTTCCCAATTTGGCTTATCATCCAAATGCTTATTCCTTCCTTAAGTTAGGGTAATTTGAATCCAATGGAGTACAATTCAAGTTTTGATTATAGAAGCTCAAAACAAGCTATGGAACAGCTTATTTGAGTTCTAAACAGTAATTAAGTAAAGTGCTTATTAAGAGCTTATTATAGCTTATTTTAACCATTTAAGAGCATTTTAACACAAAAGTAAAAGAGACAAAGCAATGATATAAACTGAATTTTATTAATAATGAAAAAACTATTACAAAGCGGAATTAAAAGACAAGAAATAAGCAGTAATTAAGCTACAATGACTGAAAATTAAGACTAAAACTAAAAACTCCTTAAGCTTGGTGAAGAGCCTTGTATTTATAGGAGTCCAGGGAGCCTTCTAGGGTTTCTATCAACAAATCCCAGCCCTTAAATCCATGATGTCGACATCAATCATCAATCTCAGCCCTTTGATCGACTACCACATAGCTTCCACCAATAGGATGCTTGGGAATTGCCATGGTGGACAATTAATGAGCTCATATCTCAGCCTAGTCATCCTTCTAGAAGTGGTAATAGTCACTTAAGTGAGGGTGAAATGGAGCAGGGTAAAAATCGAAGGAGATGATGAACAGTAACTGAAAAACGCGCCCTTTTCTTTATGTTTGACCCAGTTATTTAATTGAGTTTACCTGGGTTGGATACGGGTTATAAGGGGATGTCGGGTTATATGTTGGATCCGACTTTTATAAAGAAAGTGGGTTGGGCTTGTTGTTGGATAAAAGGAATGTTGATTGGATTTATGTTTAAAGGTTTTTATTAATAACAAATTTAGGATCATGAAACATTTTTTCATGCATTGTTGATGCAAACTAAAAACGTTTTTGCATGCATACATGATCTCACAAATATTGATCGAATTACATAACTAATATGTATTGTTCGACATATTTGATTGAGCAAAAGTGAAGTTAGGAGCGTTTGGGTAATCTCATTATTTTTGTTTTAGAATCGAGATTACCGCACCTCCACATTGTTTTCATATAGGCACACACACACTAGAAATGTGATCATCAAAATTCAATAAGTTAGCATATACATACTTATATTTTTCTAGGTAACAATGCCTCGTACCGATTACCAAGACACCAAATCCTACATCCCTTCTCTAATCGATGACCTAAACATTCCCGATGAGCAAAAAGCTTGTCTTCTTAAAATCCAACATCGATACATACACGAAGGTCGTGTAGTCGATGCCTATTTCACTCCTTTGAATGGCATAAATGTATGCTTTCCTACGATCCAATTTGATTGTTTATATAAAATAAATTATCAAATTTGTCCACGTTTCGTCCTTGAATTCTATAGTCGTGTTCGTACCTTCAATGATCTTGAGGGTAATGTCTTCCTCGATTTTTGGATTCAAAACGAACATATCGTTTTGTCCATCACCGAACTCGGGGACATTCTAGGTGTTCCTTCCTATGGTCAGTGTGCCTACACAGAAGATCATTCCTTAGAGTCACTTCACTATCACCTTGAAAGTGAAGGTCCATATTGTACCGAAATTCCCGACCTTCAAAGCATAAACCAACATGTCCAAATTCCTCGAGTCGCAAACACGTATAAAAAACGTGATGGTTCCATAGTCCACCTCGACCCTAACCGTATCTATCTAAAAGAGATTCTTCCCGATCTCAAAGTTTGGGAATTCCTTCTGCGTCAAAACGTCTTGTGTCTTGTGTCTTGTGGGCAACCGGGATCATGTTTCGGCAAGTCTAGCCCACATGCTCTATTGCCTTAGTAACGAGGAGCCATACAACCTCGCATACTACATGGCAAAAAGAATGGCCAACATTCATAGCCGGTCCGATAAGCTCATGCCATACGGTATGTTGCTTACTCGTCTCTTCCGTTGCGTTATGCCAAATTACCCACATCTCAATAATGGCGACTACTTTCTTGTTGATCCCATTATGAAACCTCTTGGTAGACCACAACGTCGCACAAAGCAACGTAGTGACAAAGGGTCTAAATGTGGTCGTAAATCCACCTCTGATGCTACTTTCTCTTCTTCCTCCTTCGGTCATGGATCGTCATCTTACCCTATGGATGAGGATGATGATGAAGTGAATGAAGAAGGAACTTCTCGTGCTTGTACTCCTTCTCCCGACACTTTCTTTCGTAATCTTGACATGCCATCCTTCACACCAACAACCGACCTTCCTTACAACAACACCAACTTAAATGCGGTAATGAGAAGGCAAACGACGATGTACAACCAGCAAGTGTCCATGCATGAGCAAACCATCAGGGGGTTCAAGTCAATTGGAAAGGCACTAAAGTGGATCGGGAACAAGATCAAGAAGTTGGGGAAATCGAGAGATTAGACAATTCTAAATTAATTAGTATTATTAACCCAAGTAGTATTAAACTATTACTCATGAGGTCTTGGCTATGGCCATTTAACACTAACAAGTTTGAATTAACTTAGTATTTCTAACTTGGCATGGGTTACTTTGGATAGTTAATGAAGCTTAATGCTAGATTATATTTATGAGCTTTATTTAGTTCATATATTTTATTTTACATTTTTCTTGCATGCACTAAATGATCATATTACTTGATATGTTGCATGCTTAATAGTAGCCTAAATCTAGATAATCACATGTTCTTTCTTGTTGCTAGTTGTGGCTAGTGTTAAGAAAACTATTTGATTATTCTTTAGTGAATTGAGGCAATAGGATTTGCTGCAAATAGTACCCCTAGGATTACCCATTTAGGCAGCCTAAAACCTGCAGAACTGGTAAAAATGTCAACTGCAGGTCACGGCTCCACTAAATAGGGCACGACACCACTAAATTTAGTGGTACCGTGGGTGATTTATTGGTACCGTCCCCTAGGAAGACGTTTTTAACTGTTTGCTTCCACTTTTTGACTTTCTTTTCCTTAGAATCTGCAAACATGTGCTGATTCCAACACTCACAATTTCCTAAACTCACCATCCTACCTATCCTTGCATGCTTTGATTTGGCTATTTAAGCTCTTATCATGCATTCATCCTCCTCACCATCACACATTCATCATAAACTCACCATGTCTTCTACCATGGCTACCACCTCTCACAAAGCAAAGAAACCAAGGCTCAACATAAAACCACCCAATGAAATACTTCTCATTGATCTTACATTGGACGATGATGAAGACATTCATACACCATTAACCTCCACCAATTCAACCTCATCAATTTTTGCACCCTTGGCTCCTTCTAAAGCCACCTCTACAAGGCCAACCTCATCATCCTCTTCCACCATTAAGACTACTACACCCTTACCTCTACCTAGTCCTTCTCAACCATTGGCACTCACATTCACCCTATCACCAACAACTCCTTTTGAGCTTGGGTCCAACACATCATCATCTTCCACCTCTCCATCACCACAACCACTAATGGGTCACCCCATTTTTTATCCTCTAGAGCCACATAGCCTAAGTTGTGCATGTTGTCATCACAACCGAAACCTCATCTTCAACCTTAGAGATGAATTGAACTTCATGTTCTCCTACCTTGAACACCTCCTAACACCACCACAAGGACCCATCATACCACCTCCTCCACCAACCAATAGCTCAAACAACTAAACAACTTCATGTTTAGTTTCCAAAATAAAAGCCTAGGATCCCTTTTGTCATTGAAGCAAATCTTAGGGCCTCATGTCACTAAAGATTTCTATACGCTTCTTGTAGTTTGTTTTTATTTTTATGTTGTAGTCATACATTATGCATGACATTTCTTTTTATGAATGGATGGGCTACTTATGTGGTTGTTTTATCTTTTATGGTGTTTGGCTACTTAGTAATTTTTTTTGTTTGTGGTTAGATATTTGTCTTGATTGCTACATGTTAGATATTGTATATGTGTCATCTAACTTTGTTTTGTAGCAAGAACCATTGCTCGATTCCTTGGTGTCCTCCAAACGAGGGGGAGAATACATCAAGGGGGAGCCTTAGCAACCTTTTTGCTTTGACAAAAAAGGGGAGAAATGGGATATAAACTCATGCTAAAAACTTGTTAAAATTAATTTTTAACTTAAAATGAGTTTATGTTTTGTCATCATCAAAAAAAGGGAGATTGTTGATGCAAATAATGTTCTAAAAACGTTATTTATATCTTTCGATAACTTCATGTTTTGATGATAACAAAATGTGAAAACACTTTACATTAAAATTAACGTAAACAAGTTTTTAGTCGAAAGATCTCATTTCTACATATATCACTCTAGGTATGAACAAACAAATTTACAACTTGACAAATGATCAAAGAAGTGAATTTGTGTATCAAACTTCACATTTTTAATGTGACAAAACATTTTTTTCAAAAATATACTTTACAAGTTATTTTTGAATTATAAAGAAATGTTTTATTGGAGAAATAAGTTTAAATATCATAAAAGCTATTTTCCCCCCAAAATCAGCTCCAAACTTCCTCAAATAAACTTTCACCACTAAAAATAAAAAATGGAGCGTTCTTGTCTGGCGCGGACATTTAGTGGTGCCGTGTCTTTATAACGGTCATAATTTTTCTGCCTATAAATACCAGCCCTCTTCACAGTTTTTGGGCATCCTTTTTCACACACAACTTTCTGAGTTCAAAACTCTTAACACTTCTTTTCTTCTTGATCATTTAGTTTAGTTTTCTTTTGTTTAAAGAGTGATCCAATCATCCAACCAAGTGATCACCTTCATTCCTCTACTAGTGCAAGAGAAGAACACAAAGGTATCAAAGAAGATACAAAGTGTTGTAGTTATAGTTAGTGCACTTGTAACACTTGTTACATACTTGTTGTATCCTTGCATACATCAAGTGCATTTTTCTTTTGAGAATTTGTGAGAGTAGATCATTGTGATCTTGTCGAGATCTTGTAGCTTGTGAGCTTGTGTGTTGATCAAGTAGATCAAGGGTACATCGGGTAGATCGAGTCAAAAGAGAGTAGATCATTGTGATCTTGTTGAAATCTTGGAGATCTCTTGTAGCTTGTGGGCTTGTGTGTTGATCAATAGGATCAAAGGTAGATCGGGTAGATCGAGTCAAGTGTGTTGATTGTGTGAAGTAGTAAGGATCGTGTGGATCGTGGTAGATTGGTACTAGCTAAGATTAGTACTCGACATTTAGCTTAGTGTCGGAAATAAGGATAAGTGACGTTGTACGGTTTTCTCCGCCTGAAGGGAGCTTTGTTGACATAGTGCTTAGAAATCTCGAGTGCGGTACTCGGGGAGTGGAGTAGGGCGAAGAAGAGCTTCGTGACCGAACCACTATAAATCTCTTTGTCCCGGTTTGATCTTGTTAGTGCAAATATTACGATATTTAAACTAAACGGTTTCTTCGGTTTTAATGATGACAAACATGTAACTTGTAATACATAACGTAAAATGTGCAAGTTACTTGTAAACACAAATCATCAATGCATACTTCATCAACACCTCCCGACGTCTCAAGTATGCTTCAACGAAGTCGTAGATTTCCATCCCGACATAAATCACTCAAGGTATGGACAAACAAATCTACTACTTGAAAAATGATCAAAGGATTATATTTTTCTAAACTTCACATTTTTAATGTGACAAAACATTTTTTCAAAAATATATTTTACAAATTATTTTTGAATTAAAAAGAAATGTTTTATTTTGAAAAATAAATTTGAAAACTCCCAACAGCCATTTTTCCCACCAAAACAGCTCCAACTTCCCCAAATAAACCTTCCCCACTAAAGACAAAAAAAGGGAGCGTCCAACGGCACCTTTAAGTATGGACGGCTCCACTAAATTTAGTGGAGCCGTCGGATATTTAGTGGAGCCGTGGGTCTGTAACGGTCAGATTTTCCCTTGCCTATAAATAGTGGACCATTCCACACTTCCAACTTGATTTTTCCAGTCCTTTTTCTCTGGTCTTATCCATCTTCACTTAGATAACTTTCTTTGATCATTTGGAGAGTCTTAGGTTGTTTAAGAGTGATCCAATCATCCACTCAAGTGATCCTCTTCATTCCTCTTGATTAGCAAGAGAAGAACACAAAGTATCCTAGATACAAAGTGTTGTCATCCCTCTTGATTAGCAAGAGAAGAACACAAAGTATCTAAGTAGATACAAAGTGTTGTCATCCCTCTTGATTAGCAAGAGAAGAACACAAAGTATCCAAGTAGATACAAAGTGTTGGAGTTGTTAGGTCTTGTAACATTGGTTACACTCTTGATTGTATCATAGCATACATCAAGATTATTTTTCTTTTGTGAGAGAGTGAGTCAAGATCATTGTGATCTTAAGAGATAGTGAAGATCTCTTGAAGCCATTGGGCTTGTGTGATTGATCATGTGGATCAAGGGTAGATCGTGGTAGATTGGTGCTAGCTAAGATTAGCACTCGACATCTAGCTTAGTGTCGGAAATAGGATAAGCGACGTGTAAGGTGTAGATCGGGTAGATCGTGGTAGATTGGTGCTAGCTAAGATTAGCACTCGACATCTAGCTTAGTGTCGGAAAACAAGTTAAGCGACGTGTAACGGTTTTCTCCGCCTGAAGGGAGTTTGTTGATTAGTGAAGTAACTCTCGAGTTGGGTACTCGGGGAGTGGAGTAGGGCGAAGAGGAGCTTCGTGAACGAACCACTATAAATCACCGTGTCTGGTTTGCGCCTTCTAACTTATCTCTTTACTTTCATTTTATTCCTTATCGCTTTATGTTTATATTTGCATTGTGTTTATGCTTGTGTGGCTAGTTGCTTATGTTATGTATGTGTCATGGTTGATTGTGCTTGTGTTGTAGTTTAATTTATTCATCCCTAGATGATACATAACCATTGTTGACACTTTTCATATTACGTCACACTTGATCAGTTATTTGACACAAAAAGTTTTAAGTTTTTAAAGGGAAACGTATTCACCCCCCTCTACGGTTTCCACAATTGGTACCAGAGCCACGTCGCTCAAATTTTTAAAACAAATGGTTTTCAAAATTGAGTACGATCCATGTATCAAATTACCCATGAATGTGATAAAATATGAAAAGTATTTAGTTGCTTAATACTTACAAGTTTTGTTGTTAAGTATACTTTGTCATACTAGCTTGAAGGTTTTCTTAAACCACTAAAAGAATAGTGTTTTTTAAGTGTCCGGTCATGTTTTCAGAACGAGTCATTATGTCATGCAGTTCTGAATCAGAAAACAGACCACGGTACCACTAAATATGGTACGGTACCGTTATATTTAATGGTACCGTGAGTCATTTAATGGTGCCGTGCATCTGCTTGTCTGTTTTTCACTTTTGGTTTATTTTCAGAAATCCATATAAAATCAACCATAAGTCTGTACGAGTCGTGTCGCCCATCATTTTAAATGATGTTGAGTCTACTTTCATTTCAGAAACATTTTTATGAATTAGTTCTAAATGAGAGTATGTTAAATTCCTTGATTTTCAACTAAAGGTCTTCTGGTCATGCAGTTTGCATAAATTTTTGGTCAAACTAAAAAAGGGCGATTCAACTTTTAAACCTTGACATGTTTTCAAAGTGACTCAGCAAAAATCTTTGAAATGGGGAGGAAACAAATTCATTGTCAAATAAAATCAAGCTTAGTATACATTGTTATACATAATACACAAAATGACGATAAGTATTTTTGTGTGTTAAGCTAAATTGCTATTTGCTTATTATAGTTTTTCGGTTTATGCATTTATAAGGCTCATGCTAAATCACTTGCACTATATTAAGTAATTAGTTTGCATTGCATATTGGCATCAACCATTTGTCTTGCATTTGTTGCAAGTTCTTAAAATGGTTTAGTAACTTTCTTAGGAATAGAAACTAAGTTGGTAGATCATGTGTGTTGAAAGATATTGTCTTACACAATTATTTTTCCAAAGGTTTAAGTGTAAAATGTATATCACCCCAAAACACTTAACACTTTCATAAAATCCGTAACATGATCTTTAAAACATTACATCATTTTGTCTTGTTTGACCATGGGTTGTCTAAACAAGATAAAAGGTAATTTTAATACATTAATATTTAAGTAAAAGAAAATGTATTAAACTTGCAGTGATTTAACACACATACAAAATGTTTTAAACATTTAGTATTTTACGTATGTTGTATAAAAATAGTTAAGATAATTATTTTTATACTAATGAGGTGTCGAAAAACTAAAAGTATTATACTTAATAATATAAATAGTTTTTCTCAAATAAAAATAAATGACAATATCGAAGTAGTAACTTAATATGTCATTAACCTCACACATACAAGCAGTATTAGAATAAATGGAACACACTCCTTAAATTTTTATTTTCTTTTTAAAAGGAGTGATCGTGAGGGTCAAGAAAGATTTCGAGTACATATCAATTCATTATTCAAATTATGATTGATATCATCATCGAATCTAATTGACAAGTTTTCGAGTGTGGACATGAAATTGGAGTCATTATTTGTTTAGCTTCGAGATAACATCAAAACATGATGAAACATATTATCTTGAATCTACATACTCGATCACACTCGATTGTTATGAAAATAATGACGTCCTCTCAAGACGAAAATAATATGCATCGGATCATAACTCACACTTGTGTTGAAGATGCTATGTTAAGTCTTGTTGTCCAATGGTTGTGTTCCTAACTTTAAACTAACATGTTTAAAAGATGCATAAAATACACAACCAAGTAGGATTGACAACTTGGATGTTGCATCCGAAATATACAAGTAATTTACATTGCAGTGCAGTTAGTAAATGTGTCATTTCCAAAAAACCAAACAAGAGCAAACAAACAACATATGTAAACTTTGCTCATGAACGACTCAACACTCAAAGTCACATGTCTAGTAAAAGTGTCACACATAATATGTTATTAACTATTATGTAAGTCATCAATCTTGAGAATATCACATGTATTTCTCTTATCAAAAGATTGACAATGGATAACTTATATCCTATGCATCTCATTTTCTTTGTAACATGAATGGTTATGTTACAAGAGAATACATTGCATCATGTTAACAAATATAGGATATTAGAGTTGAATAATAACCTATTAGGACATGTGTCATTGCATAAACAAGTAAAATTGGTCATACATTAAAATACTTGTTTCACAAAGCATTCTTAAGAGTGATAAGTTTCCTCTTAGAAAAGCATACTTTTTGAAATAAACAGTATGTCTCATTTCAAATAAAATGCTCACAAGATCTATTGAGGTAAGTAACCTTCACTAGATTCTCACTCAAGATATGCAAAGGAGCATTCTTGAAACACACACGATGTAGCAGGTTCTACATTGTATCACATTAGAGTGTCTCTTGGTTCTAGGAAACCAAATCATGTTAAAATAACATGTAACAACTCAACAAACAAAGATGTTGTCCAAGAGATCATAAAATACACCATCTCCATCAAACAACCTTTAAATCTCAAACACGAAATGAAAACATCTCGCTTGCCTTTGTTAGGAGTTGTGTAAGACATGTCATTTTCTTAACCTACTTTCAAAGTATGGTTAATTAAGTCATATTAGGTCATGTATAGCAAAACAAGATAAAATCATCTTTGCTATACTTCGATAGGCAAATATAGGAATTCAAATTCTTCTAACATGAGAATGACTACTGGAGAACCTATCGTACTAGAAATTCAATTTTACCTAACGGTTGGATTGCTTCCAGGAGAGAAGTTGGGTTAGTGTATAACCCGTAAAAATGGTCGTGTTTAGCCTTAATTGAGCACCACTAGTGATAGTCTCATACTCATTCTCTAACTTGAAAAGTTTTCATTCCTACATTTGACTAGAGATAGTTTACATCGGTAAACTTTATCTCCCGTTAGGATCTCATTTTGAACAAGTAGTAACTAGGATCTTCCTTAGCAAACCTAGATTGCTTGCATCCCACATATGTGTTTCAAAATGATAACATGTTTTCGTAAGATATGATTAAATGTCTTCGTGATCTTAAATGCTAAATGATTATCATGTTTTGCATGATGTTTGCATTTATTCGTTATGTGCATTCTACATGATTTGCTTGCACCCACACTAGGTCATTTTGACACATTAGGAATTAGGTATGCCTATCACTATGAACCCTTAGAACTCATAGAGTCATACACTAGTGTCAAAACCCATAAGTTAGAGTAGTCGCGAAGTTGTCCTAATTCCCTAGTCATCCCTTTGCCTTCTTCCAAGTAATACACCCTTTTGTCATGGGAAGGTTAGATACAAACCTAGTAGAACTCGGAGTAGGATTGACAACTTAAATATTTCATCCGAAATATTAAAGTAAGTTTAACTTGCGATCGCAATTGTTAAATGTCATATCCGAAACATCATACTCAAGCCTTTTAACAACATATGTTAAAACGCTCATCCAAAGGACTCACGAGTTACTATATAAGTAATTAGTAGTTCCTTTCATCCTCGTGTGAATATACACGTCTTAAGATCCCAAACCCTGCTGCAAATCAGCACCATAGGCCTAGCTTTACATCTTTCAAAACCCTATGAAACACTCACGTGCGAAGCACATAGAAACCCTTAAATCAACCAAACCTCTCAACCGAGAATCCCCTTACCATCTCCGTCTAGGTCTAGGAATGATGGAACATTTTCCATAAAACTTATGACTATTTAAATATTTCACTGGAAATATTAAAGTCATCTCTCGTACCCCTCTTATGATTACTTGAATATTTCACTGGAAATATTGTAGTCATCTCGTGCGTCTCGTCTCATGACTCTTTAAATATTTCACTGGAAATATTGAGTCATTCTTTAAATCCCTCTCATGACTATCTAAATATTTCACTGGAAATATTAAGTCATCTTTCACATCGCTCTAATGACTACCTATGTATTTCCTCGGAAATATAAAAGTCATTTCTTCTCGTCCAGTACCGGTCAAAGAATTTATTAGGTATAAATTCTCTCCTCGTGTCGAAAGCGAAGATTTATTCGTAAAATCCTCTTAAATTCCAATGACATCTTAAATATTTCATCCGAAATATTTAAAGTATATTTAATTTGCAAAATGCGATTAAATGTCATTTCTCATTCTCGATGAACGTTCATCGAATCCTGTTGGAGTCATTCATAAAAGAATTTATTCGGTATAAATTCTTTTAATCTAAAGTCCAGAAAAATCGCAACATATGTGAATTTTCTTTGTCAAAAATCTTGCTTTCAATTCTCACTAACACCATCAAAACCCACTCGATGTCGTCTTGAACCTAAAACCGTCTCCTATCAGAATAGATTGTATCTATCATCTGATTCCTTAGCCTTTTCCCTCCCACTTCTGCATGGTACTAAACACTACCAATGCTTCCGCATCCCACTCACCTTCTACACACCTCAAGCGAAAAACCGCTAGGATAAGTTGAGATAACCCCACTAGAACCTTGTCACCAACCTCACAACCCTGAAGATTTTATCTTCTTAACCCTTAGGATATCTCCTAGTAATCGCATGCCTCGTCATAATATTCTATGAATATTCACAATGATTGAGAAGAGCTACGTGACTTCAAAGGTGAAGTTTATCGTATGCTATCCACCACTTGCCATGACGTTACTAAGCTCATCGCTTTCGTCAACGTTTGTTTTCCTCTTTATCTTTTACATCTTGTCCGGATGGTCATAGATTGAGGGGGAGCGAAAACACACTCATATAGTCTTTCACCAAACACTCTCAAGAACACACAAATGTGGTTCTTATTCCCTAGGAAACTTCCCTTTAGCTGCCCAGAAGTAGGCTGCACAGGAAAATTCGTGACTTCCAGGTCACGGTACCGTTAAATAGGCCACGGTACCGTTAAATTTAAAGGTACCGTGTGGTATTTAGTGGTACCGTGCCTATGTTTGACGAATTTTCACTGTTGCCTTTAGATCCCTGCATCCCTAACCTCAAACCTGCAAAATTTTGCAAACTCACATACACCTTAGGATTCCCTCACTACACCATAGGACTCTAACACCAACTTTAGTTCGAATCCCACAACTCTTGCCTATATAAGGCCTCACCATTGCAAGCTTATCTTGCATCTCACATTCAAACCTTTTAGCTACACTTCACTCTTGAAAGTGATTGGTATGTGCTTAAACACATACCTTTTCTTGACCAAAACCGGACCCAAATAGACCAAAAACCCGACCAAAATGCCAAATATATTGTGTTTTTGTGTTTTTACATATGCAGGCACGGATATCGAAGAAAAGGACAATAATCAAGCAAAGACCGGGAAACCGAGCACGAGATATGGAAGTGTTATTTTTAGCCAAAGCCGGAATGCAAAAAGTCAAAGTCAATCCTCAAAGTCTCATCAAAATTCAAATTTAGCCCTTGGATTTACTTCGGAAAAATGACAGAAATGGTCCCTTAATTTCAGAAGTTACAACTTTGGCCCCTTGATTTTACCTAAACCAAAAGTTAAATAAACCAAAACCACAATCCGGATCCATAAGCTATTAAACCTTAAAATAACCCACAAGGCCCAACTTTAACTAAAACCATACAACCCATTACCCAACCTCAGCCCAACCTCTCTACCCGACCCAATCCCTTAACCCGGTCAAACTTTAATTAAAAGCGGGTCAAAATAAAATAAAATAACCTCACCCAAAAATTACCCACCCCCTTTTATCCTTTCCCAGATGAACACATGAACCCTAATTACCCCGTACGAAGTTTTACCACAATTAAGGGTAATTCTGTCCTTGCACGTACTTCTAGAAGATGTCAGAAGTGTCAGAAGCTCAAGAATGATACGTGGCAGGCCCTGATTGGACGGGACACCTCAGAGATTTGATCCTACGGCTTGGAATTAAGGATTGGTGCTCAAGAAATGATCTAAGGGTGGTGATGAGCTCTTATGCACGCAGATTGATGACATGGCTAAAGCTCCTAGATCCTTCCACCTTCGGCTATAAATAGGAGGTCGATCCTCATTTTAGGGAGTTAGTTTTGAATGTAATGTTACTCTGTCAAAATCTACTTTAAGCTTTGTAATTTTAAATTTCTTATTGTAACTTTTGAATTTTGTTAATGAAATTTTAATTTTAGAGTTACTTTGATCCTGCTTTAGTTCAATTGTTTATCTGAATTTAGCTTATTAAAGTTGTCATTAGCTTTTTACAAATCATTTCAATCTTATTTCTGTTTTAATCTCAACTTTTGTTAAATTTCTTTTAAATTCCAAAAATAAGCCAAAAAAAAAAAAATCCAAAACCTAGCTTCAATAAGCTAATTTCTCATTAGTTATAACTCATATAAGCTGTCTAGCTTAATGTGAGTGAGAGTTAAGGTCAAAATCTGTGTTGCTTCACAAAAGTCAAAAAGTCAAACCACAGGTTGAAAAGTCAACAGAATAAGCTGTTAATAAGCTTAGGTGTTATTAAGCTGAATTTGTGTTATTATTTGGCTTATGAGATAAGCCTGGGTATGGTTTTGTGAGATTCAGATCTGGTTCCTTATTGTTTCAGCTCAGCTTGTAAGTTCAATTGGTTCCTCATTTTTCCTTATTGTGTTACTGCTTATCTTAACTGCTAGTGCTTATTTAGGGTTTGATCATTGCTTAATAATTGATAATATAGATAGATAATCAGTAGTCATTGGATTTCATAGCTTATTTCAGAGAGTTATAGTGTAGAAGTCCAAAATAGGATTTATAAGGGGTGTTTGGTCTAAGGTGTTGCTGTGATATATAGAGCTGCACTGTTCACTTGCAACTTGATGATGTTTTGATCCAGTATAATTAAGGTTAAACAAGCTGTATTCAATAGGTTTTAAGTGTTTTTTATGAGTTTTGAGGTTTTGAACCATTAGGTACTAATAGTAGAGGCATAACTGCCTTAACAAGTTTCTGAATAAGTCGATCTTCTTTGGTGCTATTTTTGAGAAATTTTGGTGCATTATAGTGTGTTAAGTCATGTCCCAAGTTATGGTTTAGTTTCAGTAAGATTTGCAAAGTTTAGAGGTAAAATTACTCCTCTGCTGCATCAGACTGCTAGTGCGGTTCTGATCCTTTTGCTGCTGTTCTATAGCTTATTTAGGCTAGCATAAGTGGGTCACTTTTGGGCAAATTTGGGTTTTAAGATAGATTTCCACCTAGGCTATAAGCTTATCATCTGGGATTTGACAAATTGGCTTATTAGAGTGCTTATTCAGGGCTACAAAGTAGACACTTAAGGCTGATTTCATTCTGTTTTGAAATTAATCTGTTCAGCTTTTTTCTGGCTTATTTAATGTGCTATTTTGACCATTTTCAGTCCTATTAAGCTTCCAGTAGATAGATTAATCAGTTTTTAGCTTTTGGTAATTTTTGGCTTATTTTAGCTTATTTTTAGCTTATTACCTATTAGCTTGTTATCTGTTCTAGCTTATTCAGACATTATCAGCTTTTGAAATTATTTTTATTAAATTTCTCATTAAAAATTAAAATTATTCAGAAATTTTCAGAATTTTCCAAACTGTTTTACTATTTTTAAATCATTTAAATAGTTTTAATTAGTTTTTAATTCATAAAAAATTATTAAAAAGTCAAAAAAATATTTTTCTTTTTCCAAAAATTTTCTTTTATCATTTTTAATATAGGAAAATTATTTTTATATTTTTAGGTTTTAAATTTTAGAAAATCACTTTTATTTACGTTTTAAAATTCGTCGCGTAACGTTTTTAAATTTCAATTTTCGTTTTTAGGTTTACTTGCTTAGTTTAATTGTTCTATTTAGCTTAATTAGTTAATTTCTTTTATAATTTCATTATTCGTAGTATAAAATCACAAATCAATCACTCTTTTTCACATACATTCACCACACGTATTCGACAACGTTAACGACAACTCGATATTCGACCTTCGTTGGGACACGACCCGGGGAAAACGCATACGTTGCTTTTCCTTTGGAAATATAAAATATAACGAATCAGTGATAGTTAGTTAAACAACCTCCAACCCTCACAATCACACAAAACCTTTCATGCACCAAATTATCTCTAACACACAACTAGGATCATCCAACCTAGAAACCTAGAACTTCGTTACCTTAACCCCGTTAGAGATATCCACCAACAATCCTGTTAGGATCACATGCACCTTTTCTTTTTCCCTTTTGAAATATATCATGCATCTCATTGTCAGTGCAAACGATATATTAACCTAAACCATCCTTTTCCACCTTTCCTCAAAGGGCAAAACCAACACCTCCAACCACATCATCATCATCCTACACCTTTAGGATTCCTACACCCTTACCTCCACCAAGTCCACCACAACCTTTAGCCATCACACTAACCCTATCACCATCAAACCTCTTTGGACTTGGCACCAACACATCATCCTTATCACTATCACCTTCACCACAACCACTAATGGGTCATCCCATTATTTATCCCCTACAACCACATAACCCAAGTTGTCCTTGTTGTCACCAAAACCAACACTCTCCCACCTTATGGAATCATTTAGGTATAACCTTCATTGAGTCTACTTTATGGCACGACTTCTCATAATAGTAATCATTTAGAGTATGTCTTATTAACAAACTATCCTTAACATCAATCATCCTTGGTAGATGATTATGTTGTTCAAAAGGTTTGTTAGAACTTTCCTTCCCAATGACAACTTGGAAGAAGTCATTTAGTGCGTCAGTCAATGAACGAATCTCGTTCTTGATTAGTTTGATTGAGTGAACAATTACACCTTAGGTTTTCGGTCGGGTTGTGACACTTACGTGTTAACATAGTTTAACCCATGCATGTCTTGCTATGTGTATTCTATCCCTATAATGTTGCTCCTATACTGTTATATATTATGCTGCACGAAGCTAACCCTTGATGTAGGAAAAGCCTTTGTAAGTATTTGATCCATGGATCCGCTAGATACTAAGGTAAATAAACAAGGGGATTAAGTCACCATAGGGGAGCATTGAGCTAGGGGGAGCTCGGGAGTATTTGAATACATAGCATGGAGTCATCTTCACAAGTGATGATAGAAGGCTTCACTAGGATGATGCAAACTCGCCTTTCTAGGAAGAAAGGAATGTAGTTTATTAAGGGGGAGTAGGGAATGAATTCAAGAGAGCGCTCGAGGCAACTACCTTTTTGATTCGACAAAAGGGGGAGAAGGGGAGTGTAAACAGGTAACTTTTACATTTTACTATGTGTTACGGTTTACATATTTGTCATCATCAAAAAGGGGGAGATTGTTAGTGCAAATATTACGATATTTAAACTAAACGGTTTCTTCGGTTTTAATGATGACAAACATGTAACTTGTAATACATAACGTAAAATGTGCAAGTTACTTGTAAACACAAATCATCAATGCATACTTCATCAACACCTCCCGACGTCTCAAGTATGCTTCAACGAAGTCGTAGATTTCCATCCCGACATAAATCACTCAAGGTATGGACAAACAAATCTACTACTTGAAAAATGATCAAAGGATTATATTTTTCTAAACTTCACATTTTTAATCTGACAAAACATTTTTTCAAAAATATATTTTACAAATTATTTTTGAATTAAAAAGAAATGTTTTATTTTGAAAAATAAATTTGAAAACTCCCAACAGCCATTTTTCCCCCCAAAACAGCTCCAACTTCCCCAAATAAACCTTCCCCACTAAAGACAAAAAAAGGGAGCGTCCAACGGCACCTTTAAGTATGGACGGCTCCACTAAATTTAGTGGAGCCGTCGGGTATTTAGTGGAGCCGTGGGTCTGTAACGGTCAGATTTTCCCTTGCCTATAAATAGTGGACCATTCCACACTTCCAACTTGATTTTTCCAGTCCTTTTTCTCTGGTCTTATCCATCTTCACTTAGATAACTTTCTTTGATCATTTGGAGAGTCTTAGGTTGTTTAAGAGTGATCCAATCATCCACTCAAGTGATCCTCTTCATTCCTCTTGATTAGCAAGAGAAGAACACAAAGTATCCTAGATACAAAGTGTTGTCATCCCTTTTGATTAGCAAGAGAAGAACACAAAGTATCCTA